>JALIGW010000006.1:50183762-50593762 GCA_023053685.1 Diadophis punctatus similis | reverse complement strand
TTAAGGAATTTGAACTGAACCAAATGAAGATTTGATATAAGGTACACTATTGAAATGTGATGCCATGCAACTTTTGCAAAAGTAACTTTTGCACTTCAACTTCCTTTCTTGATAATGAATCTCCTCATGTTCCTCACAGTAGAGAAAAACACCAAAATCAAACATATTATTTTATTTTTTAAAAAAAATCAGCAGGACAAGCTTGCAAGTCAGCAGAGAGCAGACCATGGCAGAAGACACAGACAACACAGTCCGTTCATGCAGCCAGAATTCAAGATGGAGATGCCTTTGGTTGATCCTTTGCCAATATTCCTTCCTTCCCCATTTTTCCTTCACAAATAGATCTTAATAAGAGCAAAAATAAGTACACCAGCTCAATGGCAGACCCCCATTTTGAATTTGTCTGCATTGTATAGATTTTGTTTTATGTTTTGTTTTGTGTGCCACCTGGCGTTCATGGGAATTAATCAACAGCAATAAATAAATAAACATGTCCAAGGAATAAGAAAGAGTTGGAATCTTCTGATATTACCACAGCAAATTAGTTACAGAGGCAAAGCTTTCAGTTACACTAAGCCTTTCTTTCTTCACCTGCAAAACCTAGATTGTTCAGGAAAAGTACTTTAGCTCTCTGGTTGCACCATTGTCCTTAACTAAAAGCAGAATTGTTAACAGGCAGCCAGTGTTCAGCTACTAAATATAATGACCTACTATTGAGGAGAAAGTCTCTGAAACCATCCATTCACCTCTACCTGCCAAGTTTTTCTTTAATCAAAAAGTGAGACATTAAATTGAAAAGGCATAAAAGGAAGGCAAATGACAAGCCCAATTTGTCCTTAAAAAGAAATCACTTGTTCTTGATACATACAGCAGTGACAGTAAATGTAAAGTATTGCTGGGTTTAGGAGAGTTTATCATGATGAGCTTGGAAATTTCTTTCCTGACTTCAAATGTTGATAAGTAAACCGAAGAAAATAAAGTTCTACAACAGGAATGCTTTCCTTCATTTTGGGTCGCTGGGTGGACAGAATCTGAGAGAGGCAAAAACTTGGCCCATGAGGAATGGAGAAAACCAGGGTGAGCAGACTGATAAAAGTGCCGTTATGTATAAAACAAGCTCCATCCCTTTTTTTACATGCATCACAATACGGCACACAGAAATATCAAAGGGGTGGAGTTTGTGGCATGATGCTGTCTCATTATTTTAGTCCTATGACAATATCATGGAAAACAGTGTTAAAAATAGATCGTGGCCAGGCATATTTGAGCCATGGTTAGGGTATGTCTGAATGAATTCTTTTTTTGTCTCCCAGTATGGTTTCAAAATCTTTTCCAGAGAATCTATGGTCTTCCATTGTGCACAAATTTAGAAATGTATGCATTGCTATTGAGTGACCTCCTGTGGTAAAGGCATAAATGTACTATCTGATGTGTAGTATGTATTTTCTAAAGACCAATGTGTGGAGCTTGAAATGTAATACAAATGAATAAGAGGACAGAGTAGATAAAGCCCATTCAATAAAATATTTTTGATAGAAATTTATAGTTTCTATCTGAAGCATTCTCCTCATCCCTTTTCCACACTCACTTCAGCAGGAGAAGTAAAATTTAAAATGTTAAAAAACCAACAATAAAGGCGTGAAAATCCCATTCTAATTAGTTTAACCAGAACTGATATTTAGTTCAGTTTTTATGTATATACAAACTTTAATTGCAAAACAATATTCTTAATAATATTTTAGAATTTTTAAAATGCAAACAATAACCATGACATTCAAAATTTTTCTAATCATGACATTAAAAATGCCCAAGCCTAAAATGGCCATTTTACTTAAAATAGGAAGATGAATAGAAAGCTAAAGAACAGAGAGCTCCAGTTGTACACTACTTCCAAAAATCATAGACATAAAAAGAACTTTCCACAAGTTCTTTGTAGATATTAGCCCATAAAAAATTGAAAATGAGAGGTATAATTTTTTTGTTTTTTTGTTAGTCTTTTAATGGTCAACTCTCCAGCAATTGCTTGTTTCCTACAATTCTCAAACCAAGACCTGCCTTCAACAGATGTTCCCAAAAAAAGAATTCCATGGCCTTATAAATTACAGTGGATTATATTGTTCGCTTTGGAGCTTGACAAAGTGATTCCCGGAACATGCCTCAGTATATCCATTAGAAAAGCCACTAAAAGAAAGTGTGTCTTTCTGTTTTTTGGGGAAGGGAGAAAAATTCTGTTGCTCTTAGAAATAGACTTTTTTCATATAGACGTTATGCCTACCTCTTAGGCAACCAAGCCAGCTGCATCAGATGTGATGTCAAGGCTCATGGTTCTTATTTTTCCTTTTCATTTACCTTGTCTATAAATTGCAGATGCCACCTGTGCATTGCACTCTTGAAGAGCAGTCCCAAGGGGAGCATTAATACTATATATCAGGCCTTGTAAAGCACGAATTCTTAAATGTAAAATCTGATCTTCTTCTTCTATTCCTTCTTCTTCTTCTTCTTCTTCTTCTTCTTCTTCTTCTTCTTCTTCTTCTTCTTCTTCTTCTTCTTCTTCTTCTTCTTCTTCTTCTTCTTCTCCTCCTTCTCCTTCTTCTTCTTCTTCTTCTTCTTCTTCTTCTTTCTTCCTCCTCCTCCTCCTCCTCCTCCTCCTCCTCCTCCTCCTCCTCCGCCTCCTTTTTCTAGGGCAAAAATATGCCAGTCACCATCAATACTACAGTCAGTTTGAATATAGTTACTTCTTAACGAAATCAGTTTTTTGCTACCCTCTCAGCTTCTTTCCATTTTGTTTGCATAGAGTCAGTCTTCAGCTTTATTGGAAAAAAGCAAGGCTAGTATTATGAAGCTATAATTTCCACTTCACTTACATTTTAGTTTATTGATAGAAAAATACAGAAATATTCTTCCTAAACTATGATTTTGCAACTGATCCTGTGGATTAATAATGTCATGAGTTGTGAGTACAATACAGAATATTTGAATTGGGAGACTTTCGGTGCCTAATCCTTTTTCATATTGGGGGTAGTTTTTTTGTTTTTTGTTACCATTCGGATGGTTTGAATTGGCTTTGTGCCAATAAAATAAAACATGAAATGGTTTGAATATTCCATTATTTTATTAGTACAAAACTCAACATTGGTTGAAGATTCCAGACACAGCAAACAATAGAAAATCAGAGCCAACTTCCAAGTACTTTCTTTTCATTTTAGAGTCACAAGAGTAAGTCACGTGTACAGCTAGTCCTTGACTTATGAACATTATCGAGCCCAAAATTTCTGTTGCTAAATGAGACAGTTAAGTGAATTTTTCCCCATTTTACCACCTCTCTTATTTATTTATTTATTTATTTATTTATTTATTTATTTATTTATTCATTCATTCATTCATTCATTCATTCATTCATTCATTCATTCAATTTATATGCTGCCCAACTCCCTAGGGACTCTGGCCGGCTCACAACAGAAATACAAAACATAAAAAAATAGTACAAAAACATCTAAAAACAGTTTAAGAACTATTTACAATTCAAAAACAGTTTAACCCATGCATACCATTCATGGCCAGATCTCGCTGGTTACCACCGCAAGCTCAAAGGCCCCAGGCTTGTTGGAAAAGCCAGGTCTTTACTGCTTTCCGGAAGGCCAATAGGGTGGTGGTAGTCCAGATCTCAGGAGGTAACTGGTTCCAGAGAGCCGGGGCAGCCACAGAGAAGGCCCTCCCCCACGGACCCGCCAGCCAACATTGTTTAGCTGATGGGACCCGGAGAAGACCAACTCTGTGGGATCTTACCGGTTGCTGGGAGCTATATAGTAGAAGGCGGTCTTGAAAATAGTCTGGCCCTGAGCCATGTAGGGCTTTAAAGGTGACCAACACCTTGAATTGTGTCCAGAGACCAATAGGGAGCCAGTGCAGTTCGCGGAGGATTGGTGTAATGTGGGTGTACCTAGGTTGCCTCTTGCCACAGTTGTTAAATGAATCATTCAGTTGTTAAGTGAATCTGGATTCCCCATTGACTTTGCTTTTCAGAAGGTCACAAAAGGTGATCACATTACCCCAGGACACTGCAGCCATCATAAATACAAAATAGTTGCCAAATTGTGGTCACATGACCATGGGGATGCTGCCACAGTTATAAGTATGAAAAACAGGTATAAATTACTTTTTTTACTGCCATTGTAACTAAACAAACTGTTGTAAGCCAAGGACTACCTGTATTCAGTGCTGAGCATCGTCAGGTACCAATATTGCAAAAAATGTTATCAAGCAGGTGACTGTTAAAAGCATTTTGAAAACATTTAAACAAATCCTCATTAGGAAACAGTGGGAAATCTTGTCTCCTGCATTGAAAATGCCATTTGTCTCAATCTGAATCTGTCATTATAAAACCCAGTTCTACTTCCTAACAAAAAGAACACGCTATAGTATTCTCCCCTCTTTTAAAAAATTAACCCCAGTGAAGTATTAAACAATACTTTAGTATTGTTTACTGAGTACAGAGAAGAGCAATTTTTGGTATGTCTAGTTTAATGAAAAGAAGGACTAAGGGAGATGTGATAGCAGTGTTCCACTATCTCAGGGGTTATCACAAAGCACCTATTCTCCAAAGCACCTGAGGGTAGAACAAGAAGCAATGGGTGGAAACTAAACAAGGAGAGAAGCAACTTAGAACTTAGGAGAAATTTCCTGACAGTTAGAACAATTAATCAGTGGAACAGCTTACCTCCAGAAGTTGTGGGTGTTCCAACACTGGAAGTTTTTAAGAAGATATTGGATAACCATTTGTCTGAAATGGTGTAGGGTTTCCTGCCTAAGCAGGGGGCTGGACTAGAAGACCTCCAATGTCCCTTCCAACTCTGTTATTCTATTCTATTCTATTCTATTCTATTCTATTCTATTCTATTCTATTCTATTCTATTCTATTCTATTCTATTCTATTCTAAACAAGTTGCAGGCCAAACCTAATCTTTTTTTAAATCTTTTTAATTAGCCATCTCTCAATCTGAAGACAGTTAAATTTTCCCTGAAAATAATAATAATTTAAAAAAAACAAGCAGGCAGGCACAAATGGTACTTTCTGCCATCCCTATGCAATTTCTTTGTTTGAAAATAAAAGCAATATATACTAGCACTATAATAGCAGCTACTTCATAACTAGTTCAATTTAAAATCCTTTGCTATATGTTGTGTGTATTTCTAATATCTGATAGTTATTATCAGTAAACTACAGCTATTGTACAATGTTTAAAACAAATTCGCCATCAAATCAAGCTCATTTCCTGATTATGTCATGGACAGGTCCATACTCCTTTCTTGGTTAAAAAAAAATATGGAAGTGGTGTACAATTACTATCTTCTAGGATGACTTTCAGCCATGGGATTTTTTTTTATAGTTTTCCACCTAAATACCAACTGAGTACAATCCCATTAGACTTTTCCAGTCAAGATCAGCTGAGTGACAGTTCACATATTTCCTTTATCTTTGGTAAATGGACATGGAAGGAATAGACAATTTTTCACAGCAATAATTCACTAAGAAAGCTATCTTGCACTTTTGAAGTAGTTAATGCCTTAATATCTGGCTCCAACACACCATCACAAAGATGTGCCATACGATCTAGGAAATGAATTAGGGAATTAACTTAGCAGCTGTCAACAGCAAATAGTTTTCTGGAACTTGGAAAATGGGCATAATTTATAAGACAAAGACCGTTGCAATGAAAGGCAATTGGATTAAAAATTGTACATTTTTAGTTGTACATTTTATTGTACATTTATAATTGTACATTTTAGAAGAGCCGAGTTGGTGCAGTGGTTAAATGCAGCACTGCAGGCTACTGCTAGTTCAGCAGTTCAGCTGTTCAGATCTTACCGGCTCAAGGTTGACTCAGCCTTCCATCCTTCCGAGGTGGGTAAAATGAGGACCCAGATTGTTGGGGGCAATATGCTGAACTCTGTAAACCGCTTAGAGAGGGCTGTAAAGCACTATGAAGCGGTATATAAGTGTAAGTGCTATTGCTATTGCTATTGCTACATACTCTTGCATGCAAAAACTTAGGTACCCCGATCAAAATGTATATTTCACAAAACAGAACTTGATCCAACTTCTACATAATACAAAGTAATATCTTCTTATAAATTAGAATGCATTATTTTACTATTTTTGTGCAGTGTCACTTTTCACTTTTCTGACATGGCAAACATTGGCAGAGTGATTTTTTTATAAAAGTTATCTGACCAGCTGTAAAAATGACACACAATATACAAGAATGTGGAATATAATGTTCAAACTTGTTAGAGTGAAGACAATTATCTGTTTTAGAAATTCACTGAATAATCACCAAATTGGAAAACAAGTTTCTTGGGGGCATTTTTATTTCATAAAATGCATTTTCCATATTTTGACTCACTTCTTTGCAAATGTCTTTATTGTTTCTTCTACTTCAGTTACAATAAAGAGTGTTTATTATGCCAATTTTTCAAAGCACTGCTCACCTGCACAGCCAATGGTATAACACACTTTTCAATTTTTCCAAAGATTGTCTGGTGATTCTCAGAGACATGAAGGAGCATATTACACAATCGCTTAAATGTCATGTACCAGGATTATAGTCTCAACAACTAAAATATATGGGCTGTAGGCCAGTTTCATGTCAAGGGTTCTACATATTCATCTGTAAAAGAACATTCTTCACAAAGCATTTTTTTAACAAATGTCTCGTATGCTAGGATTTCTTTATAACCACTGATTTTGAATTCAAGGCAAAGTTTACAGAAACTGTTTATAAGAAGAACTAATTGATTAAATCTTAGGACTTTAAAGCTCAATATTCACAGTATGCCAATAAATAATAAATAATAAATTCACTCGGTTTAATTATATGGCATAGAATACAATAACTTACAATAATACTTTCAGACCCATTTTTTAAGATGCATGCTGGGAACTGATAAAAACACATCTGCGTCTGTGGTCAGAGGGGAAACATGCATCCATTCCTTACAAAGTCATTTAATTTTTAACGTTTTCACATACTGACAGAGGATCCATTCAATGGACCCTGACAGACTTCCCAAAATACACTTAACAGGAAAGTTAACCATGGCCCAGCCAACTCCTGGATCAGACAAGTTTCCAAAGTTATTTCACCACATGAGTTTTCTACCCAAGTTCTACTCTCAAGACAAAAGTAGATTTGTAAACTGAGAGTCCTAGATATTAGTGCTCAAAGTGACATGTAATTATTGGCTAAAAATAGATCCTTAAGTTGACTGGATAAAAATAAAACTACTTTTCAACCTGAAAAATACCTGTGTCAAAAATACCAATGACTCTGACACAATTTTTAAGATGGCCTGTTCTAGAAGAAGATTTGAGTTGTTGGATTCCATAGCCAAATATGGGTGCTTCCGCCATTTGCCATATTATGAGAGAACCTGTATTTGTACTCCAACCATTGAAAATATTTCTCATATTTTGTTGAGAAA
This sequence comes from Diadophis punctatus similis, assembly GCA_023053685.1. Classification (NCBI taxonomy): domain Eukaryota; kingdom Metazoa; phylum Chordata; class Lepidosauria; order Squamata; family Dipsadidae; genus Diadophis; species Diadophis punctatus. Next base: position 50,586,280 of record JALIGW010000006.1, on the reverse strand, counting down.
TTTTTATTCTCAACAATAAGTGCCAAATACTTACTGGTATCAAAACTGAAGCACTGCACAATCCAATTATTCAAGTGGCTCTTCATATTACATTCTATACAAGAGTAAAAAAGCAAAGAACATTTTACTCAATAAGCCATTAAAATAAATTAATTTTTAAATAAGGCAGATTTTGAAGGGGGGAAGGAAAGGGGAGAGGAAAGAAAGTATGAAGGAAAACACATTTTTGGGTTTAGCTTGGGATAAGATGCTCAACAATTTCCCAGTTGAAACTATGATTGAGTCTTTACATGTGTGTGAAATTAAGGAATTTCCTCATGTCTTCTGACTGCTAGTTGGTGTTCAGGGATGCATGTAATCTTCTGCCTATCTGTTGTACATAATGACTGTTACAATCCTTGCACTTTATGTTGTAGATTCTTCCTGTATTTGTTTGTTTGTTTGTTTGTTTGTATACCGCCTTTATTATTTTTACAAATAACTCAATGTAGTGAATATGGATACACTTTCCTCTCCTATTGTCCCTACAACAAGAACTCCGGCCTGAGAGACAGTGACAGGCTAAGGTCACCCAGTTTGCTTTCCTAGCTAAGGTGGACTAGAACTGATGGTTACCTACCACTTTCTAGCCTTTTTGGGCTATAAGGTCTTTTGATTTACTCAAGATGTTTTGGAGGTCTTTAATTGGTTTGTGGACTACGGTGATACCATCTGGTTGTAATAGTTTAGTTTTTGTGATTTTGTGACTGGTAGATTGTATGTATTAGCAGCGCCATTGTGAAAATACAGAATACAGCTAGTCTTTTTAATAGTCGTTCAAAGTTATGATGGCCTTGGAAAAACTGACTTATGACTTGTACTCAACTGCATCCCCATCCTTGTCATGTAATCACAATTTGAGTGCCTGGCATCTGGCTCATATTTATAACCAGTTTAAGCATCCATGGTCCTGTGGGCCAAGAAAAAAATCACAATTTGCTACTTTTTTGCCAATTTCTGGCAACAAAAAGCCCATTGAAGAAGCTGGATTTGCTTAAGATAAAGGTTTCCCCTATCGTGTCGTTTCCATCTCTAAAAGGTGATGCTTATCTCTGCTTCTTAACCGAGGAAGCCAGCATTGTCCGAAGAAATTTTTGTGGTCATATAGCCATCATGACTATATGCTAAGGTGCATGGAACACCGAAGTGGTATCTATTTATCATCTCTTTATCTACTATCATCTCTTCGGCCCCATGAAAGAGGGTTTGAGAGGCAAACAATATTCCAGTGATGAGGAAGTGAAAACTGCAGTGAAGAAGTCGCTCAAAGAACAGTCAACCAAATTTTACGAGGCAGGGATACATGCTCTCATTCGAAGGTGGAACATTGCTATTGAGAGAAACGGTGACTATATTGAGAAGTAGGGATGTGATCCACAGAGGACCAGCTTCATTTTGATGTATGCTACATGTTCCTGTGTTGGTAATTATACCTGTCTTAAAGAAAATGGAATTACTTTTTGACTCACCCTCTTAATTGCATTTGCATGCTTTCAAACTGCTAGGTGGGCAACTAACAGAAGCTCATCCCATCGTGCAGTGCTTGGGGTCTCAAACCCAGGCTGTCAGCCTTCCAACTGACAAGCTCAGTGTCTTTAACCACTGAGACATCACGCCCCCATGGATTTGTTTAACAAACATGTAATTCCTTTAACAACCACTGTAAAACTTGTCATAAAATTGGGTTCAACTCAACTTATAACTAAGGTTTACAACAGAAATTCCAGTCCCAATTGTGGTCTACTGGTAGATATAAACCCAAACTCCGCCCAAAAATGCCTTTATGGGTCTCGGTACAAGAAGCACTTTATAGGAAAGAAACAGCAGACAAAGGCAAATGGTTAATCCATTGAGAGTTGCTAGATCAAGATCTTGGAGAATATAAGATGAAATTGAAAGAACAGCTGGCTGCAGAGGGATTTAGTTTTCAATGGTTTTTTATATGCACAGTTAAGAGAAAGATGTAAGGTAGATAATAGGATATTTGGAATTGAGCAGGAGAAAACAGAATTTGAAGTTGAACTGTATATAAATTATGTAATTAGTATATAATTAGTAAAATGTATAAAGCATTATTAAAATTTGAAACTGAAGAAGAGTAGTAAAAGAATGTATGATAAAATGGGCTAAGAACTTTGGACATAACATATTGATATAACAGTGAGTGGTTAAGATGACTGAAATTTACATTATAATTTAAAAGATAAATTTTGTGAGATGATGTACTATTGGTATATAACCACAGACAAATTGTCTAGAATGTATAAAGGTACTTAAATTTATATTGAAAATGTAGACAACACAAAAGATCGTTTTATCATGCCTGGTAAACTGTTTGGATTCAAGATCATTTTGGATTCAAACACACACAATGAAACAAAGAATTTTAAAAATTAATATTTAACTGAAACCAGAACTTTTTTTCTAGAATTAATGGACAAAAATTAGAAAAGACCAACTGAAGATTTCCTTGCATAAAATTAAAAATAGAAAATATTTTAAAAACCAACAATAGAGGTATGGTTGTTGAATATGATGACACTATCAGAGATGGCAAAATTAACTTGCTTGCTTAGAAAAAGATCAATTACTACATTCATTAGTGACTGGAAACCACTTATGGACTTTTTGGTGAAAAAAGGAAAAATGAATTTGTGATTTATGGGTTTGATGATGGGAAAGGATAAGCAATGGAAAAAAGGAAATTATGTTGTAATCTTAGAGAGAGGGTAAAATATAAATGTACGTAATTGGTGCTAAGAAGATATGAACCAACTTCTTTATACTTTTTCATTTCTTTCCCTTTTTCCCTTCTTTTTTCTTTCCCTTTGTTTCTTTGTACCTTTTTCACTGCTCTATTTTCTTTACTTTTTTCTTTCAAATTTTATGTTGTTTTTATTCTCTTTTTAAAAAATTAATAAAAATATTATCTAAACAATAAAAAGAAACTTCAGCTTCCATAATAATAAAGTTACTGATGTGGAGATATTAAAATCTGGTTGACAACTAGATGGAGATAGGGAGATAGGGAAAACTAACTCTTTGGCTTCCATATAGTGGTCAGATTACACAGGACTAATAATGATGCAGCATATAATTGTTGGTTATGTTTCTACAGAATAAGAAATTTGAAATCCAGTGCAAATAAAGTTAGCAATGACTGCAATATTATCAGCCTAATTTTCCATTTCATTAGATTCCCCTCCCCCCATTTAAATTGTTAGAACAATTAATCAGTGGAATAAATTGCTCCAGAAGTTGGAATGTTCCAACACTGGAAGTTTTTAAGAAGACATTGGATAACCATTTGTCTGAAATGGAATGGGGTTTCCTGCCTCAGCAGGGGCGAGCTGAACTAGAAGACCTCCAAGGTCCCTTCCAACTCTGTTATTCTGAAAGCAAGAAATAAGAAGTCCATAAAGTGAATACCGAGCCGAAGTGGCGCAGGGGTTAGAGTGCAGCACTGCAGGCTACTTCAGCTGACTGCTAGCTGCAGTTCAGCTGTTCAAATCTCACCGGCTCAAGGTTGACTCAGCCTTCCATCCTTCTGAGGTCAGTAAAATGAGGACCCAGATTGTTGGGGGCAATATGCTGAACTCTGTAAACCGCTTAGAGAGGGCTGTAAAGCACTATGAAGCGGTATATAAGTCTAAGTGCTATTGCTAATTCTTCTACCAGCAAAGAAGCTCAACCCACAGTATATTTTCTGATGACAAATCCATAACACAGAGACAATGAATTATTCAAGGTTTAAACATACTTTCTGTATTTTACAGTTGTGGGGATCTTTAAATTAAATGCATTCTCTACTTAAATCAGTAACTATTGACTAGCCACCAGTAAAAACCACTTTGCAGTTGTGCCAAACAATTTAATTTGCTGCCCTGCATGTGTCAAATTTGTGTATGTCTGATGTATGTCCTGGCATAGTTAACAAAAGCAGAGAAAGCTATTTCTGTCAGACCCAGGTTGCACCAGATGTACTTAACAATGGATCTGTCAAATCATAGTGTTTTTTTAATGGCAAAACAGCCATGAAGCCAATGTTTGTTTTTGTACAGCATTTTTGCCAAAGTGTGAGGAAGACAGATGAGCTGCAATGAACTTTGACTTGTAACTAATGGCCCAAATTAATTATTGCAAGAGGCCTCATAGCTTTGCTTCAGATAGAAGCATGAGCTGATAATTTTTTCTCAGTATTCAAACTGACAGCTTTATATTTGCCTCCATGTTTATATTGCTCAGAAATACAGCTTTAATATATCACTATGCCAATGGCCGATTATCTGGTATATGTTTATTAGTTTAATATGTCAGCCAATCCTTATAACAATACAATGAAGAAACTCAGCCTTGTGAACCACGTCAGGTCACCTCCCATTTACTTCTTGCCTCCTTTTCACTTCTCCATAACCACTTAATTTTTTTAATCTTCTTATACCTTCATATCTAAAATGACAACTTCTTAGGTATATAGAAACAGAACTTTTTCACGAAAAAGATGATTATTTTGTAGATTAGGCACTTGGTTCCAATTGCATATTTATTTGTAGGTCTTTTTACAATGTTCTCCTCCTACTCAAAGAAGGATTTTTCTAGGTCTAACTTCTTGAATATGATGTGATCTAGGTCTAACTTCTTGAATATGGAGAAAATGGCATGAACTACAGTGAATCCCATGGCATACAGTAATCATACAGAATATTACAGTAATTGTAATATACAGTAATTATACTAGGACAAATCATTTGTCAGTTTTGTGTTCTCTGAGTCAAGGCCTTTCCAATATCTAAATCTGGGAACTCTACAACTGAGTACAAGTACAACTGAGCTATGATTAACACATCTGCCCGATGAAAAATTCAGTCTTTTTTATAAAAAAATATTTATGTAAATCTCAGGAAGTGGTTATTATAATCCCATGGGAGCTGTAGTGCAATTCCCACCACAGAGACTTCTTCAAAGGAATCAGTTCTTAGGGAATTATAATACGGAGCCTGGTTATTATTCATTTATTTACTTATTTATTCAAATTATATACCCCTCCCTCCCCATCTCAACCAGTGACTCTGGACAGCCTACAGTTCTAAAAACCTAAAAACAGTTAAACATTTACAAACATTTAAAACAATAAAAACATCCAGAAGGGCATATATCAGAGAGAGAAAGCTGAAACACAAGCAGTCCTTGGAATTTTTAGTACTCTCTAACTTTAAGTTTTGATCTTCAACCTTCAAATCCTAAATAGCACCACTGCAGAAAGAAACTCAACTAGAGCAACAAAGATTGGATAATAGAGGAATATGGATGGCAGAGCTGTTACTAGCATAACTATAGGACTGATTTTTATCCTTAATTATTAGTCTGTTCTATCTCCCACTCCCTGTGTTGCTATTAGATAGAAACCTAGGGGGAAAGAGTTATAAATTGAGGAAAGTGGAGACTGGAGTTGGAACGGTCAATTAAGCATGTGTTCAGAAAATTAGACCATTTTAGACATAAGAAAAAGATTACTGCTTGCCTGATATGTACATTTACTCTCCCAAAGGTGCTGTTTCCGAAAGGCAACTAGACCAGTGTTTCCCAACCTTGGCAACTTGAAGATGTCTGGACTTCAACTCCCAGAATTCCCCAGCCAGCATTCGCTGGCTGGGGAATTCTGGGAGTTGAAGTCCAGACATCTTCAAGTTGCCAAGGTTGGGAAACACTGAACTAGACTTTCTTGGGTTTTTTTTTCTTTGAAAACATTTAGCTTCTCGTCCAAGAAATTTCTTCAGCTTAAAGAAGCTTCTTGGATGAGAAGCGAAATGTTTTCAAAGAGGAAAAAAAAAACCCAAGAAAGTCCAGTTGCCTTTTGGAAAAGCTACCTTTGGGACAACCATGACCTGGATGATTGAGAATCTCCATATACATTTTCTTCCATTTATTTTTACAGGGAGAAGTTGGAATTGAATTTCATTCATAAGATAATGTCATGCTATTCTTCCCTCTGTATTGTTCTGCTTTATTTTCAGACAGCACTGAAGGTAAGAAAAACAAAGTGTGCCTATCAACTGACAGTAAGGTTATAGACCAGTTTCAGTTTAGTAAATGCAGAAACTAGAGTTTGGCTTGATCTGGTCAATTCTGCCACACTGGTAACTTTTATACAAAGGCACTTTGACGATGCTGTGATTCAGAACCGTCCTTGTAAACCAGTTAAATACATTGTCAGTGTCTGTGGCATTTTGTCAACTTCTTTCAGAAAAGCAAGTTTCATGGTACGGATGTATTCATGCGTGTTAAAAGATAACATTCCCTAATGCATACTCATGCCCTTATCTCCTTAAAGTTAGAACACTATAATGGACTGCAGTTGGGACTGTCTTTGAAAATTACTCAGAAATTATGGTTGATAACAGAATGCCACTTGCTGTTTTCTGTAGTGAGAATCCCCATAATAGTGTAACCAGGGGTGGGTTCCTAATTTTTTTACTACCACTCTGTGGGCGTGACTTATTTTGTGGGTGTGGCTTGCCGGCCATGTGACTGGGTGGGCATGGCTTGCTGGCCTTGTGACCAGGTGGGCATGGCTTCTCAGACTGCTGAAGGGAGGGGAACTGAGATAGGTCCTGCCGCCCATTCCCCCTCCCCTCAGCAGCTCGAGACGTGCGAAAATGCCTAGGATCATCACCGTGCGTTCCTGGCTTCTCGGACTGCTGAAGGGAGGGGAACTGAGATAGGTCCTGCCGCCCGTTCTTTCAGCATCTCACATGCTCCCTCAGCCATCCTCCCCTTCTTGGACTCACTGTGGGGTAGGAAGGCAGCGCATGCGCAGTGCTGGAAGCTCGGTTTCTGGGCATGCGCAGAATTTTTTTAAAAAAATTAATTTTTTTTTAAATGGCGGCACCCAGGCACTGGCAACCGACTGCACCGGTACTGTGACGTCACCAGCGGGCCGCTACCGGTGCTATAGAGTGGACCGCACCGGTAGGAACCCACCACTGAGTGTAACATTTATCTATTGAAGCTACATGGGTTGCAAGAAGATTTGCAAGTAGAGTTCAAAGTGTTAGTTTTGACTTGTAACATCTTCTTAGAACATCATTACCTTAAGCCAAAAGTGAAGGCTTGGTTCCTCTCTCCTTGGGAGGCAAATGGATTGATGACCCATAAAAAGGCCATCTTAATAGCAATCCCATTATTTTAGAACATCTTGCTTCAGAATGTCAGAACGACCTCAATGCAGTTTACCGGTAGGAAAATGAAGAAGACAATCTTATTTCACTGGACATTTGTAATTGCTGCACACAATCAATATAAGTCAATATTTATTGTATCAATATAAACATATATAATTTTTAAAAAACTAACAAAGACTTTGGACATTATTGCATCAATGTCTGGGCTAGGAATTGCTCCCTGTTGTTTTTGGTGTATAAAAATTATATTAAAAATATATAATTATTCTTAATGTATACGAATAAAATTCTTATAAAACTTTATAAGAATTATAAAAATTACAAATTATAAAAAATTTATAATTATAAAATTATAAATACAATGCTGTTGTTTGGGTTTGACTGCTATTGTTGTTTTATTGATTGTAAACTGTCCAATGACTAGTGTCTGTAATAGTATACAATCTTCTTCTTCTATATATATATATAAAAGGATGTATGTATGTATATTTCAGCATAACTCTGGAACGGCTCAAGCAATTTCAACCAAACTTGGTACACAGATGACTTACCCTCTGGAAACAAATACTGTGGGGGTAAGACACTGCTAGCACCCCTCGGTGGGTGGGTGGGTGTGTCTGTGTGTGTGCTCCAGCATAACTCTGGAAGGCCTGGGCCATTAAGGAGAGCGAGTGCGGCATCCTAGAGTGCATGGGAGGGGGAAGGGAGAGGACAGGGATGATGGGCATGGGAGTAGGGGGAAGAAAGGCTCCCCCCAATAGCTCCCTGTCAGAGGCAGATGGCACCCCCTGGTGGATTTGGGGCAAAGTGCCAGGATCGTAGAAAGGGCAGGAAAGAGGAGCGCATGGGAGGGGGATGGGAGAGGGCAGGGATGGGAGTAGAGGGAAGAAAGGCCCCTCCCACTGGCTCCCTGTCAGACAAATGCTTCGATGTCTATAAATACCCGGGCAACACCAGGTTATCAGCTAGTATTGTAACAAATAAAACTGGGTACAGATAGTCCTTGACTTACAACTACAATCAAGCCCAAAATTTCCATTACTAAATAAGACAGTTGTTAACTAAAGTTTTGCCTATTTTACGACCTATCTTGCTATAGTTAAGTGAATCACTGCAGTTGTTCAATTAGTAACATGGTTGTTAAGTGAATCTGGCTTCCCATTGACTTTGCTTGGCAGTAGGTTGCAAAGGGTGAACACATAACCCTGAGACACGGCAACTGTGACAAATACATGCGAGTTGCCAAGCGCCTGAATTTTGATCACCTGACCATGAGAATGCTGCAATGGTCGTAAGTGTAAAAAACGATCCTAAGTCATTTTTTCAGTGCCATTATAACTTTGAATGGTCATTAAACAAATGGTTGTAAGTTAAGGACTACTTATATATCGAAACCAGTTTGCGTTTTTTCAGAGAAGGGCTGTTTGTTTGTTTGCTTGCTTGCTTGCTTGCTTGTTGATTGGTTGTTTGTTTGCATTGCTATTGGACTACTTTGAGGTGACTCCAGAAAAGATATTTTCGACCTGTTTTCAGTTATTACTAGGAGGAGTTTTAAAATGATCTAATATAAAAAAGAATATTTTGTGGAAACATTCTGCAGGTTGGATGGTGAGTAGTACTCCATGTGGATTACCATCATCCCTTAGTTTTGTGATTTTTAAAGCAAAAGGTAAAGCAGAAGAATTTTCCATTGTAAGGCACTCAAAATATTGTCTTGTTCAGAGCTGGAAAGTAAACATATTTCCATTTTCCATGCCAGGCTACAAAAGTGATTTTAAATTATGGACCTTTATTACCATTTATACACACAACTATGTACACTGCTTATATTACAATCCAGTATGGACAATCCATGTCTATACTGTATGTCTGGTGTTTATTGTGCTTAAATTGTTAGCAAAGGACTGTAGCTTGAGTGATTTTTAAATGTTCAATCACTGCTGATGTTCTCAAGCTTAGGAACTAAGATCCACAGAACAGCAGCTGAAGTGACCAGCAAAAGTAGTTCCAAAATAAGATTTCTGCTGATTTACCCAGTAAATGGCAGCAAATATACAACTATAGAGATTATTTAAACAAACTAAACAAATATAACTCCTTGAATGAGAGACTATTAATAAATACCAGAAATGTAAAATAGACTAGGAATTTAAAAGAAAAAAGAAAACAAATGTCACTAGGCAAAGGCAAAATAAATTTCACATTATTGCCAAGAAAAATGTATGGATAGGCCATGCATTCATTAACAATCAAGCTCAACTGGAGCAAATCATTATCTTCTCTGTTATAAAGATTATAATCTAATATATGTTTATCTTTTGACTAAAAGAGAGAATTGATCAACATTGTTTTATTTGAAAACAAATAACCCAGATATTGTTTTAGCACAAATATTGTTTACTTTTTCTTTACAGGTTAGCAAGAATTCTATAAACAAGTTATCTTTTGATAATTTCCCATATTGGTTTTCAAAAGAAACTGAGGAATCCATGTTAGCACCTTCAAGTATTGCTTTGCTTGCAGGTAGATTAAGTCTTGAATTCAAAGTACCAATATGGGAAGATTACGGCATTTTCTCCCAATCACGTCCTTCTGTATACATACATTTTCCATTGTTTCCTACTGAACAAGCAAAGCAAGGACATTTTCATTAACATGGCATTACTGCAAGTCAGCCTTCATTAATTAGGTGAAGTTGCCTTTCCTATTCTTGTGATCAGCTAGCAGCTGGACAAGAGGCATCCACAGTAATATTGATCAAATAGATTATTGGAATCAAAACAGATTATACACCGATTCTTATTTTCTCTGCCCCTGATGAGACAAGACCTGAGATATTTAGCAGAATGGAATATTTTACAAAACCTAAAGTATTCATTCTTCCCTCTTGTCTAGCTTGTTTGGTAATATTCCCTTTATTTGTATCCCATAAAGGCATTTGATGGCAAAGAGGAAATCCAATTGAAAATTTACTGACTGCTTTCCAATTACTAGCCAAGTACTTTTTGCCTGCTGTTCAACAATATTTCTTACTATTTTATAAAAAGATCAAAGAGCGTGTAACAATGGTCAAGTATGCTGAACAATAAGGCCATTCCTATTCACCAGGACAATACACAGCACATCACAAGATTGAAATCCTGTAGGCCAGCATGGAAAACAGCTATTCGCTTAACTTATACCCAGTTTAGCCCCAAGAATGCCTGGAGACAGGAATGGTCCAAAGTACCTTTTTGTGGCCTGACCAATAGTAATCCCTGTACCAAACCACCTGGTTTTGACCTGTCTCCTCTGTCCCATCGAAATTGAACAGAATTAGGTGTGATACTGGAAGAAGTGCCCCTGTCCTCTCTCAATGGGGATAGAAAGATTCCCCTTGTTGCAATTGTGGTGCTGATATGCAAACTATTAAATATATTGTGCAAGATTGCTCATGACTTGTATTCTCTGGTTCCTTAGAAGATCCGTATAAAGCAACACAAGAGGCAATAACCTAGATAGCTGAATAACATCCAGTTATGAAGCTATTGCCATACCTCCACTGAACTTTTGTATATAATTATGCTGATTGTTTGGATATATTTACTTCTGTTCTATCATGTTCTCATAAACATGATATCAAATAAATAATAATCAAAAGAATAAAGTTATCTTCATCTTGATTACCTACATTAAGGTTCTATGATAGACTGGGTGCATGGATATGGATAAGATCAACTCTTTGGATTACTTTCCAAAGACCAGGAATATCCTCCTGCCTAGTTTTCAAGCCAGATTAGCTGGAGCTTGTCTTAAATTTTGCTCTGATGCCAGTGCTGGTCCCAGTCATATTGCTAATTGAAGAACATAGCAAACCACACCACAAACATATTCATCAAGGTGCAAACTACCCTGGGCCACCTGAATAATAATTAAGGAGCTCTTCTCAATGCTCCCAGCAAGGATGCTATAGAACAGGGGTGGCCAAATTATGATTCTTTGAGGATCTGTGGACTTCAACTCCCAGAATTCCTGAGCCAGCCATGCATGCTTGGCTAGTTCAGGAATTCTGGGAGTTTAAGTCCACAGGTCCGCAAAGAACCATAGTTTGGCCACTCCTGCTATAGAACTTCTTTAAAATACAATAATAGACTATCAGCATTTGGCTGACTTTTATTAGTTAATTGCCTCACGCTACTGTACTTGGTTACACATTACCTTTTATGAACATTTCTGTTGTTTCTGCTGTAAAAGTTCTTTGCATACTTGGGCAAACACTTAGAAATGATGACGTGTGATACCTGATTAAGATGTCATAATTAGAAGAAGCTTGAAAAACCTATTCTAATCTCAGAAAATTCCGGATTCTGAATTCATTTGTACTTTGATATACAACTATATAGAAGGATTGTAATCTCTTCACATTAATTGTCAAAGATTGTGTAATAAGCTTTACATTGGGCAATAAAATACTTTACAGTGGGTAATAAAATACTTTATTGATATCCAGTGAGATGCAAAACTGCATGTCTTTTTTTCTTTATCTAATTAAGTTTGCTTTATATTTATTGATGGTGGATTTTTGTCATTTGTACTGACCGTTGAATTTGTTTTCTTTCAGTTTTCCTTGAATGCTGCTGCTGCTTAGAGACCATTTTATTAACCAAGGGGAGGGAGGAATGTTGAATTGGCAACAGTGAAAATTATCTTTGACTATCAGTCATTCGTTGAGCATGTGAACAGGAAAAGGAATTTTGCAAGAGGATAGGGAACAGGCAGAAAAGGAGACAGAAGAAAGAAGAGCCAAACACATGGAGAGACTACTGATTGCTAGTGCTGATTTGAGTGCTGCTGATTGTGTATCATGCTTGCACCATGATTGCACAACATGTGCAACTTAGTATTGTCTTCTGTTGATCCAGTTGATCCACTTTCAGGAAACATGTAAGGAAACCAGCTTCCCAGAGTGATTTCACTGAGTGAAATGAGAGCAAACATGTATTTGCAGGAGAGGTCAAGGGAGAGTCATTCTTTCTTGTTGTGGTTTATTGTTCCTCAGAAGGACATGGGGATAGAGGGTGATAATTCTTCTGGATTGCAGGGGTTGTTCCATGTTTGTTTTTCTTTCTATAGATGACAATATATGCTAAAAGCACAAGATCACAGTATCTTGAAGATATTAGAGACAAAATTGTTTATAAAGGAAGATGAGCAATACTTAAATTGGACATAGAAATCCCTGCAGACAGATAATGCACTAGGGGGCCTACAAGATATAATAAAAGCCAGGAGAAGATGACTGAGAGATGGATGAATGTGGCACAAAGATCAACGCCTATCTAAACTCTGGAGTTCAGAACAGATTCCAAGTATTCCCATCAATAGCAGAGGATCTAGTTCAGTGTTGGCGGACCTTTTCGGCACCAAGTGCCGAAATAGGGGCGCGCATGCATGTGCCGGAAACCGGAAGAGCAGCTGCCCGTTGTGCATGCGTGTGCCAGGAAGATGATCTTCCGGTTTCCGGCACGCATGCATGCGCGAAGACCAGCTGGGAAACTGGAAGATCATCTTCCCGGCACGCACACAAGGCGGCTGCTCTTCCGGTTTCTGGTGCTCCTGCATGCTTGAAGACCAGCTGGCCAGCGCGCCAGAACCCGGAAGAGCAATGGGTGATGGCTCGGGTGCCTGGAAAGATGGTTCTGCGTGCCACTTCCAGTATGAGTGCCATAGGTTCGCCATCATGGATCTAGTTACTTGAGGAACTGTCTGTCTCCTATAGGACCTGCCCAATCAGTTCCATCGTGCATGGTTGGCATGCTCTGGGTTCCTTTGATTAAACAATGTCATCTACAGGATCTAGGAAGCAAATGAATAAAGGTGAATGTATATGTCCCACAGTGGTGGGTTCCTACCAGTACAGTCCACTCTGTCATTCCGGTAGTGGTCAGCAGATGGCGCTATTTGCGCGCGACTGCTCCGGTGCCATCTTTGGCAGTCCTTCGCGTGCGTCGCCATCTTTTTTAAAGAATTTTTGGGCTTTTTTGCTTCTGCGCATGCACGGAAGAAAAATCTAGCTGAAATCTTGCAAGGGGATGCGCGCGCGTATGAGATTTTGGTGAGATTTTGCTTCCGCACATGTGTGGAAGTAAAATCGTGTGAGGGGCGCGCGCATGTAGCGGGCGCGCACACACAAAATATGGAGATGCGCACGCAGCGCACCGGTATCTGTAAGTGAGCAACCCGTTCCTGATGTCCCAGGATAGTGTTGCAGGATCCAATCTGGGTCGGTCACTGGGTCGGTCACCAGGACAAACGGTTTTGTTTTTCTGGGGCCCATCTTCAGGGAACGACTCTCTAGCAGAGTGTGTGCTTTGGATCTTGGAAGCACATCTTCTCTGTAGCAGGACCTGCCTTCTGGAATGAGGATCCAGGTTAGCTGACCCTCATATTAGAATTGTTCAGAAGAATGGTGAAGACCTGGCCAACTTTTATCAATGTATTGTAATTGTTTGGTTGTTGTGAGACACCCGCAATTATTGGCACTTGAGCAGCATACAATTTTAATAAATTTAGCCTTTAAACCCTTTGTACAAGTTTTAAAGAGAATTGTAGAGATGTTGCAAAGATTCCTCCTTTTGCCTAGAAGAGGAGGAAGCAATGAATGGACATGATCAGAGATGAGATTGAAACAGTAACCTGTTTGCCAGAGGCTGGATCAATAACAATGTGCTGCTTTCCTGGGGTATACATTAGGAATGTGTCAGACAGATTCCAAAGACTCTTTAAGCCCACTGATAAATTTTGCTTTTTATGGTCCATAAAAACAACAATAAAGCCAGGCAAAACCTTGAGGATATTGCAATGGACTATGAAGCACTGGGCAGAAAGGTGAAAAAGCCAAAGGTAAAGATAAAACTTTCTTTACTCCTTGCTGTTAAAAGACATAGCCAGGAAGATAGAAAGAAGACACCTGGAAGTGAGCAATTGGTTAGGCCAATTATGCCTATAGTTTGGATGTTTTGCTAATGTGATATATTTCCAAGATGGGAGACTCGTGCCAAGAGATAGACTGTAACTCATAAGCAATGGGATATGAGTGTTTGGAAGGTGCCTTGCTTTAAAGTAATCCAGTGAAGAAAAAAAGACTCCAATACATAATATGATAACTAGAAGATATGCAGTATATAGAGTCACCCAATAATGAGCATATACGGGTAAATACAGAAAATAATTTATCAAATCACATAATGCAAGATTTCCAGTGTCTTCAATGCATACAGTATGGAAAACAAACAGAAAAAAACTGACATTACTGAATCCTGATAGTACAAAACTCATAAATGGATGAAATGGTATAATTTATTCAAAGTAGCCTGACAAAATGGAATGAGAAGTGGGATTAGAAGTGAAGACAGTACAGATGCGAATTGGGATCCAGAATATGAGCATGAGGATTCTGTTTAGAGCAGTGGTTCTCAACCTTTTTTTTTTTACCATGGACCGCCTATAAATACCTTTTGTGGCCACGGACCATGGCCACAGACCACCAAAAGACTTAAGATTTAAATCATAAAATTTGTTCAAGCATTTGCAGACTCTCTATGATGATATTGTGGACACCCAGGGGTCCACAGACCACAGGTTAAGAACCACTGGTCTAGAGCAGGGGTAGGCAAAGTTGGCTCTTCTATGACTCGTGGACTTCAACTCCCAGACTCTCTGAGCCAATCATACTAGCTCAGGAATTCTGGGAGTTGAAGTCCACGAGTCATAGAAGAGCCAACTTTGCCTACCCCTGGTCTAGAGCATTGGAGTAAGAATACAAAGGAGAAATAGCCAGGATATTGGAGCAGAGGAAATACTATATATTATCAAGCTAAACAGAAATACGGCTAATAACCTCTGGGCCACATTTCAGAATTTTTCAGGGGGAACAATGTAGTAATAATGGAAGTATTCAGTTACCTGGAAATCTACTGGAAAACCCTCTCACTCTGAACTGCAAGATCCCAAATATGCCTCGGTGATCTTGCTGACTGTTTCATTTAACATTTTAACATTTACAAAATGTTAAAAGAAGACCAAAGAATATTGACATTCCTAGATCTGAGTCTAACCAATAACAAAGACCTAGTTGAAGAATCAAAAGCAGTGGAAACTTTAGGATGAAGTAACATGTCATCTTGGCATTCAAGATACTACAGAAAAATAAATTGGATCATAGTATACATGCACATAAGATTTCAAAAGAACCATTTAGGTGGATGACAAGCTATATATGAGCTAACGGCGTAATGCAGCTGGAAAAAAAGCAAATGCAATTCTAGACTACATATATCAGCAAAAGAATAATGTGAAGATCAACATGCCAGTATTCCTTCTTATTCTTCATTGATCAGACCATATCTAAAATATTGCATCCAATTTGGGGCAAGCTGGTTTGATTGACTGGATTTTCTCACATATTGCTTTTTAAAGCAGTAGCATGATCATTAGAGGCAATACATGAATTCACTTTACCATAAGCCCTTGCTTTAAAATGATCTTTATATGTAAATAACCTTTTACAAGACAGAGAAAGCCTGAAAAATACATGTGTAGAAAAAAGAAAATATGAAAAGAAAATTCAGACCAACCTTTGAAGAATAAATTCATACAATAAATAATTCATCTGCAATCTCTGAATACCTACTTTGGAAATAAATTAGAATAGTAACATTAGTAGTTGTTGTTTTATGAAAAGCAAAACTCCATCCGAAACAATGAAGCATAGAATATCAGAGTTATCAGAGTTCAGAAAGCTTGAGAATTGTATAATCTAACACAAGTATACATTATAAGAATATTAATTCCACATAAGGATTATTAATGCTTCCTAATATAAGCCTTTGTCCAGCCTGACTCTTGTCCTACAGATGGCCTGAAGACCATTGCTTTGTCATGATGCCTGGGGATTGAGAGGTGAAAATCTATGAAATGATTACACTGTTCATAAAATGGATGCTACTTTCCTGAAGATTATGCTTTTTAAGGTTTTAATGGTTTTATTGTGTTTTAATATTTTATGCATGTGTGTTATTGTTTGATTTTTGTACTGTATTTGCTTTTGAGGGATTATAACTGTGTGAACCACCCAGCATCAAATATGCAAGCTCGGTGGCTATTCAAATTGAATGAATAAACAAACAAACAAACAAACTCTAAGCCCAACTGTGGAATCTATAATGTTAGCTTGCAGAACAAAAAATTTCCTTTCATAGGATGACAAATCCTTAGCCAAATGATCAGTATGTTGTATTTAAGATTTGATTTAGAAAGGGTAGCCTTAGTATATATTATTGTGTTTTACATGTGGATAATAACCACAAAGAGCTGATAAATAATATTTCCAGAGAACAGGTTAACCTTTCAGATCCATATATATTAATTAAAAGAGATTATAGTCAGGGGTGGGTTCCACTTACCTTCGCCACCGGTTCGCATCACGACGTTTCGTGCGAGCGCGCATCCCCTCATGCAATTTTACATCCACGCATGCTCTGTAGCTAAAATCAACCCAAAACACACTGAGGAGCTGATCAGCTGTGCTTCGGCTGAAGGAATAAAGGGGCGGGTGGGAGGGCCCTTTTACAATAGATAGAATATAATAGAATTCTTTATTGGCCAAGTGTGATTGGACACACGAGGAATTTGACTTTGGTGCATATGCTCTCAGTGTACATAAAAGAAAAGACACATTTGTCAAGAGGTACAACACTTAATGATTATCATAGGGTACAATAAGCAATCAGGAAACAATCAATATTGATATAAATCGTAAGGACACAAGCAACAAGTTATAAGTGGGAGGAGATGGGTGATAGGAACGATGAGAAGACTAATAGTAATGAACCCTTAGTGAATAGTTTGACAGTGGTGAGGGAATTATTTGTTTAGCAGAGTGATGGCGTTCGGGGAAAAAACTGTTCTCGTGTCTAGTTGTCTTGGTGTGCAGTGCTCTATAGCGTCGTTTTCAGAGTAGGAGTTCAAACAGTTTATGTCCAGCAGCAGAACAGGAAAATACTTTAAACCAGTTAAAAATTCGCTAAAAATTCAAAAAAAAGATGGCGGCGTCCACGGACTGGCACCGGCCGATCCAGTTCAGTGATGTCACCAGTGGGTCACTACCGGTTTGGGCGATCCGGTCCGAACCGGGAGGAACCCACCCCTGATTATAGTAGAAAAACATATACAAAAATGCAACACAGTATTCATTCCACATCAGGATGCTACAGATAAGAAACCTGCCTCTTACTGCTACATAATGTACATAATGATCAGCTTCATGTCCTAAAACCTAATCAGAACCAATCAGTTAATAGCAGGAATAGCCATCCCTTTTCTTAGCATCATGAGTTTTATAATTTTCGGGCACTAACATATTACTGGAGAAGCCATGAATATACAGTTTTATATCATGTCGTGCTGCTGTCATTTCTGAAAAACACAACTTGTTTTCATCTTGAATCTCAGCTGAACCTTTTTCACATTCCCTCTCAAGGGATATTGTAAATTATACCAAATTGATTAACAGATTGACTTTTAACCTCTAAAAACCTAAAGCTAAATTACAGCTGTTGAGCCTGGAGAAATTAGCATTTTACCTTAACACTGCAGATATTAAGGGTGCCTCAACTTGAGTTTGTAGAAAAAGAAGCAAATGTTAAGAAGATTCACATCACTTTTTGCTTCAGTATTTGCTTGACACATGAGCACTGTATCTTATTTCTGTAAATATTTTTTTCATTAATTCTATTATTGAGCTTCAGTAGCTGGATGCCAGCAAAAATCAACCATGTCTGCGTTTTTTTAAGTTCACGCACCAATTGCATTCTTAAAAATCTCTTTAAATTACATAATAAAGGACTGTTGCAATACTTAGGAAGCCTGATAAATTTGGGAGATGGAAACCAAATTTAATTGGTATAGGAGGAGAACAACTAAAACCAGCATTTCTCTTTTAACTTCTGATCAAACGGATATTGTTTACATTGTCAAAAAGAGAAGTGAAGAATTATGTGCGCTGTGTCATGCTGTTTGAAGCAATAAGTACTTCCCCTGTGTGCCATAGCTAATTCTGATTTGTAGTGTGAACAACCCTACTGTTTTGATGCAGATAAATGATTAATACGTCTTCTCATTTAAATATTTATATGTATTCCTCTTAAAAGAAATAAATCAAAGAATAATTGAGTTGTAAAGCAGTGCTACTATGTATTGGTGACATAACTATAGGCTTTTGGTAAATGGATAAAATGCCTACTTTCAAATCCTATTTCTCCATCTACTCTTTTACATTGCTTAATGAGAAACATAAACACCACAAGAACATGGAAGGATGATGTGCTGCACATTGTTAGATTAATCTTAATAAAAATTAGAACTCTCTGTGTCTTTTATCAAAGGATTCATTTCTTAGACTTTAAAACAGTGTTATATATGGATATTTTAATGTATCTTCAGTTTTTCCCCTTGCTGACAATTATATAATTATTTTGACAGATTTGTTTTTTGCACAATGAACTGAAAAGTCCATCACAATTATAAGATCAACTGTTGACCATGCATTGCATCATCAATCAGGGTTACTAATTTAAAACATTTCCAAAAATTACTTTCAAGATAGGGCAGATAAACTGCCTTTCTCCTTTCCCAGGTGTACTGCAATGCACTTTTCCTGCAGTAAAAGAAAAGTTGCTTAAAGTAACAAGAAAATCTAATAATCACGTAGAATCCCCAATGCAAATTTGCTGGAAAAAAGTTTCAGCCGTATGATTATTTTCCAAGAATTATCACTGGGATCATTTTCTAAATTTTCTGAAATTTATGTGATAAGAAGCCTTACCATAGACTACCACCCCACCTATCCTTGCAGTCTTCAGGGAAAAACAAGGAAGCAGCTGTTGGTTAAAGTTTCCTTATTTTCCCCGTAGCCAGAAGTCTTGAAATCTTTGAGCTTTGTTCTGATATGATACAGAAGATATTCAACTCAAAATGTTTCAATGCGATATTTTGAATAGAACTGTTTTCTTCCACGCCCATTTTATGTTTTATATTATCACCTAGTTAATATCAGTATCTGTAAACTGGGAACCCGTAAAAATCACATAAAAAGAGGTAAGATCTTCAAAATCAGTCCAAACTGGATCAAACTTTTTTTAAAAAATCAAGAGAGGAGGATTTGAAAGCCTTCTTTCCTCTGTATCAGAGAAATGATGTTTGCCTATCACTGGAATAAATTCTGAATAAATATTAGAACAAAATTATAATAATAGAACAAAATAACCCCAACATAGTTATAACAATATTTTCTTGTAATTAATTTACTGACCCCTCGCATCCTGGACATAAACTGTTTCAACTCCTACCCTCAAAACGTCGCTATAGAGCACTGCACATCAAGACAACTAGACACAAGAACAGTTTTTTCCCAAACGCCCTCACTCTGCTAAACAAATAATTCCCTCACCACTGTCAAACTATTCACTAGGCTGCATTACTATTACTATTAGTTTTTCTCATCATTCCTATAACCCATCTCCTCCCACTTATGACTGTATGACTGTAACTTTTTGCTTGTATCCTTACGATTCATATTAATATTGATTGTTTCCTAATTGCTTACTTGAACCCTATGACAACCATTCTTGACAAATGTATCTTTTCTTTTATGTACACTGAGAGCATATGCACCAAAGACAAATTCCTTGTGTGTCCAATCACACTTGGCCAATAAAGAATTCTATTCTATTCTATTCTATTCTAATAATACAGGAATAATTAATCTTCATCCATCCAGATTTTCTGTAACCTTTGTCTGGAATAGCATTCAGAATGCTCACAGTAGCTATTTTTTCTAAAGCTCACTTAAGACTCAAGTAAGGGCTAAGCAATTCATGGGATCTGCTACCTTCAGAAACCTCACCACTAAGAAAGAAAGGATTTATTTCTTACAGTCATTCAATGTGAGGGAAACACTAAAACTGTTAAAATTCTTCCTTTAAGCTTAAAGCATAAACCGAAAAAATCCTTTCTATTCAATAAATAAATAAAGGCTAACTTCCCTGAAATCCTAAGCTTCCCGCTCTGCTAGTGGGTATGGCATTACTCATCATTCCTTGCAGTCTCTAACTTCACAGGAAAAATAGCAATTGCATATTTACAATTGTTGCTATTATATGGATCTCATTCATACAAGGTAAGACACTCTGGATAGAGCAATCCATAGATAAGGAACCACAATCAGAAGGCTCTTCTCCCTTTCTCTTCATCACCTGCCTAAACTCCAGGTCTCTATAATTGAGGTGGGCTTCAAATAGTAACCTTTGCACCCAGAGAGGCATAGGTGGATGAAGGCATTTTAAAGCCTGAAAGCTTTAAATGTACATGTCCAGGCATTACGATAGGTATTACAGGCAAATGATAACTTCAAAGCAGGTATTCTCAGAAGCAATACATGGGATTAGGCAGAGAATAATGTGAAAAGAGCCATTGGGGGGGGGAGAGAGGTCCCCTACACCTTACACTTATAACTTAAAAGCCAGGCAAAGGATATTGTTCTTGTTAAGGTTTTATCTACTAAGCCTTTGTGGGTGACACTTGGTCAACTCAAGGAGGCTGCTGAATCCATTAGCTTTCAAAGGAGACTTGAGAGAATTATATTACTAATTACTAATTGAGAGAATTATATTACTAACTGTATCACCAGTTAAGTTGATATTCATTTGAATTGTATCCATGGTTTTGTTGTAGATGAGGAAGTCAAAGTGGTATCACCAAGACTTGGATGGGCCTGGAGAGATATGACCACCTGAATTTCAGGTTTGGCATCAGTCATGACCTGGAGACGTGGGGGATGGAAGGGAGTTGGCTATTATATCCAGGAGACCTTGATGGCTTTCAGAGGCTGCGTTCTACAGATAATTGGGTGTGAGACCTTTGGCTAGAACTGAACTCTTGAGAAGAAGCCCTACATGGCTTAGGACCAGGCTATCTCCGGGACCGCATTCTGCCTCATTCTTCCCTTCGACCGGTTAGGTCCCACAGAGTGGGTCTCCTCCAGGTCCCGTCAGCCAAACAGTGTCGACTGGTGGGGCCTAGGGGGAGGGCCTTCTCTGTAGGGGCCCCTGCTCTCTGGAACCAACTTCCCCCGGAGATCCGAATCATCCCCACCTTGCTGGCCTTCCGAAAGGCCATTAAGACATGGCTCTTCCTGCAGGCGGGGTGAGTTTTGAGACGATTTATATCTGATGTCTCCCCCATGTATGTATAGTGTGTATATTTATATTTTTAACTGTTTAAACTGTCTTTTTAAATTGTTTGGAGTTTTTTGTTACAAAAATGTTGTACGCTGCCCTGAGTCCTGAGGGAGTAGGGCGGCATAGAAAAACTACCAAATAAAAAATAAAAGAATTAAGTTGGTTGCTATTAGGTTAGTTTTCCTACTGCACACTGACATCTCTATCTGAAGTGCTAGATTCTGTCACTGTCTTGGTGATGGTATATCTAAGGTTTATAGTTTCTGGGGACTTCAAATTGCTCCCAGATGGTATAGTGTAGGAGTTCATGGACACCATGGCTACCATGGATTTCACCCAAGTCACTGAGACACACCAGAGGCCAAATGCTAGATTTTTTTCCCCTCAGGGCAGTTGTAATATGAGGCAATACCATCAACCCTTTGCCAAGGGCTGATAATCACTTTTTGGCTAACTGCTGCTCCCCCAAAGGGAGATAAGATCTATTAGATCCATCATGGCCAGAGAATTAGTAGACACTGTGTGGTTCCTGAGGAAAAAAAATTTCGGGATCATATTGATCAAAGTGTTTTTAAATCACATGTATATTTTCTTCCCCAATTCTACTGCAGTTACAGTTCTTAATTGTGTATAAATGTGTTGCATTTCTGAATATATTTGCTATATAAATAAGATTAAAAACTAAGCAAAAGCCATTATAATATATAATTACTCAATGATCAGTTTATATTACTGTATTATAATGTGTGCTCATTCTGTTGTTTTATAAAACATTAAAATAACCAATATTATGAATGGGAATCTATACAATATAACAACTGTAATCTCATTGGCCAGATCCAGATGAACCCAGTATGCTAACAACAAAGTGCACTTTTATATGTCTCAGGAAGTTTGAAGAATGCATGACAACCTTGCCCATAGGCCTTACATCCCCAACCTCTTCAAATATCACTGTGTGCAAATTCTGGGAGTTGTAGTACCACCACATCTAATGAGCTCCACATTGTAGAAAGCTGGCATTTATCAACTTTTCATAAGTCTCAACGTATTTTTTTTAATTGAGGAGATAATTAAGCCTGATGCCCTACTTTCATAATACATTTTAGTACTAATTTTTTTACAAATGATTGTTTTTAATCAAAGCCCATAAGGTATTCAGAAATTCATCTTTGTTTGGCAAATAATGCATACAGCCATGAATAAAGAGTGGTTAGAGTGACATCTAGTGCTCATTTATGCCTGACAAAAGTAGTTGCTCATACTTAACACTTCCATTTAAATTTAAGATGGTTGTGAACTTAGATATAACTTTCTTCTAAACTGCCTCCAGAACTTGAAGAGGCTGTTTTTAATTATATTTAATTTTTATAACTTAAATCTTAGTATTTTAAGGTTCTAAAGTGGAAATTAATCTAGTAGATTTTTAATGGCATCATATCTAATTTATGAAGTCTATGTGAAGAACCAAAACACGCACGTCATATTTTAAATATATATTTTTGTTTTATTAACTTCTATGTTTTGTTAAATCTGCACATTTGATGCCTCACTGAAACTAGATAAAGGGATCAGTGACAATGAGCGATGCTGTATTTGAAAGGTTATATCTTAAGTACCTACAGTAAAAACTCTTTCCAGACCATAAAATCTATAACAGGCCTTCCAGAGATTATTATAAATTGAAAACCAGTTCAAATTACTTGTCCCAAATTGGATAAGAGTTTAAAAGTCAACACCAATACCACAATCTATGACTAGAAAAATTTGAAACTACTGAAGTTGTCCCCATAAGCAAAGAAATAGGAACAACAGAGCCATTCCTTTACATTACCCAGAGTCCCACTGTAGTTGAGGCCAATAAATTTAATATTAAATTTAAAGCAAATTTAACTATTGCTAAGTAAATTTTGCTTCACTCTACAACCTTTCATGCCACTGTGGTTAAATGAATCGCTGCAGTTGTTAAGTTGGTAAAATGGTTGGAAAGTGAATCTGGCTTTCCCATTGATTGTGCTTGTCAGAAGGTCACAAAAGGTAATCACATGACCCCAGGACATTGCAATAGTCATAAAGATAAGGGGCGTGCATAAGCGCACCAGCGTGCCTACCGTCCCTGTCCTAATGTTCCCTTTTATTAGTACCCATCTTATGTATATAAACAATGTTATATCTATGTATATCACCAATACGTACTTGACAAAAACAAATAAATAAATAAAATAAAATAAACATGGTCCAAAAATACCACCAAGTTTCCTATCTATATCAGATGGAGCACTACAAAAATACATTATACCTTTATTTTGCTGAACCATTCTCTCGCTAAGAGTTCAAGCATTAATCATTCAGCACATTCATGTGGGAACATTTAACCAAACAGAAATTGAATTGGCCAAGAAGAATATCATGGCTGATAGAATTGTGATGATATTACAACTGCATGTAGAAAACCCCAAATCTCCATAAACTATGTATGTCCCTACTGGGAATATCATAAACCACCTCCTCTTCCTCTTCATCCTTCTCTTTCTCCTCCTCCTCCTCCTCCTCATGTAACTGGAAAAAAAGAGTATTTCCTAATTTTAAATGCAACATTCTAGCAGAAGCTTTTCCTTATCTTCACTGGAGTCTCCTTTTTTTCAATAAACCGGAACAAATCTAGAATTTTCTGCATGCATAGAAGTTCCTTTGCCATTATCTCCCTGAAATATATGGAACAATTATAAGTAGACAATTCTGTATTCGAAACCATAACATAATACTATACTGGAATATATGGCAGAGTTGGAGAAATAGACTGGCATTCCCCAATTCCTGGCTCTATTATAACACATGGGAGAAATGCACTGAGTAGATTGATTCATCTTTAGCAACTCATTGCCATATTAACTCATCTTTCATATGTTAATTTGTCCCATTAAAATATTCATAAAATGCAAAATTAGATTTATGACTAGCTCAAACATAGATAAATTACCCTCTTCCACAGCAAGTGATTTGAATCTAATACCATTTCCATACAACGTATAATAACATAATTAATGTTAAGGAAACAAAAAAACATTATAAACTAAAATTGATTCATTCAATTTTTTTAAAAAAATGTGTGGCACCACAGGGACATAAACAGTTGAGCAGAGCTATAATATATTTTCAACTAGTCTCTAAATTCAACTGTTTCTGGATGAACTTTTTAAAAAAGTACAGTATATTGAGTTATCACAATGAAATAGCCCTTAAGATTTTTCCATTTATCATCTGATTCTGTCAGTCTAGTTTCTTGTTAATTTGGTATTACAGCAAATAAATGGATACCTAATGGAATATATATCTTTCTAAAACAAGATATATTCATATGTCTTTTAAAAGTTTTAGTCCAAATATCCCCAACCCATCCTACTCGTTGCCCTAGTTTATGTCCCATTCAGCAATTCTATTTATGTGACCTTGAAGAAATCCAGTGTATTTTATTTTTAATCTGTTATTATTTGTCATATACACCTTGCTTCATGGACTACACTCCCTACCTATGAAATGTCCTAAGCGCTGCACATATTGAACTAAATTATATATAAAAGTATTGCCTAGCTGTGTTCCTTAAACAATTTCCTAATATTTGTCTGTGTCAAAATACAATAGAGGATTGGACAACCTGTAAACGCCATGTATTCTCAAGGCTCATTTTTATGGTTCCGTTCTAGGATCATGCCACCAAAAATCAGTAGTAATTCATCACAGTTTTTAAAATGTTTTCAACAGAAAAGTATGTGTTAAGATTATAATACTTTGGTTTTTATTTTATTTTTAATGTAAGAAAAAATATAGTTCTATACTGCCCAATTTCTCCAGTGACTTCATCATACCTATAGTTTTCAGCTACCAAATATTTTCCAGGATTTAATTGTTAAATGTCAATGTGAAAAACTTAATGAAAGAAGCCTTAAGTTTTTTGGTAGAATGGTAGGCTATGCATGTGAACATTGTCTTATTTGGTGACAGTTTCACAAAATCTCTGGCCAAAATAGTCACCTAATCTGAAGAATAATCCAATTCTCTGTGTTGCTATTGAGAAAGAGTATATCTGAAAATTTTACTCCCAACTAAATAAAGAATAATGTCATTTCTATTAATAGGATTCAATTGTTTTCCATTTTTTTGCCAAAGCCATTGAATACCTACCTGCATGTTTTGCAAAGTAAGAATAGCTAATTAAAAGGATTGTTTGAAATAAACCTCATTTCTCTAATTATGACCCATAATTTACACCCACACAGGAAATGAATAAATTAATAGATGTCTCCCTTAAAATGTATCTAAACTTGAAAGCAATAGCAGTCAGAAATGTTTCAGGTGTCTAAAACCTAGGACTGCTATCACAGGATGGTTTGCAAGGGCTGAGTCATGCCTTCTTAGTGTCAATTAGCCTAATTATTGCTTTTGCTGCTTAGAGGGCCCTTCAATCACTTTTGAAACATCCCTCTGCACAAATGTCAGTTAGTCATACACAGATTTTCTCACATACCACAATGTGACTTGGCGGCTGGGCTTGGAAAATGCATTCTTTGATTTCGCCACAATGCTGACCCACCCACTGTCAAAAAGGAAAGCTTTCTCTTTGCCACCCATTAATTCAATGCTCTTCTGTCAGCCACAGAAGCCAAGGCACAATTTGTTGGCCACTGATACAGCCCAGCATCCTATTATCTCTTCATCTTGCCTGCTAGGTGGTCGAGGGTGTGCTTTTCCCTCCGGGGGAAATGTACCTGTTAAGACAATATTTCTTTTGGCTGAAGCTCTAAGCCATAGGCAAAGGGGATTAGTGGTTCAGCTTTTAATTGTGCTTGCCTTCTTCTTCTGAAAATGGCAATCATTCCATAGCACCTTTTCTGACGTGAAAATGAGAATTGGATTAAAGCATACTTTAGGTTCCTCACCAGCTTCTTCAAGTCTGGAAGGCCTTGCTTAAGCCATTTGGTGTGCATAACAGACAGACAGATCCCGGCACTAATGTAACATTGGCAACAACTGTGCAGTTTCAAAGCAATCTGGGAATCAGCTGCGTTGGGAAGAAGGCTAAGATTCAGATTTGAAAGGTGACAATAAATAATTATTAAGTTTAGTTGACATATAATATCAGCTTGCAACATTTAACAATCAGGCAGATTAAGAACTTCCAATAGAAGAGAACTTTTTTATTTATTTATTTATTTATTATTTTTTTATTTTTTATTTTTTATTTTTTATATATATTTATTTATTTATTTATTTATTTATTTATTTATTTATTTATTTATTTATTTATTTATTTTCTATGCCACCCATCTCACTGATACAGTGACTCTGGGTAGCTTACAAAAGAATAAAAAATTAAGAAGTGCTAAAAAAACAATTTATAAAAATTAAGTTAAAAGTTAAAAGCCAAGAAGATGGGTGGCCTGGGGTGAAAATCTTCTCCACCCTGTCAGCCGCTCTCAATGTAGCACGGGTTCCAGGCCAAGCAGCAGAGGCAAGTTTTAGGCTCTTCCAGAAGATCAGGAATGTAGGAATGGATCTCACCTCCAGGGAGAATATTCCAGAGGGTGGGGCCACAACCCCAGGCTCATCTCATCAACACTTCCAGCCAAAAGTGTTTGGCCAGTAGGATCAAAAGTAGACTCTTTCTGCTGGAAAAAGTGGGGTGGGTTAGTCCCATTGGGGTGAGATGTTATAGAGAATCTATATGTAGCTCATGGTTGAACTGTGGTGTTATTGATGCTCTCTGAGCTTGGTTGTTTGTTGCAGATATTTCATTACCAGACTAGATAACCTTATCAGTGCTAGTGAATGAGGGGTTTGCTCCCTCTTTATATATAATAGCTTGCCCTGCCAGTGTTGGTGGGAGTATGGCCTGGTAGTTCCTTATTTAGGGTATTGTTTTCTGCTTGTTCGATTGTCTCTCTGGCATTAATCCCTGTTTATTGGGGTGTAGGCTGCAGAAGAGGAGGTGTCCTGGTCTTTTTGTTTTTTTCTAGCTTTTTTATTGTCTCTTTTCAATGGTCTGTAAATGTGGTTTATCTCTGTGTGTTTATCAATGGCTGATTTGACTGAATGCCAAGCTTCCAGGAATTCTCTGCCGTTATTGGATTTAGCTTCATCTAGAATGCTCAGTTTCGAAGTTGAAACAGTGACTGAGTCTATCTGTTATGAGCTTAAGGAGTTTTTGTCAAGTCTTCTGACTGTTAATTGGTGTTTCATGGATGGGCTCTGCTAGTCTAATATTTGTCCTACCTAATATTTACACTGTATATTGTAGATGACTCCTGTTTTTTTCTTCTTGGGCTACTTAAGAAGTTTGGAGGGCTTTAGTTGGTTTATATGCTATGGTGATGTGGTTATAATAGCCTGTTGGTTGTTTCTGAGGTGGCTTGATGTATTATCCTTTTCATAGCTTACAGTATACTGGCTGTACTATAGTGGGTGACTGGTCAGGCACCTTTTTTAAAATACTCTATTAAAAAAGTGCCTGACCACTCAACCCATTACAGGAAACAGGGAGTGAACCACACACTCGCTAGCATAGGTGATGTTTCCTAGTTAGGTAATGAAATATCTGCAAACAAGCAACCAAACTCAGAAAGCACCAAGGATTCCCTAAATTAAGAACTTCCTGCAGGAGCTTTAAATAAATATGGTATTTTAACAAGCGGACTAAGAACATACTTAAATTATGGAAACATGCAATGCAGATTTGTTTTTTTGTCTACTGGAAATCTGATTTTAATGTCTCTCTACCAGGGGTGGGTTCTGGTTTTCTTCGCTGCCGGTTCGCTTCTTGGCGCGCCGTGCGGGCGCGTGCATGCGCAGTGCTAAAAAACTAGCTTCAATGCATGCGCAGAAGCAAAAAAACAGCTTCTGCGAATGCGCAGAAGCAAAAAACAAGATGGTGATGCCTATGGCGCTGCCGAGAGAGCCTGTTCGGGGGCGTGGCAAGCCTGGGTCGCTGCCGGTTCTAGCGACCCAGGCCACAAAGTTACTACCAATTCCATAGAACCAGTCCAAACTTGGAAGAACCCACCTCTGCTCTCTACATACATATATTTCAAAGAAAATTAAGGATGTAGTTAGAAATTAATATAATTTAATTGCAACTTTATATCTCTATGCATTGGAGTTGTAATAAGATACAAATATGCTCCATAAAACACTTACTGATTTGCACAAAACTAGTTATCTTTTAGAGAATACTAGTCTAACTTTCAAAAGAAGTACTTTATCAAAAAAAATCATTTTAAGGTAAACTTCCTCAGCAATCAGTACTTGAAGGTGACTATAATATAATAAAATATTATATTATATTTTAAAATATAATATAATATTATAATAAAATATAATATAATAAAACTGGGATTTAGCTAAGATTTTGTTATTTAATAGTAGATTTCTGATTACAAATTTTCAAAGATTGTTCTAGAATAACCCATCAAATCACAGAGGGGGAGAGAAATACCCACAGAAGTTCATTATTATCTTTGAATGTATGGAAAATTAGAAGTTCAATTAAATCTAAACATCTATGTTACTTGGAATATTTAATATCAATCATCATTTTATATTCTTTTCTCCTTAACTGATCAATATATTTGGAAATAAATGTTTCACTCTATATTACAGGTTAACATGTAACATCATCTCCATTTTTATTTGCATTTTATTAATTCTTTTATTAAACAAATGTATATAGCTGCCCATAACCAAAAAGAATTCATATATAATCTTGTTTCAAAGTTAGATAGAAACTCTGTTCTTATCTAGGTTAGAATATTGTCTTCTTCCGTGTTTATTTTTTCTCTGAATCCCTTGGAGAAAGGCAATTAAAATAATTAAAAAGCAAAACAAAAGAGGGGTTAGAATACTTAGCTTTCAACCATAGTAAGTTTCCTTCAAATTAGCCAAAACATTCTTCCACCTTCACAAGATCTCCTCCTAAAACTCATGCAATTTCTGATGACAATGCCATTATCCAGGTATAATGAATTAAGGTTACAATCAGGGGTTCAAAAATTTTAGCAAGGGGTTCTCTGCCCGGTTGCTGGGTGGGTGTGGCCAAGTCGGCCTCCTGCACCACGGCGGGTAGGCGTTTTTGCCCTCCCCAGGCTCCAGAGGGAGGCCAGAAACAGGCCTGTTTCCAGCTTTCCTGAACTTCTGGCCCGTTTTTCACCCTCCCCGAGCCTCCCCGCACACCCTGCACTTACCTGCATCCAAAATGGGCCAGGTGGGGACTCCTGGGAGGGGAGGGATGGGCAGAGCCAGCCAGGAGTGGGATTTGGGGGTTCTCCGAATTGCACAGAATCTTAGCTAGAGGTTCTCCTGAACCCCTGCGAACCCCAGCAGCCCACCCCTGGTTACAATCCCACATGCACTTACCTGAGATTAAGAATGCAGTGGAGTTCACTGCTGAAAAGGCATATGTAGTATAAGATGTACTTTATGCTATATTTGCTGCAGCAATGACACTATTCCCTTCATCTTTCATTTGTCTCAGAGTTGCCATTATTCCTGCAACGCTATTTTATTATGTTAAATATATAGGTAATTCTTTTGATTTAGATGATTGGATATTCGAGTTCATCAAAGCTATTCTGATATTTCCCTCCTCTTTCCCCCAGTTCCTTAGGGGTCATTTTCACATCTATTGGAAATACCTTCTTTGCTTCAATGCCTTATCTGTGCATCAGGTAAAAATTCAATATAAATGTTTTAATCAACATTTTAAGCATATTCTGTAATAATTAATTTCAATGGAATTGGACAGGATGAACTTAAGTTTGTATCAACAGATGTGTTTATAAAATGTATAGGTCCAATTTCTAAATATTGAATAATGAAAAACATAGCCAATTTATTTTAATCCACATTTACTGTTAAAAGTATTCTCACTTAAATATGATTATGAGAATATGTATTAAATTAATATATTTATACAGTATATAAAACATTATTTTCTTCTGATCAATTGAAGACCAGTTTCTCTTTTCTTTCATTTAAGATCCCAATCTTGTAAATAACATTCCACTGTCTTATCAAATACAAAGTCAGCTGGTTACAAAGCCAACCTGAGCCATGCTTATAATTGCCCAATGATACACTTTAAAGACACTAAGTCACAGCTCATGCACTAAATATTAAGACTACTTCTACCATCTTGGAACCTTGAATACTGTACGCATTGCCCATTATATGGCATCACAGTGCAAGATTTCGTTCTTGTAGTCAGTAAAAAACAAAATATGAGCAAATCTGATAATTACAAAAAAAAGATTGATAGAAACAAGTCTTCCCAAAGAAGACAATGCCAAATAATCTACTATATAACATAGAAATAAAAATGAAATGACAAGAGTTTGAACATTGTGTAAATGTGTTTGTTTGTGTGTGTTTGTCTTTAGCTATCATTCTTGAACCAAAGCAGTTGCTGAATTCTTTCTAGTTATGGCTTCCTACTTTCTTTACTAAATGATACTCATCTGAAATTTTTGGATATATTTTTTCCTGAAATTTCCTAAGTGGTTCATTCCTGCCTGGAAGGTGAAATATAGCATACAATTTTAGTTCTGTTGTTCCAAGCTATTTCAAAGCCTTGATAAAGATAAAGCAAATCCTTCTTTCAAAATATTATGAGACAAATAAGTCCCATAAAATATCCAGGTCAGCCCTGAGCTATACAAGCTATAAATTCAGGAACAGAAGTTTCCTAGGATTAAGTTTCATTGTAGCCATTCAAGTCATAGCTTGCTTTTGAGTAACTTAAAACTGTTATATCCCAAACTTCTTTCAGTCAATCATTTCCTCCATTTTAGGGATGGCTTTCATAAGGTCTATTTTTGTAAGCTATTATACATTGTTTTGTTATTGTACCAGCTCCACTTGTAAATTTTTTAAAACAAATTATTATTTATTCCAGAAACATGTGATCGATTACTTACAAAAATCTGCCAGAATATGAATATTCCCCACTGATGTGTCTTCCGAACATTCTGTCTGTCCACTGAACTATGTTCTTTAAATAAGTTGTTTGATTTATTGTTAACATATTCATTGAGATGTAACATGTCTTATGACAGGAAAGAGAAGTTCATAAATACAAATGGGAAATTATATTCCTACCAGAATTCACAATGTCTAAACAGTACAAATAAATCATCTTCTACACTGCATTCAAATAATGATAAATGGGCAATAATATTATCACTTTCAGAAAGAGTGAAAGAAATTTGTTTTCACCATATACTCTGTAATATTTTTAACACTATGTTTTGCTTTATTCTGTCATCTGGTGTATCTATTAGATTTATCATTTAAAATTCTCTCCAAGAGGAATTTCACAAAATCCCTAAAGATACCCAGATTGGTAAGCCTGTTCTAACTGCTATAACAATATCATGAAGCTGAGCTTGAATTACCAATACACTAGAGAATTCTAATGCAATTATGAGTGTTTACTTACACCATGTGTTTCTCACTGAAGCTCGGCTGTATCAGGATAAACCAAAGGGAGCTAATGTTTTATAGATGGTAAGACTCTGTTTGTTTTCAGTAGGGCTAAATCTCCCAAAGCACTCAGACACACTAATTAAAGTAAACTGCAGAGGCCCATAATAAAATATATGTGTTTGGAGACTGTGAGATGAACTCTGCTGGCTTATTAAAAGTCAAAAGAAAAATATACATTATTTATGACTTCAAAGGGACACATTGTGAGCTCTGGTTTATTTAAAAGATTAACTAAGCATTGGTTATTGGTGACCATCTGAATAGCTTCTCTTTCACAGTTCATTAGATATGTCATACATGTGGGAAGTCGTAATTTGGTATTGGGTCAAATAGTATTAATTAAATAAATTTCAGAGAGCATGCCAGCATTATTAAATATAATCTTTGTGAAAATAGCAATGAAGAAAGCATTGGGCTTTTTTTCCCTGTTCACTACCGCCATTCACATCCTAATTATATTTCAATATTGTACAAGCATTTTAAAAATGCATGCCAAAAACCACCACAATGTTTTTTTCATACAGATATAGGTCCAGACACAATTATATGGATTCTGGGTCTCCATTATTGTATAACAATGGCCAAACTGTTATCAAGAGCTGTAAAGAAGCAATCAAAATTCTCCATTTTCAATACTAGGGAGTTACATATTTTCCATTCCTGTAGTGGTGGAATATATTTCACTGTCCAAATGACTTGTTGGAGCAATGTCTAATCCATATAAACAGTGTAGTTAATGAATAAGGACAGCTTCACGTTGCCACCACTTGTATTCCCCAATACCTCAGCAACAGTCTTAAGGCCATCTGCAGAGGTTTTTCAGGAGCAAAAATCATTGTCTTCACCAGAGCTGCCATAGCTCCTATAGAAACAAATAAACAAACCAACAAAACCTCTCAGCTATACTTTTCACTAAAGAGAAATGAAATGAATCACTTGCATGTATACAGACATACATTCACATAAGACCCCCCCTCCTTAATTCATGTTGCATTCATTTGTCTGCCTGTCTATAAAAACATCCCATCAGTTCATGTGATCAAGCACTAAAAAATAATTAAGAGGCCTTCCCCTTGAAAGATCTGTTAGGGTAAGGTGACCAGACGTCCCGCTTTTGGTGGGACAGTCCCGCTTTTTAATAATTTGTCCCGCATCCCGCGGCATTTCAAAAAAGTCCCGCTTTTTAAATTTGAATTTGCCCTACACACCCCTCTGCCTCCTGCCTCGCCTGCCTCCTCCTGCCAGGCGGGGAGGGAGGGCGTGAGAGGGGCAGCGGTGGTCTTGCCTGTTCGTCGCCGCAGAGCTGAAGAAGCTGGTGGTGTTCGCGGTGCGGGGCTTCCCCCGCCCGCTTTCCCCGGCCGCTGGGACGCCGCCATTTGCGTTCTTTTGCCCTCTGTGCAAGCAGAATGCTTTGCGCATGTGCAGAGGGCAAAAGAACGCAAATGGCGGTGTCCCGGCGGCTGGGGAAAGCGGGTGGGGGAAGCCCCGTGCCGCGAACAGCACCAGCTTCTTTGGCTCTGCGGCGACGAACAGGTAAGCCTGCACCGGTAGGAACCCACCCCTGGCTGCGATGAAGGGGGGTGTTTGGGGAGTGCACAAAGCTGCAGGATAAGAGACCCCTCCCATCTTGCTCCCCTAGAAACCCCCCCATCAATGGTGTACCACTTTACAAATATTAAAATCTGGTCACCTTATGTTAGGGTGGCTGCGACTCCAGAAACTGGGTGGCAGGGTGAAGATAGTTTCTGCCTATGAGGAAACAGACTGCCCTCAAGCTTAACAGAATCGTGGTGTCTCAAAAACCAGGCTTGGATTTTATCAATTTCAAGCTAAGCTGGAAATAAATTAAGTTGCTAAACAGGAATGACATCATGGAATTTGTAGGGCATCGGATAAGTGCATAGTAAAGATCATATGTGCATATGCCCTGTGATTTGCACTTTCTGACACTAAAGATACATTTCTATAGGTTTGAATAACTCAATGACTTCCTTAAAACTAATGGGGCTTGTCTCTGAGTGTAAGAAATATATATTAGGCATAAAATTGCACTTTACCTATTTATACATCCCATAAATTGATACAAGATTTCATATTTTTATTAATTCCATTTGTAATCCATTCTTTTATCCAGATTGTTTGCCATTTCCACACCCACTGTTGAAAAAGAATAACAGAACCTAAATGCCCAATGTGCTTTATGGACAAGTAACTGCATTCCAAATTCAAAGTAAGAAAACTTAAACTTCTTTAGAATTTTAGTAAGAAAATCTATAAATTTTGCATACATAATTTGCTAACTACCTTTGATGAGACACTAAGAAATTTCCCAATAGATTTGAGAGGATATGATGTAAGTACTTTACTGTCACCAAAATGCCCTCAAAGTAGCACCCTCCAAATTATTCCAATCCAGCACCATATTTTGACACTGGATTGAAGAAGGTTGATGTTTTTTTTTATTTATTTATTTATTTATTTATTTATTTATTTATTTATTTATTTATTTATTTATTTATTTATTTATTTATTTATTTATTTGGCAGTTTTTCTATGCCGCCCTACTCCCTCAGGATTCAGGGCAGCGTACAACATTTTATGAAAACTCCAAACAAATCATTAAAAAGGCAATTTTAAAAACCTATTTTAAAAACATATAAACAACATACATACATGGGGGAGACATCTCAAACTCACCCCACCTGCAGGAAGAGCCATGTCTTAATGGCTTTTCGGAAGGCCAGCAAGGTGGGGATAATTCGGATCTCTGGGGGAAGTTGGTTCCAGAGAGCAGGGGCCCCTACAGAGAAGGCTCTCCCTCTAGGCCCCACCAGTCTGCATTGTTTGGCTGACGGGACCTGGAGGAGACCCACTCTGTGGGACCTGACCGGTCGAAGGGAAGAATGAGGCAGAATGCGGTCCCGGAGATAGCCTGGTCCTAAGCCATGTAGGGCTTTAAAGATGATGATCAACACCTTGAATTGTACCCGGAGATCAATGGGCAACCAATGCAGCTGGCGGAGTATAGGTGTTACGTGGGTGTACCTTGAAACACCCACCACAGCACGCGCAGCTGCATTTTGCACCAGTTGGAGTCTCCGAATACTCTTCAAGGGCAGCCCCATGTAGAGCGCATTGCAGTATCTGGGATCTATACTTTACAAATGCATATTTTAAATCCATCATAATACTTGACTATGACTATGGATTCCCCTGATTTCATATATCTGACATGAATAAAATCCAAGAGCTCAAGTTGCTTTAAGCAACCAAATAAGGGAAATTAATAATATTAACCCATGCCTTACATTAACTGGGTGGTTTCAGTTTGCCTGGAGAAACCTAGTAGTTTATCTTTGACTCATAATCTTAACAATTACACCGAACAAATGACATGTGTATTTTTGTTTGGAGATTGTTTAGGTTTTTATTAATCAATCATTCATTAAGGGTTTTTTTTTGTATAACAGGAAAAAATAAACAGTAATGAAAAAGAAATAGAAGGATTACAATTAATTGTAGAACAAAAAATAATTGAAAAACTGTCAAAAAGAATGAGGGTGAACGACAAAGAGAGGGAGAAATAATAAATTGTTTACCTTATAACTATATTTCTGGAGTTAAAATCTAGAATTTTGATACTGGGGACAAATAATGGAGGAACAGAAAGGATAAAAAATTAATGGATTTGTAGGCAATTACCTGGATTCATTCAGTATAAACCTGGACCAGTTTCTAGATCCTCAAAATACAAATATATGTTGTATTGAGCATTTATAATCTTCTTGAATTCTATTCCTAGATTGACACAAGAACAGTTTTTTCCCGAACGCCATCACTCTGCTAAACAAATAATTCCCTCACCACTGTAAAACTATTCACTAGGCTGCATTACTATTACTATTAGTTTTTCTCATCGTTCCTATCACCCATCTCCTCCCACTTATGACTGTATGACTGTAACTTGTTGCTTGTATCCTTACGATTATTTCATATTGATTGTTTCCTGATTGCTTACTTGAACCCTATGACAACCATTCTTGACAAATGTATCTTTTCTTTTATGTACACTGAGAGCATATGCACCAAAGACAAATTCCTTGTGTGTCCAATCACACTTGGCCAATAAAGAATTCTATTCTATTCTATTCTATTCAGTTCTACCTTCTGGCAACTTCCCTGGCTATAGCCCTGGTTTATCTTCTGTCTTTTAATCCTGTTTACTGATTTCTCCCATAGATTCTGGCTTACCTCAGATTTACTGCCCATGGCCCATCCTTAATGAAGGGAAAAGAGTGGAAAGAAAAAGGGGATAAAGGGGGATAAAGGAATCATATAAATAAGTCACAGCAATTGTTCAATTTGGACAATATATACTACCAGAAGTACTTTGATGGCAAGAGATATATAAGTATTTTAAATGAATTAAATAAGCAGGGCAACTCTTGTTGATAAGACCCAGATAGTCCTCAACTTATAACCACAATTGGGACTGTAATTTCCATTGTTAATTAGTGCAGTCATGAGGTGAGTCATCATGTGATCAGACCAGGGGCGGGTTGCTCACTTACCTTGCTACAGGTGCGCTGTGCATGCATCACCATATTTCATGCACGCACGCGTGTGTTTCATGCACATGCGTGCACACTGTGCGCATGCGCCCTCACAAGATTTCAGTGCAATTTTGCTTCCACGCATGCACAGAAGCAAAAAATCGCCAAAAAATTCGCAAAAAAAGATGGCGGCTGCTAGGCACCGGCAACCAACCGCACCGGGTCAGTAGCCTATTGATGACATCACCAACTCGCCGCTACCGGTGCGATAGAGTGGACCGCACCAGTAGGAACCCACCATTGGATCGGACCCAATTTTATGACCATTTTTATCACACTTGTGGTAAATGAATTAACACAGCCTTTAAATGAATCGTATGGTTATTAAGTGAATCACACGGTTGTCAAGCAAATATACTTAGCTTCCCTAATTGACTCTGCTTGTCGGAAGCCAATTGGGAGAGTTAATTGAAAATTGCAGTTCATTTTTATTTATTTATTCATTCATTTGTTTGTTTGTTTGTTTGTTCGTTTGTTTGTTTAATTTATTTGCTGCCCATCTCGCTGCAAGGTCATATGATTGCAAGTCACTACAACCATCATAAATGTGAGCCAGTTGCTAAGCACCTGAATTCTGATCATATGACTGGGGATGGTGTAACAGCCATAACTTTGAGGATGGGTCATAAGTCATTTTTTCTGATACCATCGTAACTTTGAACCATTGTTAAACAAACAGTTGTAAGTTAAGGACTACTTGTACACTGATTTATTGCTAGGAACAGTTTAAACTTCAATGTTCCAGCCAGTCTGCACAGTTGTTCATGTGTTTGAATTGCCAAGCTATAATAAGTGTCTTCAAAATAACTATTATTTCGCATGTTCAATATGTATAAAAGAAAAACCATGTCTTTTTCTTTTAAGATATCTTTCTACAGTGTTTAGAAAGCAACAATTCTTCCACCCCATGTTTGGAACTGATTGTTCCATATTTTTCCCCCAAAAACATATTTTTTAGCATAATGTTGGCATTAGATTATATACAGTACCTATGGAAGATGAGGCAAGGTCAACGAGGTAGCTTACCTCATCTTTATATAACTATAAATGTCAGACAATAAAACTAAGGAAAGGGAAGGATACTATCATGTATTACCTATTATGTTTGTCCCCACTACTCTATGACCGTATTATTTCAAGTTATTATTTAAAGTATTGTTCATCTAGTTTTCATAATAATAAAGTACAAAAGGTAAATAAGTTGCGTCTGAGCACTGTATTTGAAAATTAGGCACTGGATAAAAAAACTGGCTTCCAGTAAAATTAACTATTACCCTTAGTCCTTTTTTTTTCCACAGTAGCCTAATCTGAGATTTGGTAAAGTTTGCCTTTGAAGTTAATAATAATTGATAGTGTTGAAGGGGTGTCTGCAGAACATTCAGTTTGGACTATTTGTAATATTGGCTCAGTTAGTTACTACAAGGAATGCAAAGTGGGTTGTTTCCTTATCTGAAAAGCAAGAGAAGTTGTGTTCCAATGTTGGCACAAGAGGCTTTTCAGATTTTAAAAAGAGACAAAAGATCAAGGTCAGTAGTTTATCTGAGCACCTTTAACTACTCTTAATTGCTCATTCTATATCGCTAAGTGTCCCAAGTAGCATTTAGCCTCGCTTTTGCTCAGAATCTTATCTTTCATTTTTGATTATGTGATCGTAAATTATGGCACTATATATCCTGACTTACCATTTTATTTAGGAATTAAATTCTATGTTTCCTTCCATTTTAATAAGCAAATAAGCATACTGCAAAAATGAGAGTACTGTGTATAATTAGTCCAGTTTAAGAACATTTCCACAATGCAAGAGTAATAATCTAAGTTATATGCTTTAGGCCAGATACAGAAAATAATTTTATCCACATGTGATTAGTTTTTAGACATTGAAATATGTACTAAATGTTTATACAGACACATGCACACATAAACACACGTGTGCACACATGCATGCACACACACACATGCACACACACACACACATGCACATGCACACGCACACTGTATTTCTTTCCCTCATTGTCATTCCTTTGGATGGAAAAGAAACTTATTTCTCTCTCAAAGGATTAAAAACATGTTACACTAACACTGGCAGGGTACTGATTATATATATTAATTATAAGAGATTTAGAAATATGTAAGAGCTCCATTGTACAGTCCAGAGATATGCATAGGAGCTGAGATAGCGCAGTGGTTAAGAGCAGCATTGCGACCTTCAGCTGATTGCTAGTTCAGCAGTTCAGCTGTTCAAATCTCACCAGGCTCAAGGTTGACTCAGCCTTCCATCCTTCCGAGGTGGGTAAAATGAGGACCCAGATTGTTGGGGGCAATATGCTGAACTCTGTAAACCGCTTAGAGAGGGCTGTAAAGCACTATGAAGCGGTATATAAGTCTAAGTGCTATTGCTATTGCTATCTTCCC
This sequence comes from Diadophis punctatus similis, assembly GCA_023053685.1. NCBI lineage: Eukaryota > Metazoa > Chordata > Lepidosauria > Squamata > Dipsadidae > Diadophis > Diadophis punctatus. The sequence goes on along the minus strand of JALIGW010000006.1, from coordinate 50,547,226 downwards.
ATAATTCAGTTAAAACCTAAGAAGAGAAGATATCATGAGAAATTCTTTAATGGGTCACTTTTAGAAGCGCAGGTAGGTAGGGAAATTATACAATGACAGAAAGATGCACCAGAGAAAACAAAACCTTAAAACAATAGTAATAGCACTTAGACTTATATACCGCTTCACAGTGCTTTTACAGCCCTCTCTAAGCAGTTTACAAAGTCAGCATGTTGCCCCCAACAATCTGGGTCCTCATTTTATAAATAAAGTTAGCTTACAAATATGGCCAAAATGCAATTTAAAATCATTCTAATTGCATTTCTGATAGATTGCAAATAAAAAGGCCAAAAGAATTTCAGATACCTGAAGCACAGTTAAGCATAATATTATCTAATATTGTCTTTTACTGTAAGACCCAGCTATGTAGCAGCATCTAACCAACCTTGAAAAAATAAACAGGATTGTTAGTTAGTAAATGAATGGGAGACCAGCAGCAGATCAAAGGGCTGTAGACCTGGGAAGAAGAAGAAAAAAACAAAGCAAAGGCTAAGTATTTTATAATGCACCCTAAAAAGTTCATTAATATATCTATTTGGTGTAAGCATCAAAAGTTAAGATGAACTTGTTTCAAAACAGCTGTTTTGAAAAGGAATCATGGATATTATTTTTAAAGAACTGGTGAAACCAGAAAAGTATCATTTCCTTTCAGATTGTCCCTTCAAACAATCGTCCATAGGGTGATATTGGAACAGTTTCCATTGATAATTAATAGATTTTGCTAGTGCAGGTAGATTGCCTGACCGAGTGAAAACTCTTCACTAGATAAGCATTTGTGATGTTATAGGATTTTTAAAATTCTGAATACTTAGAGCAAGATGACGATTTACTATTTCTTTTTAAAAAGTTACGTTTATTTTGCTCAGTACTTAAAGATGCAGAAAATGTTATCTTCAACTTGTTTTTTTTCATACTCTCTCTATTAGACCTAATATTGAACCATATCTAAAGTATCACCCATAATGCTTTGACAAATCCACTTTAACTGCAACATTGCCCTTCATTTTGACTTCAAAATATTCACCTATTCTCCTAGATTTGTACTGTTTAACCCAGAGATAAAGGTAAGCTTCTATTTTTAATATCAACGGATTATATCTTCCTGTTATATGCCTAGATTTAATAGTGTTTTCAATCTAAGCACATCTATTTTGAATAAACCAGTAATGCCACTGTATGACAATAACTGTAGTTATTACAACGCTAGATAATATTTTTTTTAAATCAGCAATATTTCGTTTAATTAATTCAATTGCTGCAATTCTTTCTACCCGCCTTTTTTCCCAGAGGGTTGTTCCCAGTGTTATCCTTCCTATTTGACAACTGTTAAACTATCATGACTGCATAGACCACATGTCTTTATTTATTTATTAAAATTTTATGCTGCCATCTCCCCTCTAAGGTGACTCTTGGTGCCTTCCAGATCATAAAAAGATGAATAGAAAAGTAATTAAAATATTAAAACTGCAGATTAAAATTCTAAGGCTATACAAAAACCAGGACTAAGAGATGGATGGCACAGGGATGTGGTGGTCTTAGTCTGTCAATCACTTTCAGCAGTGAATGCCCCTCTCAGGGCCACAAGCCAACCAGCAAAACCAAGTTTCAATATCCTTCCAGAAGGCCAGAAGTGTGGGACTAATTCTCATTTCCAGTGGTAGAGTGTTCCACAAGCTCAGTGGGAAAGGTTCTTCTCCTTGACGCCACCTGTCAAAATAACTTAGCAAACAAGGTCTGTAGCAGGCCTCTTTCGCAGTTGCAAGTGGGGTGGGCTAGTTCGTTTGTGATGAAACAGCTCTTCAGATACCCTGGACATATACCATATAGGGCTGTAATAAACAACACCTTGAATTGGACCCAGAAGCAAGCTGATAACTAATGCAGCTTGTACAGTAGCAGTATTACAAGTGCCACCCTTGGGTCCCCCAGAATCTGTGCACCACTGCATTCTGCATCAGCTGTAGCTTCCAAATACTCTTCAAGGGTATCCCCATATAGAATACATTGCAGTAATCCAAGTGAAGGTTGACTAGGGCATGAGTGATTGTGCAAGGCTTCACAGTTCAGATAAGGGTGCAACTGGCACACAACATATGAAACATCTTACATGTTAAGTCCTCACAGTTACGACTGCGCCAGTTGCTAGTCGAGTCTGATTGGCTCAGCCAGCGAGCGGGAAATTGGAGCCCTGTTATTGGCTCAGAGTTTGACAGCTCCAGTATAAAAGGAGCTGTCAAGCCGCCTGTTCTCTGTTCTGTTCTGTGGTGCTGAAATAAAGGTTTGCTGTTTGTTGTTCACCTCTGAGTCTGCCTCCGTTCCTGTCAGCCCTGACTAACCGATTTAATACTGGCAACTAAGGTGAGATAAAGCCTGAAGGAACACACGGAATCAAGACCTTTTGCGAGCGAGTCGCTAGACCTGAAGTTCAAGCTGAACTGATCACTAGCCAGGCGATGAGAGGTCGCTGAAAGCTGACTGCTTAAAGCCATCCTTCTCAGGATGGCCACTTTACCAGCCTTCGCTCCATTTGAGCCGACCACAGAAACCTGGGATGATTATCTAACCCAATTTGAATGCATTCTGAGGGCGAATAACTTTACGGAGCTATCCTGTTCCTGGAAATTAGGATATTTCCTCAGCTCCTGTGGCCGTGAAATGTTCGCCACGGCCAGAGCCCTGACAGCACATAGCCCGTTTACATGGTTCCATGGGAGACAGTAATAGAAAAATTAAGGAACCACTACTCTTCAGCTCCTTCGCGCATCACCAGGAGGCACGCATTTTGCCAGTGGTTTCAAAAAGAAGGCAAATCAATTAACAATTACATGGCCGCCCTTCGAACAGTCGCCATGAACTGTGAGTTCTCAGATCTTGATGACTTCCTCCTTAACCAACTCATTTGTGGAGTGCAAGATCTGCAACTCCAACGCTGTTTGCTGGCCTGAAAAGAGCTGACCCTCATGACAACCCTAGACGAAGCCAGGGCTTCTGAGCTAGCGGAGAAATCAGTCACTGAAATGCAGCGTTCCCAGCCGCTGACAGCTCAACCCAGGAGCCAAGCAGTGCATTACGAAGACACTGAGTTAGACATTCCCTCAGATGAAGAAACAGATGTTAGCTGCCTGCAGACCACGCGCAGAAAAATTACCTCAGGCGACAAATTGCCTCAGGTAGCTTGCCTTGGTTGTGGCGGGAACCACAGTCGGGCTAACTGCAGATTCAGAACCGCCATCTGCTGCCAATGTGATAAGAAAGGCCACCTGTCCTGAGTGTACAGAGCCTTCCTGCCTTCCTCCAATCAACCACCAGTATCTGCCTACCCACACCTGCCTACCAGCCAAGATCCAACAGAAGACCTCCTCCTTCCAGAGATGATTGTTTCTCCATCTCCAGAGCCACCCAGACTCACACCATGGCTGTGAGCCAGGCAACTCTGTCCAATTCACCTCACAAACTCTTTGTAACTGTCCACCTCGAAGGCCAACCTTGTAAAATGGAGGTCGACACCGGCTCTTCCAAATCTTTACTTTCCTGGGCAACCATCAACCAATTGTTGCCTAACTTCAACAAAAGCCGCCTCCAACCTTGTTCAGTGTCCCTTAGGTAGGGTAAGCTAATCCCTACCGTTTAGGGTTGTGGGTCTTTCCATGTTTCTCATGCAGGTTTCCAGGGAGAGCTGCCTCTCATCATTGTGAACGGCCAGCTTCCATTGCTTCTGGGGCTCAATTGGTATTCTGCCCTGGGCCTTGCTGTCACTGGCATCCACGCTACCAACGAAGATACCTTGGACGCCCTCGCCTCTGACTTCGCTGATGTTTTCAGCCCAGGCCTGGGTAAATACACGGGGAGCCCTATTTATTCCAATTTGGACCCCCAGGTGGCCCCAATCCGGTTGAAGCCCAGGTGCATCCCCTTAGCTCTGCAGCCTAAGGTAGATCTAGAACTGAATAAACTTATTGCCCAAGGGATATTAGAGCCTATAGATCACTCCAAATGGGAAACCCCTATTGTAATTGCCTGGACGATAGATGATTTTGGTGACGCCACATAAACCAACTTCGCCGGCGAGTCCCCTGTGATGACGCGCCCTGTCCAGCCAAACACCACCCCGCCCCAGCCTGTCCCTCTCAGCCAGAGACTGCTTGTCCTCCTTCTGCCATCCAGTTTCTGCTGCCTGCCTCACCTGAACTTGGGGCGCCTCCAGTGCTGTACGGGCCTCCAAATATGGCATCGCCTGAGTCTCCGGCAGTTCCACTGAGCAGCACTCCGATTCTTCCTTCAGCTGCCAGCCCTCAACTGAGGTGATCTGGGCAGAGTCGACGGCCGCCCGCATACCTCGCCGACTATGCATGCGCCATCCAGGAGTTGAAGGGTGTTAAGTCTTCACAGTTACATCTGCGCCAGCTGCTAGTCGAGCCTGATTAGCTCTGACACAAGCAGCCAGCGAGTAGGAAATTGGAGCCCTGTTATTGAGCCAGAGTTTGACAGCTCCAGTATAAAAGGAGCTGTCAAGCCGCCTGTTCTATGTTCTGTTCTGTGGTGCTGAAATAAAGGTTTGCTGTTTGCTGTCCATCTCTGAGTCTGTCTCCGTTCCTGTCAGCCCTGTCTCACCGATTTCATATTACAATTACTTGCATTACAAGTCATTGTAATTGTAATATTAGATAGTTACAGTTGAGATTTGTGCTAGCCATTTCAATCATATATGACTTTTATCCTTCCTTGCATTTAGATAATGTATGCTTCTTTTCCTAATCCATTTGCCCACCTTCAAATTTATTTTGCAGTTCTCCTCGCTCTTTTCACTCAGTATCTTTTCCCATGATATCTGCTGCTTACTGCAAAAAATGTTAATGTCCTTTTACAGTTCCTTACATTCAATCAATAAGATAGCCTTATTTCAGCCTTAACAATGGAATTCTATCACCTACTTCACCTTAATGAACAAGAGAATAAATTGAGCCTTAGGCAACTCCTCTAACACTATGGTCACCTCCCAATATTTGCCTCTTACAAGTACTATTTTGTAAATTGTGGAATTATATTCGTTCTTAAGACATTTCTCCTTTTGGGGGTTTGTTTCTACTAAAACTAGTTAAAACATTTTCCTATTTTAATCTCTTTGTAAGATTCAAATAATACAATCAGTGTCAATTTTTTATTGGTTGGCTAGTTGGTTGGTTTGCTACTGCAGCATCCCAGTCAATTATTGCTAGGGGTTATATTTCTGTCTCTCCCACCACAAAAGTCTTTCATATATTTCAATTTAGATTAAGAAGTGAGATAATTCCATTCCCCTAAGCATGCTCATGCTTTAATGTTGATGGGGAACACTGTATCACTCAGATCACATTCCAATTTATGCCTTTGGTCAGGATGGCCTACTGCAACACAATTGACCTGCTGAGCAACTGATCCATTTGCAAGTAAAGATAGAAGAAAATGCCATAGAAAAGCTATATATTTTTATTACACCATATAAATTATTGTGTGAGTAAATATAGAGTATTTGTGGCACCTATGTATCAAAAAAGAACAAGAGGCAAGAGAACATGCAAATTAGGGAACAATTGTACAAATTCCTCATGCAAGCAAAGTTTTAAGATCTTCGAAATAAAAATATAATCAATCAAAAGAAATAAAGAAATAAAATAATATCATTGATTGTACAGATTGTGACAAAATGTGGAAATATAAAAGCTAAAATGTATGCCATAGCATATGCTGATTATTCTTCTAAGAAAGTCGATGAGGTTGATAAGTACTGGCTGGGGAAACTGGGAGATAAAGTCATACATCTTAAAATTGAGACACCCTGCTCTAAACAATGAGGGAAGGGGCCAGTGGTGGGTTCCTACCGATGCGGTCCAGTGCGCCATTCCAGTAGGGATTTGCGTGCGATGGCTCTGGTGCCGTCTTCGCTGGTCCGTCGCATGGCACCATCTTTTTTTTCTGAATTTTTGGCCTTTTTTTTTTTGCTTCCTGCGCTTGTGCAGAAGCAAAATCTCATGAGGGGACGCTCGCGCCTGTGTCCCCTCACAAGATTGTGGTGATTTTTTGCTTCCTGCACATGCGCAGAAGCAAAATCACGTGAGGGGACACTCAAGCGTAGTGATCCAGGTAAGAGGAACCCGCCCCTGGAAGGGGCTATTTAAAAAGCTGGGCATCACATATGCTAGGTACTGCAAACCTAAAAACAAATAATCCAAAACCTAATGTCCATGGCCTTCATTCTGAAAACTATCAGTCCTTATCTTTTCCTAGTGTGATTTCTCTATCTCCAGAAACTAGCTAATGCGGAAGAAAAAAATTCAAAAGAGAGAGAAAATGGATGGCCCTATTTGGTGTACATATTAAGAATGACGTCTGTTGGTTAGCACAAAAATGCTCCCATATCTGTATACTTTTATCCCACCCAGATGAGCAACTTATGTATTTCATGAATCATATTTTGAAATGAATACAACCAAAGAGCTAGCAACATTTCTTTGCAGTGAATCATTAACATTAGCAAACATACAAGCAGTATATCTTAAGCCATCTATCCCACCAACTTAATCAGTCAAATCTTTGGCTTCCACTTATTTTTAACTCTTTGTTCCTGTATATCATATTTGAACTTCCTTTAGCTGCTGGGAATGACAGATTAAAGATTATGTTGACACTGTTTTAATACAGGAGTTGGGGAGAGGAGCATTTCTTAAGAAATTATATGGTTCCCTTGACTCAATGTTGATCTTTTAGTTGTATTTTAAATCCTATCCTATTAATGTTTATCTTCCCCAATTTTAAATTCTCTATTATATTTGTTTTTAATTGAATAAGGGTTTTTTCCAGTGTTTAACCCGAGTTTTGTTCAGTTTCTTTTTTAAAGTTAGTTCTTATATGTTTTATTCTAAAAGGAAAAAAGAAATAAACGATCTTCAACATGCCTGATTTATATTAAATTGCTTGGGGCATTTAAGTTGTCTTAAAGACTGGAAATTGTTTCCATTTTCAAAAGCAGGAAATATTCGGCACTCCTCGCCAAGATGGCTGTTGAACAGTAAGGATTTTTTTTATCTTGCCGATGATCTGCTGGTTTTGCTGCTAAAGCTGGTTCTTTGGCAGTGCTGCTCCCTGGATTTGAATGGGACCACTTAGGAATGAGCCAAGGCAGCTTTTGAACCGTCATGGACCCACCTGGGAGTCTTGAAGAGTCCAGTTCCCCCTGGGAGCAGTCAAAAAAACCACTGGGCATACAGCTTCTTGTCAGCAGTTTGTTTTGTTAAGTATGCCTGGGTTTTAGCTTAATTTTTTGAATGCTATGTTTACTTTCTTTAAAAGTTGACTGGTTGGCTGAATGCTGATTTATTTTAACCAACCTGCTGGACTCTTTTTTTATCTTTTTCCCTTTGATTTATATTGTTTTGAATAACTTTCACTTTTCTGTAAGGAAACACGTCATGTCCTTTTATAGTGAAAGTGCTTTTACTTGATTTAAATTTTTATTGGATATTCAGTACAGGGATTTTGTATTTTATCAATTTGCAAAACATTTGTTTTTCTTAATCTTTCTTTCAATTTTGGATTGAAATATCCCAAAAATATTTATCCCTGCTCCTTTATCTTTTTTTTTTAATATTCTACTTTGAATAATATTCTTATCTACTACATAGAAAAACAACATCAGATTACAGACAGGAGGCTGATACTCAAAAAAAAAGACTGTTTAGCAACGTGCGATTCTTAGCTAAAAGCTTTTTTAAAAAGTTTGACAAACTCATAAAGGCTGTAGAAAACATTCAGAGGAAAATTACTATACATAAACCAACAAAGGGAATGTGATCTGAAAGCAATAGGCTCACTGGGAAGAAATAAGGCCCAAACTTAGAAATCGAGAGTCGACTCCATGTGCCTCCCTGAGTTCAAGCCTGAACTCTTAAACACCATCAGAAAACCATCTGTATGGATAAAATTGGTCTTTTTAAAGTGGATTGAAGGAGATTACAGAACGGATTTATTCCATTTAACTGGGGAACAATTTCATCTAGATGTTTTGGGGAATATAGACTGGATTTAGAGCTTGGACTTATTATAAGATAACAATTTAATAGAAATGTTATTAAGAAACAAATGTGGATATTTGATCCAGGACCAATAAATGTTAATTCTTGGGATGATTTAGAATAATTAAGAAGCTGTGGTCAATTTTCCATGAGTTGATCACAATAACAGTTTGTTAACCGGAGGTTTTAGAATTTTAATCTTATTATTATTATTATTATTATTATTATTATTATTATTATTATTATTATTATTATTATTATTATTATTATTATTATTATTATTATTATTATTATTATTATTATTATTATTATTATTATTCCTGTTAACTATTAATATAGCATATAGATAACAGGTTAACAACTTGCAAATAGAATTAGTAGTTTAGTAGATTAAAATTATTTGGACCTATTTTGCAAGGGTTGGGAAATTAATATGGTTGTAATAGATTAATCAGCATTCAACATATATACACATGTATATGTATAAACACATATACATGTGTATATGTATTAGTCTTTTTTAAATGCACTTCTTTCTTTTTAATGTCTTGTTTGTTTTTTCTTTGTTTCTTTAAAAAAAGAACTAACTTTTTTTAATAAAATAAAAATAGATTTTAAAAAGTGGGAAACATTAGACATTTAAATAAAACATTGATAAGATTCTTTAAAAATATTATTTTTGTTTCAGAACCATTTTTGAACATGTTTTTATGCTCAATTTTTTTAGGATTAGTGACTCACTCTAGGTTCTTTATCAAAAGAAATATTGCAAGAAAACTTAAATAAATTCCAGGCCAAATCGGGGCAATAAATTAAACTATAAAGACAATGGTTAAGACACAGTTACTTACTTTAAGGACAATATTCTGAACAGCATTGAATTATTTGATCTGTAGGAAAGATGAAAGGGTTTGTTTAATCTAGAAGTGTTAGTATCTATTTGGATTAGTTATATTTACTCTTAGAAATATCAGAACATGCCCAACATTATATTCTTTATTCATATATCACTTTTATTTTGTTCAACTCAAGATGATGTACATCTTGAGTCCTTTTTCCTCCCAACAACCATGCTGAGAGATAAGCTGGGCTGAGAGAAAGACTTGCAAAAAGGCTCCCAGTCAGCTTCTGTAGCTAACAGAGGACTAGAACTCATGGTCTACCAGTTCCAGTCTAACACCTTCAAACTCGTTCCTATATTACATTTTCCAATAATGAACTGAAATCAAGGGCTGGGGAGAAATTAGTATATGACTGGTCTAAGGAACACTGGCATAAATTAATTAACTAATTCAAATTGTATGGTCACTCGTTTCAAATTCATAAACAGCTGACAAAAATTAAAAGCACTGGCAAATTAACAACTATTGCACTGGCTGTGCCATCATCTTGCTGCTCAAACTCAGTGGCAAAACCATGATTTTAAGGCCTTTGAAAAAGCTAGCAAGGTCAAGGCAAGTTAATTCTCTGGTGGGATGTTGTTCCATAAGCACTCAGCAGGCACCACAAGAGAAAAGGTTCTCTTCCTCCTTAAGGGATGGGACCTGGAGCATACCTCTTCTGCTGAACTGTGGTTGAAGACTTGCATGCTTGGTGGCTGCCATCTTGATTTTTCTAACCCCTTCCCTGAAGCTTATATCAGATAGCTAACTGTGATTGACTATATACCAGCGGTGGGTTGCTCCCGGTTCGGACTGGTTCTTAGAACTGGTAGCAGCGGTGGCGGTGGGAGGCTCCACCCACCCAGGACACTTCTGTGCATGCGCAGAAGCGTCACGCACAAGCGAGCGCAAACTGGTGGTGATCTAATTTAGAACCCACCACTGCTATATACTTACAAAAATTTTGATTCAGGAAGATCATAGTGCTTGGAATAATATTTATCTTTTATTAGAGAAAAGTAGGTATTACAGCCAAATCATTTCCAGGGCATGAGGTAACAAATGCTTGCAGCCAAGATGGAATCCTTGTATCCTGAAAGCACTACTGAACTACAAGAGAGTGGGAGGGAAAGATGGTGCTCCATGATAATCCCATTGTGTCTTTATGAAAAGAGATAATTATTCTTTTGAGCAATGATTAATCAATTACAGAATTATTTACGACAGTAAAATGACAACCTATACTTATGAACAATAAGTCAGAGGCACTGGCATATTGCACAAGGAGGGAGGAGTTCTTCTTTGGGAACAGGCCCGGCTATGAATAATTGCTTCCCACAATTGTTTGGATGCCAATACTTGGCATTATTAGGCATTGTTCACACTAATTCAACTGGCAGCTCAGAGTTTCATTTATAGATGTAGATGTAGAGAAATTTTAGATTGGTCAAATCTACATGTCTGGAAATCATTTGTTGAATGGGAAGGAAGGAATTATTTAAAAAATGCTAAAATGAGTAATAGAATCCTAGTATCAAAATTAGATAAAATTGATCCAGGCATTTAGCCTGCCCCTTTGTTCTCAAGAAAACATATCCATTAATTAAAATCTCAGATTGTATCCTCTTTGTTCACATTGAAAGATGGTAGATGGAATGACTCTATGCTTACCACTTTTGTCTCCAGTACATTGGTCTACCAGAGGAAAAACAACAAATCAACAAATGTTGATTTGAGGACCACTTGATCAGATATATAAGCATATATGCAGATATTGCACATTACAAGAATATATCTCCATAAATGTAATTTGGTGAAATCAGAGGAAAACAAATAATTGAAAATAATAAAATAATTGAAAATAATAAAATAAATAATAAATAATAAATAATAAAAAAAGAGAAAAGAGAAAAGAGAAAAGAGAAAATCAGAGGGAATACAAATAATTCCCTCATCACTGTCAAACTATTCACTAAGACTACATTACTATGACTATTAGTCTTCTCATCGTTCCTATCACCCATCTCCTCCCACTTATGACTGTATGACTGTAACTTGTTGCTTGTATCCTTATGATTTATATTAATATTGATTGTTTCCTGATTGCTTATTTGTACCCTATGACAATCATTAAGTGTTGTACCTCATGATTCTTGACAAATGTATCTTTTCTTTTATGTACGCTGAGAGCATATGCACCAAAGACAAATTCCTTGTCTATCCAATCAGACTTGGCCAATAAAGAATTCTATTCTATTCTATTCTAAAATGAATTTCAGACCTACATATATAGTGGCAGTGTAATATTAAGAGTTACCTTGAGGTAAGACGGGCAGCGTATAAATTTTATAAATAAACAAATAAATTAACAGTAGCTATTGGAATTGATTAATGGATTATGTGCCATCAAGCCATTTTCAACTCCTTGCAAACACATAGTTAGATTTTCTCCAAGATTTTCTTCTTCTCTGGTAACATTGTACTCTTAACCAGAGCATACAAAACATTTGCTAGACCGATTCTTGAATACAGCTCATCAGTCTGGAACCCACTCTACATATCAGACATTAACACAATTGAGAATGTCCAGCGATACTTCACAAGAAGAGTATTACATTCTTCTGTCCACAACAGAATTCCTTATGAAACCAGACTTGAAATTTTGGGACTTCAAAATTTAGAACTCCGCCGCCTTCGATCTGACCTAAGTGTAGCTCACAAAATTATCTGCCTCAATGTCCTACCTGTTAATGACTACTTCAGCTTCAACCGCAATAATATAAGAGCTCACAATAGATACAAACTTAATGTAAACCGCTCCAGACTTGATTGCAAAAAATTCGACTTCAACAACAGAGTTGTCAACGCCTGGAACACTTTACCTGACTCAGTAGTTTCTTCCCCAAACCCCAAAAACTTCAACCTCAGATTATCTACCATCGACCTCACCCCATTCCTAAGAGGTAAGGGGCGTGCATAAGCGCACAATCGTGCCTACCGTTCCTGTCCTAATGTTCACATATATTCTTACCTCTTTTACTCTTATTCATGCTTGTACTATTAGATATATATTCAATCATGTTTTACTGTTTATACTTTGTTTATAATCATATATGCTTGACAAATAAACAAATACAAATACAAATGATCTACCTAACCTGTTCTTTCATGTCTTTCAATAGTTCCTTCATCATCTCTGTAACTGAGAGTCCACCCTCTTAACTGCTAGTCGTGTTCTTCTTCTATTTCTTTCTACCTTTCCCAGTATTAGGGTCTTTTTAGAGAATGAGGTCTGCAGATAAAAGCAATTATAAAGCAGAAGTCAAATGTTAATAGTAACAATACATGTATGTTACTCCAATAGTATGATTTTTAAAAAAATTAAGAACACTTTTTAAAAAAAATCTACATGCATGTTTATTGAAATAAAGAAATAATAACATTGTCTCTCTTGATTATTAATTCATCTCTCATTGTAATTTGCTACCAGTTCCTAAACACTCACTGAAAGTTTTCTCTGATTATTTTGTAGTTATCCATAGATATGTAATGATGCGACTTTACTGACCTTATTAAAAGCAATGTAACAGGAGTACCAACATTATTAAAAAACAAAATTGAAAGGAAAATTCCAAGAAAACATGAGAGAAATCTGGGCTCTGAAAGATTACCAGACTCGGCTTCAATTCAGATTGTATTTCTATCTCTATCCAAGACTAAAATGGTTTGCATCCTTTTTTCCTTAACCCTCATTACATTCTATAAGTTTTTCCCCCCTGAGTTTGTGTGGCCTCTTCACCTGCACTGATTCTATCAGAAGGAACAAAGTAAATAAAGGTCAAGATAGATGTCAACCTAAGCAATTACTAAGAGAAGAACTTGTACATGACCCTGAGATTAGAAACAGTGACCTGTCATACTGGTAAAGGGAACCAGGGTCCCTTTTTAATCTACAAATTTACACCACCAATCCAAATGGAACTCTGGTTTATTTGCATTTTAATCACTCTCCCAATTTATTCCAGGACTATCTTGGTTTTCTCATCTTCTTTTCTAGATAGGCCATCAATATATAGCCCAGACAGTAGCAGGGGAGGAATTTATAAAGGCAATAGCATAGCTGTTATTCAACATACCAAAGCAGAGTTCACTTTTCATTAAAGGGAACTATGTTGTGACAGTAATACCTATTGCAAGGAGATACTGTATGCATGTCATGCAGAGAAAATTTCTGTTGTTGTTGAGAGGTACATTCCTGGAAAAAAAATAACCTGTCTGTAGCTTCATGATGGCACTGGGTAAAGTCAAAGCCAAAAGGGGGCAATCCGCTCCCCCGTATTGCTCTCTTTCTTTTTTTCTTCCTATGAAATTGATGCCTCTGAAGCGAAGGGAAGAAATTAGTCTGGTTTGCATTGGAATTCAACTTATCCTTTTTTTCATTAAAGTGGTCTAAATTGCAATATAAATTCAATTTTCCTTCAAACTTTGCACTTCTCAAACATACTTTAAACTGACACAATATCAGTTCAGGCTAATAGGCACTTATCAACTCTTAACCTATATTTATATAACAAGTTCTTGTTATATGTTCTTGTTTAGCTTTCTCTAGCATGTTATGTAAGCCAAGATTGTAGATAGATAGATAGATGATAGATAGATAGATAGATAGATAGATAGATAGATAGATAGATAGATAGATAGATAGATAGATAGATAGATGATTAATCTGAATGCATCTACTGGCTGACATACAAGTCTTTTGTCATTGATGAAGTAGGAAGCTGGTGATATTGACAGATTTTAGTTGTAGAGCAAACAAATATACATAGAATTTGGAGAAACATAAAGATAAATTTTCAGAAAAGTGTTATTTAGTACCAGATTTCCTATTGACAGCATTACTGTAAATGAGGACAATTATATCTACCTGTCTTGGCATGACAGGAAAGTGTAGCTCAGGCCAAAAAGAACTCCACTTGAACTTACTGAACAGCTAATTGTCTGAACATCACAAATGATGGGATGTTCTCCTCCTGATAAGCTAAACTCTATGCCTATTCAATGTGAGTCACACATTGTGATTATGTGATCAGCATTCACTCATCTGCTCCATTTGTGATCATGTCCTTGTGCTGCCTCTGAGCAAGCTGGTGAAAAGCAGAAGCTTCTTAATTAAAACAACAGATCTGTGAAGAAATTACTGTTCTAAAGTGAATCAGTCATCGTGTCTTTTGACGTGCCTGTGAAATTCCACGGCTGGAATCCAAAGATATATCTGAAGGATGTACTGTTGACATCATGGAAAAGCTCTTGCAAAAGGAGAGGAAGTTCCTCACATGTGAAACTTTCACTGGATTCTTGCAGAAGGAAATGTGTCAATAGATAGTAATCAGAAACAACGAGACAAAGTGAAATATTATTTCTTCTCTTAAATTTTTATTTAACTCACAACCCTCCATTAAACTGAGGGTGTGGTCAGAAAAGTCAAGAAGGCAGCCATGGCAGTGTGAAAGAAAATCCAATGAACTTGCAATGCACATAAAACAGAGTTCTAATCACAGACAATCAGAGGTGGGTTCCTGCCTGTACGCTCTTACCTGTTGGTCGCTGCAGAACCAAAGAAGCCAGTGGCGTTCACGGCACGGGGCTTCCCCTGCCCGCCTGGACGCCGCCATTTGCGTTCTTTTGCCCTCTGTGCAAGCAGAACGCTTTGCACATGCGCAGAGGGCAAAAGAACGCAAATGGCGGCATCTAGGCGGGCAGGGGAAAGCAGGCGGGGGAAGCCCCACGCTGCAAACACCACCGGCTTCTTCGGTTCTGCGGCGACCAACAGGTATGAGCGTACCGGCAGGAACCCACCTCTGCAGACAATCCTAATGTAGAATTTAAGAAGGAAAATGAAATATCAGCATGCTTGGTAGTTATTGCCAGAAGTTTTCAAGTGAAAATCATGAGGAAATCCACTGCAAGAGAGTAAAAAATGAACCAGATATACCATGATTGTTGATGTAACCATAAGAAAGAAAGCCGAAGAGCAGAAGTGTAATCCAGAGTTATAGATGTACTTATCCCAGCAGGCATTCAAATTGTGTAATTAAT
This sequence comes from Diadophis punctatus similis, assembly GCA_023053685.1. Lineage (NCBI taxonomy): Eukaryota > Metazoa > Chordata > Lepidosauria > Squamata > Dipsadidae > Diadophis > Diadophis punctatus. Next base: position 50,532,159 of record JALIGW010000006.1, on the reverse strand, counting down.
TTAAATTCAGGGCAGATAGACAACTAAGAGGATAAGAAACCCAGGCATGAAATATTATGAGTTTGAAAATAGAAATAGTAATCTCATGTAGCATATGCCGAAATTTAAGAAAGGCAGATTAGTGCCAGAAATACTGAGTATTTGTGTGATGTAGACATTAGAAAATACAAGTGCTAAAATTGAGCACTTGTATGAGCCTAAAAATAGTAGTAAAACATCGCGATGCGAACCGGTGGCGAAGGTAAGTGGAACCCACCCCTGAGTATGTGTCAGAGAATTGCGCAGCCGGTGTCCAAATGGAATCAGAGACACTGACTGTAACTTGTAGTTTTATATAAATAAATATATTTTACAACTATATATACAGCAAACTAGATCATCAGACAAACAGGAGCATTGTCAGGTGAATCAATACAGCAGGAATATCTTGAGGCAAATTACAGAGCACATACAGCACCCAGAGGAAAAAGGCGAGAAACAAGGAAACTCCCCCTTTACACTCACAGCAACCAATCACAATTTAGATTGCCTCATGCAGTGGCCAACTCTCTTCAACCTACTAGCTTTAACTGTGTGTTCTTACTCATTATCCAATCTTTGCTGATCCAGAGATTAAATTTTAATATCTTAACAGTATGCAAATCAGGTTTGCTTCATATCATGATACACATTTTGTCACTTGTCCTTCTTGCACACACACACCACACAGTCCCTAGAGCCAATGGTTCACAACTAATCTCCTGAACCTGAGATCTGTACTATATTTACTTTTAGGATAAGAAAGGCTGTTTTTAAACATGCTAATAAAGTCCTGGTATAATGCAGTGCCTTTCATAATATATTCCTTGTGCAAATGTCATGGTTACCCTTACATATTTACAGTTTAAAGGAGTCTTTTTCTGTGGCATTGAATAGAGCCAAGATCAGGGTGTTCTCAGGATGTGGCGGAAAAAATTAAGGAGGCTGCCACAATAGTATGATAGACACTTGGCCCATTTTTATGAGCCTCAACCGTGAGTTTTGTGGTACTGTTTTGACAATAATAGGAATGGAGTTGTTTTTAATTAAAGTAGTAGCTACATATCTGCAGGATGTGAGGATGTCTGCATTTTGGTTTAGTAAAGTTTATTCCTTGTCATCAGTTTATTGACTTTGCTTAATTTATAGTCTTTTAATTATTATTAACATTTGTCTATGGATTTTTTTTAAACTTTGTAAAACTTCCATAATTACTTCAGTCTTATAATTAGAGGTGGGGTGGATGATCTTTTATGTTATTTATGTAGTTCTTTCAAATCTAAATTTAATCACAAAGCCGACATCATGTTTATATCCAGAAATATCCAAAGATTAATTCTTACTACACTAGACCTAGAACTTGATTAAAATGTCTTAATTAAAACTAACCTACAGTGTATCTATGCAACTCTGAGTGTGGATGGGTGCATAAAGGAGAGGAAAAATGTTGATTTACTAAATAAACTTCCAGGATTCTGCAGAAGACAGTAATCACTTACAGTTTGACAAGTTAATCCATCCGAAATAGTAATATGCTGGATTCCTTCAGGCAATATGCCATATTGTTCTCACTTTATTTAGAACAAGGTTTTATTCTACCAAAATCCTTATTGGGCTTTTCAAAAAGATCATATTCTCTGAAGGAACAAATATCCTGAGACACACAGAGAGAAGAATCTGGTTTCACATTATACATTAAATCATCTGGTTGGTTTCCATTTAGCATCTTGTGAAAACTCACAATTAATTAATTCAACAAACCGTAATTAAAACCAACTGGTTAGTGCAATGTTAGTAACCAGTTGATGAACTTCCAGAAACTGTGCTGGACATTGCCTCATAATTAGTACTTCATACATTCGTTATATTTTAAGTGAGTATGTACAACCCTTTGGGAAAATAGAAAAAATATCCCTCAACAAAAAGTCAGAATTGTACTCTAGTTAATAAATTTATTCATACAGTTGAATGAAAAAAAAATCACTCCCTTTGTTGGAATTTCCTCTTACATTATGCTTACACGGTTGTCAAACTGCTAACATTAAAACAGGTATAGACCAAAAGGTATGTGTTTTCAGCAGTAGACCCCGCAATTTGGAACACTTCACCCCCAGAGAATCAAGGGATGCCCACTCTGCTTGTTCTTGTATGGCTTTTAAGACCATGTATTCCAGTTATTCCAGTAAAATTGGGAGTAGATTATAATTCAGAACTGTCCTTGTAAATTGTTTTTATAATGATTGATTTTGTTCAGAATTGATTTTAGTTGTGTTGTATTGGGATAATTTTATCTCATTATCTTGTTGTAAATCTTCCAAAAGGGCAATCTGTAACATTTTACTTAACTACATTTTAAAAACCACTCATACACAGTTGATGTACTCCATAGAATTAGAGGCAAGATATTTATTTTCAACATCTATTGCGTTGGGCACTCATCACTACACAAGGTGCACAGATTCACAGAAGGAAAGGGGATGCCTAAAACTCAGATGTGTATCTGATTTCTCACCCCAGAGATAATAAGGAAGATCACGGCTTATTTACACAGTAGATATAGGTCAACTATCCATTCAATGACTTACATTGCCAAAATCAAGTTGTTCTGCTTTTGTTTAAAATGTTTCTTGCTGTCCCAGATATGTTGGCCTTTAACTCCTCTTCCATGTGGAAGGGTATAAAATTAGGAAAGGCTACTTTGGCTATTGACATATTTAGAGATTTTTAACTATTTATACATTATCCTACCACCTACAGGATGTTCTTTGAGCTGCATTCTTAAAAATCAATAAAATAATGATAATGATGTAGTAGGCATACAGAAGCCATCTCAGTGACTGATTTATATGCTTGTACAATGAGTTAAATCAGGATTCCCACACCATGGGCACATGAATTTTATTGACATTCTCAATTTTATATTTTATAGGTATTAAATGCAATGATGTCCCCGGGTGAATTAAGCTATCCTTTACAACAGGCAAACTGATGACATTTTATCTTACTAACCTCAGTTATGCTGTCTACCATGTTAAGAGTGCCATGTTCATTGAGGATTTATTCTTGTAAATATTTTGTTACCGAACAATTATACCTAGTTTGTAATGAAGCATTTGCAAGAAGGAGCCAAGCTCAGTGAACATCAAGGTCCCACAATTTCTTTCACAATTTGAAATAAAAATTTCAACCCTGAGCTACACATAATCCCTGCTATTGCTACCATCTACTGTCACCTGTTTCATTTTTCTGTGGACACAAGGGCACATTTTCAAGCAAAATGGGTTTGTGGCCCTGTCATTTTGTTTTCTAAGAATTCCTCTGGAAGCTAGAAACATTGTTGAAAATAAATATATCTGCGGCTGAAACTTTCCTTTCCAAGTTTACAATGGATTTATATGTTTTAATAAAATGAAACAAGCAAACAAAACCTCAGTTTGATCAATGAAGTGCCTCAAATGCACTATATTAGGATCTAAGTTTTAAATAATGCAAATGGTGAGAAATATTTCAGTATTGGGGATTAATGTGTTTATGAATTTATATTTAGTTTCTGTAAATATTTTTGGACATATAAAGATTTTCTGATGCCTACTCTGTGCTTGGTAAAATTGGATTGTTGTTTTTCAAAGCTTTTTATCTTTATTCTTTTTAAACATCCAGACAATCTTATTTATACAATAGCAAGACAAAGAAGTATTATATGCAGGTTTTTTTATGCAACAAAATTTAACTCACAGCTTGGACAAATATACATGCAATGACCAAATTACATTTTATGTTAAATGCATCACTTTGCTTTCCTTAGTTTGGCTTTAAAATATCAACTGTGGGTAATGTAGTGCCGCAGAAGGAGAATAACAAAAACATTTTTACTATGATCTTTATCCTGATGGGACCTGTCTACAGCTTCTATTTTAGAACAAAAACATGCAATGGAAAATGTATCTAAAGTAATGTGCTATTTGTCCCCAGGCTATCAGAACTATATCCCTTCTTGAGGGTTTTCTGGAAAGGAATTGCAATAAATCACATTTGTTGTTCCTATTTTGAATGTTGCTACTACTATTAATATTAAAACAGTTCTCAGAATTGGGCTGTGACTTCCTGATCATAAAAGTGGCTACTGAGTTTATCTGTATAACACATAAATATATTTCCAAGAATATTGCCAGGACAAAGCCTCAAACTGGCACCAACCTTTGAACAGACATCAAATTAAATAACAAATAAAAATTAAATCCAGTAGAAACCTTTTCAAATAATGTGAAAAGTGAAAACAAAACCAACATTCTGAACTGGACCTTAGTTTAGGAGATTGTACGGTCTTTGGCAGTATATGCTTCTATACTTCTCCTTAAAATTATAAAGGATATAATAGCAAAACGCAATTTGGATTTTCTGTTGTAACTATGTCGTCATTACTCAGAATTCTTTGCCAATAGCCCCATCTTCTGGTCACACTCAGTATATACTAGATTTATTTTAAATTGGTGTAGGTTAAGGCAGAGGTCTCCAACCTTGGCAACTTTATGAGATGTGGACTTCAAATCCCAGAATTCCTCAGCCAGCCATGCTGGCTGAGGAATTATGGGAGTTGAAGTCCACACCTCATAAAGTTGCCAAGGTTGGAGACCACTGGGTTAAGGCATCAGGCTAGAAACCTGGAAATTGTGAGTTTTGGGTCCCACTTTAGGCACAAAGCCAGTTGGGTGACCTTAAGCTAATCACAGTCTCTCAGCTCTAGTAAGGAGGATGCTTCTGAAAAAGCTGGCCAAGAAAACTGCAAGAACTTGTCCAGACAGCTTCCAAAGATAGCCACAATTAAAAGGGGGAAAACAAACAAAAATAAAATCTGGAAGGCTTTAGAGTAGACTGTTGCTTTTTGTTTTGTTTTGTTTTTCAGATGTGCAGGTTTTAAATCATGCTCTCTGATATGGAAAGCATTGAGCTCCAAAATTATATACAAACGAAAACAAATAAATTTGTGTCAGATGATAGGTGAATATTTATTCCTTTTTCCAAAAGTTATATAGCTAATATCAGAGAAGCCACTAAGGAACATCTTTTTATGCACAGAATTCCATGCACCAAAATCATTAGAAATCAGACAAAACAGAATGGTAGCTTAGGTTAATGGTCCAAGATAGCATAAACTGGTCAGGATTGCACATGGGCCCAAAGTCTTAGATACAATCCTCAAAGCTTTTCCAAAAGTTGCTACAAAATTATGTTTTATAGATGACAACCTCCACACTGATATGGTGCAGGAAGTAAAAAAAAAACCCTGAAATAATAGGACTAGTATTTAATTCCTTCAAACTTAAGTCTACTTTAAAATTACATATTTGGTCTAGCCTTGCTGTTTTTTAGGAAATGTAGTCTCAGCATGTTAAAATTCAGTGTCGCCTTTTGCTTTCTTTATCCCCCACTATAATTGTCTTGCTTTTTAGAAAGCATTCTGTGTACACTACTGATTTCTGAATTAAGAACCCGCAGTGAAGGTAAGACCAAGACTTCGCTAAAATATAAAATTTCAGAAACATTAATCTTAATTATTGCCTTCCTGAGTAGATTTCTCTCTTGATCTTTATCAAGTGTAAAGTACCAAATTTCCCAACAGGTTATCAATCCAGTTTTTCAAGAGTATTGTGAAAGACGTGTGGAACAGTGCTGCCCTATTTTTACATGCTATTATCCTGGCCTCAATTTTATTTATGCTCCTTGAAGCAAATAAACAAAAAACCCAGCATGAGAGACCAAAGGCACATATGGTGCTCAACTAGGCAATAACGTAGCATCAAACAATACTTCCACCCTCCCATCTGCAGAGTTGCAGCAAACCTCTGCTAAGACAACATCTGCCCTTCAATTATTACATGTTCATTTTAACATATTTCAAAATCACCCAGCCTTCGGTCTAACAGGAAGCTACTGGCAAGGCCTAGACAGGCATGCTGAAGCAGCCTCTCTGAGGATTTAATTGGAGTCAGATTTGCCATAGTCAGTTAAGTACATGTTCCTTTGGTACATGTGCGACTAATCTACTTTTAATTGAACTCCATTGTTTCTTTATATTTAGTAAACAAATGTGCAAAGGTGCAGAAGCTGCTGCTTGTTTACTGCACAAATAGAATGCAGCTTGTGAAAGCTTTGGGGATACCATTCTGGCAGGCACTGAAAAAACACTGAATGTTTAATGCACCGGCATATTCCTTTCTTTACACTAAAAAAAGGGGGGAAAGAAAACAACTTTTCTTGGACATTTTCACACCAACTGTTTATTGCATACAATTTTAACAGCTGAGCACAGCATATCAGAAGGTTAATTCCAAATGAGGGGGTGGAAGGGGGACAGGGAACATAACATACCAAATTAGATTCTTTTATTTGTTTTATTCTGCTTTTTGAGCTGATATTCATTTTCTCCACTTCAATTTTTCTTCTCCCGATGTTGAAATCAACTAGAGAACTTTACTCCATGTTATGAACCTTTTAAAATATGAATAAATGTATTCCACACAAACCTGAATATCAACAATCTTTTCCATTTTAATTCACTGCTCCCTTAGCCATAATCAGTATTGTTATTTATTCAAACCTTGCATGACACTCTGAGAATAGGAGAAACTAATATTAGGTATGCTTTTGATATTATTACTAATTTTTATTTCTATTCATTTTTAATGAGCATTTAAGAGCATAGTCAAAAAGATAATCAGAAGAAACTTTAGCTATAATTCTAGCTTTCTGTAATATGTGGCATAATAAATTAACTCAAAAATATAAATTCTATGGATTTCAATAACATTAGTCCATGATAAGGCTTTTCTGTTCTTTTCATTTAATACATGGTTTTTGTGAATAATCATAACTTTTGCTGTAGATCATTGTTTTGAAAAAGATTTATTGGCATTTATTAGATTTTTTTTTTCTGAGATAAATTATCCATCTGGTGATGGAATGATTGAGTCAACAGAACGTGTTATACTCTATTGTCCGCTTTAATGAAGGAGGACACCAGGAATCATCTCCACTTTTCACTAAATAGCCTGGTATTCCAATTTGTTTTATCTAAAAATGTTATTATTGAGTCAATTGTTATGTAGTTTGAACAATACACCATAGTATTAACTTAACCCTTTTTAGAGAGACACATATATACACATACTTGCTATGGTTTCTGTATTTTACTGTCTACAACCAAATAAAGATCTGATTGATTGATTGATTGATTGATTGATTGATTGATTGATTGATTGATTGATTAGTTAAGTACTGGTTTACTTTCAGTTGGTATAATTCAAATGCATTTATGCATTGTATCCAAACAGTTACTGGAAGTGAGAAATGATTTCAGGATATCCTTGTTACCAAGAGCTTTCAAAAAATAAAGTAGAATCTTACATTACCCTGGTCATTATACTTTTCTTTCTATAACATAGTAACATTGGCTGCCATATTGAAACTGTGGGATGATATGTGCCAGCAGAGGATAGGCCAATATCAATGTAGTATATTACTATTTTACCAAACAGATGTAGAGTAGGTTTACCCAGTCTGGTGACCACCAGATATGAATGGATATTTGTTGGCAGGCATTAGGCTGAAAATTGTTTGCTAGCTTACCTGTTTGTGGAAAAGGTAAGCTGGCTCTTCCTCTCACTCCCTTGTCCCCACATATAATCCATCAGAACATTCAACTGTAGTTTGCAGGCTTATGGTCATTTCTCATTTGTGATCCTTTTCCTGTTCTTTGTTAGGAAAAGAAGCTGACAAGTCTTTAATTCAATTATAATATTCTCATAGATTCTGATCAACCAATAGAATCAAATGGACTCAACCTCATTTTTCTTAGTTGCAGAAAATAACCGAGACAGCCTTCTATGCTCTATCATTATTTATAAGATACTTAAAGATAAAAGGCCCTACAAATACAATTTAGTTCTGCTGCTCACCTGACCCTGTAAATATTGTGTTAAACTTTCTAGGAACTGCCTGTATATTATAAACAAAATATTAAATAGAACTGCAAAGATGCAACTTCTATATTTTTTTAATCCCACTTGCCATTTGTTAAAGGAGAGTCAAATCTAAGATAGGATGTGCTACTGTTCACTAAAAATACCACCTAATAGCATATGTTATTTGAGATTAAGTCTTTGAGGTAAATCCTCTTGTTCACTTTTGGGCAGTTTTCAACAGATATTGAAGATGTCATAGCAGAAACATTTTTTAACTTATCCACATTAGTGGTATTCTAGCAGACAAATAGGCCAACTTTAACCTAATTTAGACCTCATAGAGAGATGAGATTGTTGCATCCTTTAATCAGAATGCTGTACGTCATCCTAGCAGAATCTCAAAGTGACATCAAGTGGAATATCCAATGTCAGTGGGGAAATTTAATTAAACTGCAGTCCCTTTATACCAGCACAAATATTGTGAGGGAAAACAACTCCTCTGACATTTTGCAAATAGGTTCAGTAGAATCTGCTGTGTTTACTCTGACTGACATTTGTTTTTCACTCAATTATCCTTCAGCCCTTTCTTTTCCCTCCATAATTTATCACTAGCAGCTTTGCCATAATAATAAATATAAAGTTGTTTCCCTTTTTTGTTGTCATCTTGTATACTCTTTTGGGAGCAATTGTGGAAGAACTATTACCCCAAAACATCATAGGCTCATGATTTTGTGGTAGCCTGTTATTGTTCACAGGATTTAGTGGTATAAGTCTGAGACAAGGCCTAACCTTAAATGCAAGAGAAAAACAATTTTGTCTTTAGCAAACAACAACCACAAAACTTTGCTCCATTTCAGCAGTTATCTTAATTTTTTAAGATTAAAAGAAGACTGATTGCATAACAGTCCAGCACCATGCCTTGGGAATTAAGTTCAACTGAGTGTGATTATTACTTAGGAGACCACTTGGGAAAATGTTCCTGTTTTTGTAACTCAATTTTTCTATACCTTCCCAGTTTTAATCTATTATAACTACAACTGCATCAGGAAGAACCTTGAAATCAGGAAAATCCAATTGACTTTAGACAAGAGGAAAACTCTTGTAGCTAGGAGCTTTCTTTCTATCAATCTTTCTTTGTAAAAACTGATAGACTTAACATAAAATAAGATTCCTAAAACACCTGGTCTGCTTCTTAAATATGACATTAGGTTTTTTTTTAAATATTCTTAATTATATTTCTACCATAAAATTATGAGCCCTTTTTTGGTCAGCTTGAGGCAGCATTCATACCTAATGCTCTGATGTTCCCCACAGTAACAGCCATATGATGGGGACTGGGCTGAGACAGAGTGACTGGCCCACAGTCATCCAAGTGGCTTTAAATGAGACCTAGAAATCACAATCTCCTGATTTCTAGTCCAAAACCTTAGTCACTACATCCAACTGGATCTCCGTTTTTGTGTTTATTGGTCAGTTTGGTAGTATGATCTGGTAACTTGAAGATTAATTTAAAATGGGCTTAGGGCAGAGGTGGGTTTCTACCTGTTCTAACCGTTAGTAATTTAGCGATGATGTCACAGAGCCAGTTCTGTCAGTGTCTCCATGGGCGCTGCCATCTTGGATTTTGCTTCTGTGCATGCGCAGAGCTAATTTTTGCTTCTGCGCATGCGCAAAAGCTATTTTTTATTGCTGCGGGGACGCGCTTGCGCAAAGCGCACGTGCATGCATGGAGCAACCCTGAGCGAACCAGCAGCAAAAGGATTCAGAACCCACCCCTGGCTTAGGGCTACATTTAACCAGCTGGCTATAGGATATCTCACTCTAGGTAAACAACTACTGAGCTAACTGAAGCAAGATTATGCACAAGGCATCTTTTTGTATTACAAATGGTTTGAGAACTTTAATACTTTCATGCCCTATTATTTTTCAGCTTTCATTCTTTTACCCCTTTTAACCTCTGATGGACAGGGTAGAAGAATAAAGTTTTGTATGTAAAATATACATGATCCTTCATGATAAGGAAACAAAACATTTAATAGCTGGATTAAATGGATGGTCAAAGATGATCCAAAATTCCAAGGCCCTGTAGTTCCTGTTAATACTAGCAATATCAATAGCACTTAGACTTATATACCGCTTCATAGTGCTTTACAGCCCTCTCTAAGCAGTTTACAGAGTCAGCATATTTTCCCCAACAATCTGGGTACTCATTTTACTGACCTCAGAAGGATGGAAGGCTGAGTCAGCCTTGACCTTGGTCAGAATCGAATTCCTGACAGTGAGCAGTGAGTTAGCCTGCAATACTGCATTCTAATCACTGCACCACCACAGCTGTGCTGCCACTGCTCCTCAAACTGACCAGAATATTAGCTTATTAACAAGAGTTGGATTTTCTCTGTCAATCTTCAACAAGTTTTCAATAACTTCTTGAGAATTATGCATTTGTGCAAGTAGTTCTCAACTTATAACTATTAGTTTAGTGCAGCGGTGGGTTCTAAGAACCGGTAGCGCCGGTGGTGGGAGGCTCCGCCCACCCACCTGGGACGCTTCTGTGCATGCACAAGAGCGCATGTGCGAACCTGTAGTAAAGGGTTTTAGAACCCACTATTGGTTTAGTGGCTGCTTAAAGTTACAGTGGCACCCAAAAAAGCTACTTATGATCGGTTTTTATACTTACAATTGTTTTAGCATCCCATGGTTATGTGATCAAACTTTGGGCACTTGGCAACTGGCATGTATTTATGACAATTGCACTGCCCCAAGGTCATGTGAGTACCATGTATAGAATTCCCAGCTTATTTCTGACAAGCTAAGTCAATGGGAAAAGCCAGATTTGCTTAAGGACCGCAACAGAAATTTTGGGCTCAATTGTACTCATAAGTCAAGAACCACCTGTATATTCGATAATTAACTATCCCAATTGTTGCTATTATTGTACCAATGTCCTTTTTCCATGGAGGAAATAGTCTAATTATCTGACACAGCAAAATCTGATTCAAAGGGAAATATGCACTTACAAATTATTGCTTTTTTCATTTCACCCTGAGCAAAGATAGAGCATATTATATTTTATTATTGTATTTTTTGAAAAAATATGCTTCATCTGGGAAACCCATCAGCAGTTACAATAGTATTGTTTTGTTCCCCATAAAATATGGATGTCAGCATCTGGAATTTTACAAGGAAAAATTCTGAGATGACTGTTTAAAATCATCATTAGTCATTTGTGGTTATTGTCATCTTTTTTTCAGCTACTTATGAAGTGTTTTAAAGATGTTACCTCTTATATATGTCCCACTATAATTTGTACGTAACTTCCTTTACAAGGTATAAAAAAACACTTCTTCACACATTCCATACAGTTAAATACAGGATACATCATTATAACCTTTATGAACTTACAAGTACTTAAATATATTGGAGCTACAGCTCTGACAAACAGGACTTTTGCTAATAGCATTTTCATGTATAGTTTTGAATACAGAATAGAATAGAATAGAATAGAATAGAATAGAATAGAATAGAATAGAATAGAATAGAATAGAATAGAAACTTTATTGTCACTTTAAATGTACACTAATCAGCATACATTAAAATGAAATTTAGTTGCATTCAGCTTTCAGAAGATAACCATTATGCATATGCACACATACACACACATATATGACACAGAGAAACATCACAGTCTAGTTCAAATGTATACATATACATGATGAAAAATAAAGAACCTGGAAGTTTACAAAATGGATGGCACAAGGAACAAAGCTGTTACAGAATCTAGTAATCCTGCTATAGATACTTTGAAACCTCCTCCTAGACAGGAGCAACAGAAACAAACCGTGAAGTGGGTGTGTGGGGTCTCTAACAATGCCTTGAGCTCTAAGCACATAGCGCTTATAAGCAATATCCTGAATAACATAATCTTCCTATAATCTTTTCGGCCATCCTTACCACACTCTGCATGGACTTTCTATCTGAGGCATTGCTGGCACCAAACCAAACAGTGATGCAGTTTGTTCAAATGCTCTCAATCGTGCCTCTGGAAAAAGGGGCCAGGACAGAAGACTAAAGATGTGCTCTCCTCATCCAACGCAGGAAATTCAAACGCTGGTTTTCACGCTTCACTAAAGATAATGTATGAAGAGACCAAGTCATATTGTTAATTATCTGCACCCCCAGATACTTAATATTATTGACCACCTCCATAGCAATGGTGGGTTCCTACCGGTGCGGTCCACTCTATAGCACCGGTAGCGGCCCGCTGGTGACATCACAGTACCGGTGCGGTCGGTTATCGGTGCCTGGGCGCTGCCATTAAAAAAAAATTTTTAATTTTTAAAAAAATTTTCTTCTGCGCATGCCCAGAAGCTGAGCTTCCAGCACTGCACATGCGCTGCCTTCCTACCCCACAGTGAGTCCAAGCAGTGGAGGATGCCTGAGGGAGCATGTGAGACGCTGAAAGAACAGGCGGCAGGAGCTATCTCCATTCCCCTCCCTTCAGCAGTCCAAGAAGCCACGAATGCGCGGTGATGATCCCAGGCATTTTCGCATGTTCGAGGCTTCTCGAGCTGCTGAGGGGAGGGGGAATGGGCGGCAGGACCTATCTCAGTTCCCCTCCCTTCAGCAGTCCAAGAAGCCACGCCCACCCAGTCACATGGCCAGCAAGCCATGCCCACCCAGTCACATGGCTGGCAAGTCACACCCACAAAATAAGCCACACCCACAGAGTGGTAGTAAAAAAATTAGGGACCTGCCCCTGCTCCTTAGCTGCTGACCTCCACAGCTTGATAACCTGAAAAAAGAAAAGAAAAACAGTATATAATGCACACAAAAAGATACAGAAGAAAATAAATGAAATAACAAAAAAGGAAATTGTGAATATAAATGAAATAATTTAATTTTGGTTTGAACGATTAAACCTTGACCATAGAGAATCGCATTATCCAGTCCTTCCATAATGTTAATCGCTGAATATGTGATATGCTGTGATATGTTAATGGCTGTATATGTGACATACGTTTGGTCAAGTCGTCTTTTGATATCTGATACAAGTGTGTTTCCAAGAACACCTGTCTCTTTTTCAATTCTTCAAAAATGATCGATCCAAATGTCTTCAAATACAGATAAAATATTCCAAATGTAGAAATATTATTTAGCAACCTATTTGCATATTTACTAATATTTACTTCCTATCTAGAACTTGGTTCACATTTTCTTCATCATTTAAAAGGTGCAGAAAATTGACTGCCTTATTGATTCATACAGAAAAAAAAAGTTCAGAAAAACTTCATACATACTCTTGTTCATTGCAAAACACCTCTAGTCATGGCCAAATATCATCAGTTATCAGTTCAAAACCAATCCTGATTCAAAACCAAATAATTTTTGTTAGAATTTTTGTTAGAATCACTTTTGTGACTTGCTGGCATTTACAGTACAATGTCATGAAACTGTACAGCCAGTGAAGACACTTCAGTTATAGAAGTCCATTAACTGCTATCAAACTCTGCTCTGATGGAATTGTTGAGACTTGTGTTGAGACAGTATTAAGTATTAAAATAAATTATTTAATTATTCTTTGTATCGGAAAGAACACTATAGGGTGAAGTAAAGGAAGGGCCCTGACTTTGACCTTGAGTTTTTAGTATGCTCTTAACTTTCTGGGATCACGCAGGCATGAAAACAATTGGTGGGGCTATTTCAAACTGTTCCAGAGGAAATTAGAAGATAGAAATCAGGGGCGGGTTGCTTACTTACCGGTACCGGTGCACTGCGCGCACATTTCCACATTTTGGGCATGCGCGCTCGCACTACACGTGCCTGCCCCCTCGCGCAATTTTGCTTCTGTGCATGCGCGGAAGCAAAATCGTGCCGAAATCTTGTGAGAGGACGCACGCACGAGAGAGATTACAGCGAGATTTTGCTTCTGTGTATGCGTGGAAGCAAAATCTTGCCAAAATCTTGTGCGCACACGTGTCCCCTCGCAAGATTTTGGTGTAATTTTGCTTCCGCACATGCGCAGAAGCAAAATCATCGAAAAATTCACCGGAAAAGATGGCGACACGCACAACGGACCAGCAGAGAAGGTTCTGGAGCGGTCATGCGCAAATTGTGCAATCGGCCGCTCCCTACCGGAGCTTTGTACCGGACAGCTCTGGCAGGAACCCACCTCTGGTAGAAATGATGCCATGTGAAGTTCCCCTATTAGTTGTATCCATGTTATTTCCCAGATTTAACCTGTTAGGACAGTCTAGGAACAGCACAGCTCAAATTAAAAAGCAACAACAACAAAAATAATGTGGAGATTCATGGAGCTTACCTGCAACTTAAATGAAAAATAGCTTCTTTTTTTAAAAGAAAAATAGCTTCATTTTCATTGTTCTACAGCTATATCCCGCAGTTTCTCTAAAAGATTATACACATTTCTGCATAGATTTTTTTAAATGTACAATTATTGTTGATAGATCTTTTTTTTCACAGTTGAGAAACTCTGAATGACTTCTATGTGAACCAAAGCTGGAGCAAAGCCAAACAAGTTTCATAATTTACTTATACACTTTATAAAGCTTGGCAGTTGCTAACATTTTGATCCTCACGCAAGTAAAGTGAAATGAAATAGATCTTTCCCAATGTCTCTCAAACTGTTGGAGCTGCAAAGTTAAAGAGCTAGATAACCGATCAGATGTCTAAACCTGACAGAAAGACAGTAAAAGATGAACAAAACAGTCAAGATGGGAAAGGCAATTACCATCTGTAAAACAGCCAAGTCAACCATCTATTATTTGAAGGGGGGGTCTTCAGAATAATAGAACAACAGAGTTGGAAGGGACCTTGGAGGTCTTATAGGAATAGCCAACTCTCCAGACGATAGGCTCAAGAAGGATCTTGACAGATTTGAACATTGGGTGCTATCAAACAAAATGAAATTCAATGGCGAAAAAAAGTAAGGTTCTACATTTAGGCAAGAAAAGCAAAATGCACAGGTACCAGTAGTGGGTTCCTACCGGTGCGCTCTTGGCTGTTCGTCGCCGCTGGCGGCGTTCGCGGTGCGGGGCTTCCCCCGCCCACTTTCCCGGGGTGCTGGGACGCCGCCATTTGCGTTCTTTTGCCCTCTGAGAGGGCAGAAGAACGCAAATGGCAGTGTCCCGGTGTCCCAGGAAAGCGGGCGGGGGAAGCCCCACGCCGCGAACGCCGCCAGCTTCTTCGGCTCGGGGCGACGAACAGCCAAGAGCGCACTGGTAGGAACCCACTACTGACAGGTACAGTATATGTGGTACCTTGCTCAACAGTAGTAACTGTGAGAGGGATCTTGGAGTCCTAGTGGACAACCATTTAAATATGAGCCAGCAGTGTGCAGCAGCTGCCAAAAAAGCCAATACAGTTCTAGGCTGCATTAATAGAGGGATAGACTCAAGATCACGCGAAGTGTTAATACCACTTTATAATGCCTTGGTAAGGCCACACTTGGAATACTGCATTCAGTTTTGGTCGCCACGATGTAAAAAGGATGTTGAGACTCTAGAAAGAGTGCAGAGAAGAGCAACAAAAATGATTAGGGGACTGGAGGCTAAAACATATGAAGAACGGTTGCAGGAACTGGGTATGTCTAGTTTAATGAAAAGAAGGATCAGGGGAGACATGATAGCAGTATCTCAGGGGTTACCACCAAGAAGAGGGAGTCAAACTATTCTCCAAGGCACCTGAGGGTAGAACAAGAAGCAATGGGTGGAAACTAAACAAGGAAAGAAGCAACTAAGGAGAAATTTCCTGACAGATAGAACAATTAATCAGTGGAACAACTTCCCTCCAGAACTTGTGAACGCTCCAACACTAGATGTTTTTAAGAAGTTGGATAACCATCTGTCTGAAGTAGTGTAAGGTTTCCTGCGTAAGCAGGGGGTTGGACTAGAAGACCTTCAAGGTCCCTTCCAACTCTGTTGTTGTTGTTGTTGTTGTTTTGTTGTTATTATTATTATTATTGTTGTTATTATTATTATTATTATTATTATTATTATTATTATTATTATTATTATTATTATTATTATTATTATTATTATTATTATTATTATTATTATTATTTCAACCCCTGCACAAGCAGGAAACCTACACCATTTCAAGAAAACGGTTGTCCAATCGCTTCTTTAAGCCCTCCAGTGATAGAGCAGCCACAACTGTTGAAGGCAAGTTGTTCCACTGATTAATTGTTCTATTAGGAAATTTTTCCTTCGTTCCTTCCTCTCCACAAAAGGTTCTCAGTAATAGACCTAGATTCAGGACCCTTCCAATGCAAAAGATAATATTTTTTGACCAGACAATCCTCCCTTAAGTGATTTTGTCCATTATTTGGGAAAGCACTTTAGACAACAGTCACTGCTTCCCTTAGAAAAAAAATAAATATTATACTTCTGTGCATACTTCATAATTAACTTCTAGAAGGGGAGGGAGGAGGAAGGAAGGCAGGCAGGCAGGCAGGCAGGGGTGAAATGCTACCGGTTTGGCCCAGTTCAGGCGTACCGGTAGCGGAGGCCGCTGGTGGTTCGGAGAGCTGGTAGCGGCAGCAGCATGAGGCTCCGCCCACGCACCCGGATGTCACCATTTTCTTTTTTTAACCCTCTGCGCATGCGCAAAGCCTTCTGCGCATGTGCACAGGGTGAAAAAGTGTGCTTCCGAACCGGTAGGAAAGGTAAGTAGATTTCACCACTGAAGGAAGGAAGGAAGGAAGGAAGGAAGGAAGGAAGGAAGGAAGGAAGGAAGGAAGGAAGGAAGGAAGGAAGGAAGGAAGGAAGGAAGGAAGGAAGGAAGGAAGGAGCTGTAAGAATGGGCAAGCAAATGAGCAGCAGCTTCAGATAGTCACAATGATAGCTAAATCAAAACAGGGAGGCTGCTAAGTCCTGTCAGGAGGCACACCAGAATGAGGGAGGCAGCAAAGTAAGGTGAAAGAAGGATGGCTTGATAGTGTAGGTGAATGGGTTGGTAGAAAAGAACTGAAAAGTTGCAGCAACAATTCCTTTCCTCCTTTAAAACTTCATCTTAAATCATGCTTCCTTTCTTATTCTGAGTGTAGAGCTAGTTCGCCCCCCTGTGGTGCACTTCTGGATACCCAAACAACTATTGGGTTTTAACACATGACTAATGAACCATTGCCATATGTTAAATAATTAACAGTCCTTGTATGGCTGATATGGAGAACGATATCTCTTACAGGAGAGTTTTCAAACTGTCCGTCACTGATCCACTCTCTTGTGAGAGCCTGACTTCAACTTTTGCACAAAAAAAAGGGGGGGAGAAATATTTGGGTTTAGTAGGCATACCTTTCCCCTGAGCAGCCTATTAAATTAATATCTTACTTAATTTGCATCTTTGTTCTAGCTTCTTCTTTAACTCTGAATTTCATATTCAGTTAGTTCTTGTATATATTACAATGTAATTCTATAAACTTATATTTGCTACAATTTAAAGAAAACTGCAAAGCTAGATTTTTAAACAGGTAGCATCATTGCTGTGGCCTAGAGATAGGGCTCTTGCCTCACAATCAGGAGGTTGTGAGTTCAATCCTAGGTAGAGGCAGATGTATGGGTCTCCTGCTTGGGCAGGGGGTTGGACTAGATGACCTGCAAGGTCCCTTCCGACTCTGTTAATCTGTTAACTGTTCTTCTAGGTTCCAGGCCAGAATTCTACACTATTCTTAGCTGGAGTTGTTAGAGAATAAAATTGGGACATTTTAATGAAACATATTATTTCCCATTCAACTACAGTTCTCTCTTGATCAAGTTGCAGGTGACCCATTTTGTACAAGTAAATATTTTCTCCTCATACATGAAAAAATTAATTGGTCTTCTCTAATGCTTTTGAACTATGTCATTTTTCTAGCAGAGAGATAGTGTAAATACAGGTAGTCCTCGAGTTACGAACATAATTAACCTGGAATTATGGTCATAATTCATGTTGATCATTAAGCAGGTCATCATATGACTCAATTTTGCAACAAATGTTTGCAGCAATCATTAAGCAAACATCACAGTTGTTAAGCAAACCTGAAAATGCTTAGTAATCAGTCATTGTATACTCAAAACTGTAATCCCATAACAATAGCCTCTCAGAATCTATTTGCCCTTGCAAAATACCTTAAACATGGTAAACATCTCAACAAACTTGACTCAGGGTACCTACACAGACATGACCATGGAGGCAACAATATGAAAGGTAAACAACAAAAGATAACTTGCTGTTGCCCTTTTCTGAGATTCATATTCAGTTCTTTTATCTCCAAGTACAAGCTAAATTTAGCTGAACTAAATCGATATAACTCCGTTTCTATATAGGCAGCTGAAATGGAAAACAAACAAACAAATAAATGAGTCTAATTGAGAATATGAAAAACTGACAAATTATTTAAAAGGCTCCTAACTATAAGAAGTAATAAAACATTTACAAGCCAACCTATCTTCAAGACTTAAGTATAGCTTGATGTGCAAAAGTAAGACTTAAACATGTGATTACAAATACATGTACTAACACACAAATACTATCAGGAACATTTCGGTCTGATGAACAGGCCTGGAGTACATTTCATGACCCATTCTCCTATAAGAAATAGCAATGTTTAGATAAAACTTTTCTAACCTAGGGCAAGCCAGGTTAGCATGTACTGTTCTGTTCATCTTGGCAAATGTATATTAAAAAAAGTTGTCAGTGGAATTTTCCAATTCACAGATAGAAAGTTATGCCATTAGTGTATTACTTAGGGCTCTATCTTTTACTTTTAGTAAAAAAAAATCTGCAATTATGAAACTGAGGGCCCCCATCATATGAGACCTCCGTCTTAATATGGACATAAACCTTTCCTCTCCAGAATTCTTTCAAACACTGACTTTTATTTTTATTTATGCTAACATGAATGTTATTTTTAGCATTGCAATACTATTTCAACTGTTTCATCTTAAAGTTCCACTTATTTATTTCAGGGAAATTGAACAAACTGTTTAATATCTGAATTCATCGCCTCACACTGAAAGTGACACATACCTGCCAACATTTTAGAACTGGAGATTGGGATAACGCTTTTTTTACATGCTCTTTTCCCTGAATGGGTTCTATGATGCAGCAAAACAAGATATAAGTAGCTAGAGATGAAACAGTATTTAGGCCAGTCAAGAAATATGTTCAAATAATCAATGTGAGCTAACTGGGATTTGATTTGATTTTATCAGAGCTTGGTCCTAATAGTTATCCAAACTTTTAAGAAGTATCTTTCCTTGCTTAGTTGAGATCAGTAAAGATTTTCTTGGTGCTATAGCTAGCTAGGCAAACTGGGAGTACTTCATAGAAACCATTCTTATGTGGGATGAATAACATAAATTTGAAACCATGAGAAAATATTTTAAAATGTGGTTAACTATTGGACCAAGAAGAGGCAAGTGTATTTCCACCTTCAGACATGGCAGTTCACTCTCTCAGCTTAACCTATTGTACAGGATAACTGATAGAAAAGGTTAGAAGAAAGAGTTGTATTTATCCAATCTTGAGTTCTTGAAAAACTAGAGAATCCAAATCTAACTAACAAACCAACATTATACTTCCGCAAGGCACAGAACAGGTAAATCTGTAAAACTTTGAAATTATTTGAATTCCACATAATGATTATTCCGTTTGGGACAAGGAATACATTTGGAAATTGTACCAAAAGAGTTTCCCTTAATAAATTGCTCGATTGTATTTCCTGTCACACAATCAAATGTAAATTATGGTCCAATTTTTGAAAATATTTTTGGTGATGTCAACAGATAACCATTTATGTTCTTGGACATGGTCAGTGATTGGTAAAGCATCACAATAGGTCTATATATATTTTTATAATTGCAGATTAGAAATTCTAGAGTTGTGCAAAGGATTTGAAAGGGGTAATGAGCAGGGCAGTTTATCATGAACATAAAACTCCTCGAACTGTTACAGCAACTATACCTATATATGAGAGCCTCCAAAGTTGTCTCCATTTGTATACGTGTACAGGTGTATGAATAGTCAACAGCTGCACTGAGATTACCTGCAAGGTTAAGTGGTTTATCAAAGTTTAATTGAAGGAAAAAATAGATCATAGACTTTATTTATTTATTTATTTATTTTGTGAGATTTATATACCGCCTCACAGTGCAAGCACACTCTAAGCGGTTTACACCAGTAAGCAAGGTATATTTTACATTGCCCCCAACAATCTGGGTCCTCATTTTACCTACCTCAGAAGGATGGAAGGCTGAGTCAACCTTGAGCCGGTGAGATTTGAACCGCTGACCTGCGGATCAGTGTCAGCTAAAGTGGCCTGCAGTACCTGCCTCTAACCGCTGCACCACCTCGGCTCTAGACTTTGTAAATTGAATCACCAAAATACATTGTCTATTGTGTCTTTCTAGTTCTTCTATTGTGTGGCATTTTAATGGAAAGATTTATAGTAGTTTATATTAGTTATTTAGATACATATTTAATTTTAGTTAGTTATTTAGTGATTGGCAAAAGAAAGCTCGGGACCATATTGTTTAGAAACATGCAGAAGAGACCTTCCTCCTGCAGTGGATAGACAGTGGCTAAAATGATGATGATGATGATGATGATGATGATGATGATGATGATGATGATGATGATGATGATAGTGATTTATAAAATAGCAGCTAAGGCCATATTTAGAGCCTCTGTTTCCCTGTCAAGTTGGTTTGACAACCAAATTAGAAAATAAGAGGTTTTGTGCCCACATTCATTTAGTGTCACAATTTGACCACTATAATACTATGATATCAATTACTAATTGCTATCTGTGATTTAATTTGAACATAAGCTGCATAAGCTGCTCATCACTAACTATGAAACCAAAGGAATTTGCAATCTAGCTTCAGATGATTGTGACTGATTTGCTTTACCTAACAATATATAGAAAATATTTTTTTCCAACCTAATCTACCTAGGCAGTTACAAATGTGTCTGTTGGATGTAGCCTGCCACCGAGTAATCCCTGCTTAAAGCTTTCAGTTAGAATTAGAGATGAAGTTAGGGTTAGGGTTAGTTGTGAGCATGAAGCTTTACTTGGATGCCTTAACTGACAACATTGGATCACTCGCTGATAATGTTTCTCATGGAAAATATGTCACACCAGCATATAGGCTTTGGTTGCTCAGTGTATTTTTGACAACAAACACAAAGCCTAGTGCTAACTTATACTGATCATATCATTATCCTATTGTGATTTAAATAAGAGAAGAACATATATAGTTTTTGCAGAAAATTATCCTTCAAATACTTTTGAAGAAGATTGTGTTAACCAATTCCAGTCTATTCTGAAAAGTCTGTTGTTCGTCCATTTTTTCAGCAATTTTGTTACCATCTACCATAGATCAATTGAGCAACTTAAATGACAATGCCATCATGATACAAAGAAGTGAAATTTGGAGATATACTTTTGGAAACTCAAGGGGTTTTATATGTAGCTCCCATGTGCTCTTTAACAGTTAGAGAAGTTGTTGGATGAGGTCACTAAAAAAACCCTGAGTGACCTGTCATGAATAAGTGATAATATCCAGTTTTATTTCTCTTTCTTGACTGAATTAGTTATGGATGCAACTAATAATCTGGGCAAGTTTTGAAGCAGAATATGAACTGAAAGCCAATTTAAACTGATTTTGAATTCAGACTGGAGAGAGAACTTGAAGGACAGGCAATTCTATGCCTCATTGTTAGATGTACAGCCTGGCCTAGATGGGATTGCAATTAGCCCTGCAAGAGTAGGTGCATAGTGTCAACTCTGAAGCTGGTCTGACTGAGGCCATCTTGGAGGTTTCAGTGTTGCAACTATGGTGCTGAGGGATAGGGAGGAGGGATAGCTGGGATTTTGTAGCCAAAACAAAAATATTTTCCCCTGAGAACCAAGGACATTCCCACAGGTAGCTGAAAAGAGGAGGAGTGAAGTTTCCAAGCAACCAGACAGCACCTTGATTGGACCATGTGACTGATTGTTTGGGAAAGGGGGGAATTTTTTACTTTTAATTAGGTGAAAACCGTGGGAACCTTTAGAGTCGGTTTTCACCAGTCTGTGCCAATATGATATATCCAATAAACCTGTTCATTGAGGAACCTATTTGCCTCGGAGTTCTATTTGCTATGGGTGTATCACTTGGAACCCTATAGCTTACATATTTCTGGATCCCACTTTGTTATTTGAGGCAAATCTGATCTCAATTGCTGGGAGTTTCTTTTATCAACTTCATCTCATCAGCTATCCTTGCTGTTCAGCAGACATAGGTAGGACACAAAAATGTATGCTCTACTGTCATGATAATTGGATGACTATAAGGGGCATTATTCTGTTTCTCTTGAAGGCAACTCCGAACCTTTGTCTAGTGTGGGAGCTGCTGGTTGGAATTGGAACCAATACAAGCAAGCAAAATTATATTACAGCAATTATGAGAGAACAGTGCTGATTCTAGATGTAATAGGTCATTTAGGTCCAAATGTTTTTTTAAAAACTGCCTTTCTATATCAGTCAGCGTGTTCATCATCAAAGGGGACCCTTCTCCAAGAAATAAAATACACCATATACTAGTGAAGACAGCCTGAAGCACCAAAATTATAATATAATCTTCCCTTTGTGGTAATGCTGCTGCCAACCATACGTTTTGACACCTGCTGAAGACCTTTTTCTTGGCCAAGGATTTTAATTGGTTGATTTGATCTCTCTGCATGTTATGTTTACTCCTGTCTTTGGTTATGGTCGAACAATGTGGTTTGGTTGTTCTTATAGTATCTGCAATGCCATTTTTATTATCCTGTTGTAATAAAAGCAATTAGATGCCTTGGAAATTAATTTGTTGGTTGTTTGTTTGTTTGTTTGTTTGTTTTATTGATGGTACTAGCCTCTTTGAGGAACATATTCTATAGCCAAACTGACACCATCATTGAGAAGCCCTTTTTTCCTCACGTGGATGAGAATGGATTAGATTTCGGAGTCTAGCTAATTAAATGTTGAAGAAAGTTTGGTTAATCTTAACCAAACCCACGTACGACTTTAAGAATCAAAACCAGCAAATTTGATCTGATTTGACCTCTCAAACCTGGAACCAGTATAATTGATAAAGCAATAGTCTTCATGTGTGCTCAAATGTGTGTTCATAAGATTACTACTTTCTTCTGGATTTGCTGCTATTCATAAACCATTTTGAAAGGTACATCTATATTCTACTTACTGCAGGAATTCAAATGTTTTACTGTGTTCCTGTGAGACACACCTCTGCTATGTCAGCGCTGTGGGCAATGTTATGTCATATAATTCCTTTCTGATCTTATGGTTATGGGAAGATACATCAATTTGCAAAGCACCAAAATAGAATAATCAGTACAACCAAAGCCCTGGAAGCATTTCATGCTAATAAATGTTGCTCTGCCAAGATCCTATCATCTTCCAAAATGGGTTCAGTCAGATAAAGATCTTGAATATGCCCAAGCTTAAATATAATTTGGCATGTTTAGACAAATATAGTTTGAGCTTAATCTGACAGTTTATTTGCATAGCCTTTTCTGAATCTCCTAATTTTCATCTGCCAAAAATTCCATTATATTTAAAACATATACAATATAACCAACAAAATCACATCTCCTGTGAATGCAGTGAGAGCTTTCTGCATACAAGTTATACCTGATCGACCATCTGCTCAAAGGTAAGTATGCATTTTCTATTACGTTTAATATATTATTGTTGTTATCTGTTCAAAATAATGTGAATTACAGCTGTCAGTTCTTTAGCTAATGTTGGCCTTCATATATACTGAATTCTTTCCAAGAAACTAGGATAAAAGATACTGGTGTAGTATATGTGTGGACACAAGCAGTGTGATCTTTTGCAATTGATTGATGGAAATTTTGTTAATTTGAATATTTTCTTGGTGCCACCTTCTAAATGTTTAAGATTTTTTAATACAGTACCCAGTGTGCTGATAACCAGTAGGACCACCACAGCCAATTTATACCATAATATTTCCATTTTCAATCAATATTTTTAGATCTTGATCTTTTCCTATTCTTTTTCATCTATTTCACTATCCCCTGTTGTTGTTGTTGTTGTTGTTGTTGTTGTTGTTAATCTTCATTTCTATATTCAACTAATTCAATAACCAACTAGACAATCCAGAAGGTATCTTGGGAACTGTAGCAATATCAAACAACATAGAGAACTCCACCAGAAAATGAATGCATTCACATCAGACAACATTTCCCAGAATTATTTTGAAGAAACCATAATAAAGATGCAATACATAAATTGAAATTAGTTAAATCTCCAAAAAGTCTTGCTAATTTTACATAAAGAATAGAATAGAATAGAATAGAATAGAATAGAATAGAATAGAATAGAATAGAATAGAATAGAATAGAATAGAATAGAATAGAATTCTTTATTGGCCAAGTGTGATTGGACACACAAGGAATTTGTCTTTGGTGCATATGCTCTCAGTGTACATAAAAGAAAAGATACATTTGTCAAGAGTCATAAGGTACAACACTTAATGATTGTCATAGGGTACAAATAAGCAATCAGGAAACAATCAATATTAATATAAATCGTAAGGATACAAGCAACAAGTTACAGTCATACAGTCATAAGTGGGAGGAGATGGGTGATAGGAACGATGAGAAAAACTAATAGTAATAGTAATGCAGCCTAGTGAATAGTTTGACAGTGGTGAGGGAATTATTTGTTTAGCAGAGTGATAGCATTCGGGGAAAAACTGTTCTTGTGTCTAGTTGTTTTGGTGTGCAGTGCTCTATAGCATCGTTTTGAGGATAGAAGTTGAAACAATTTATGTCCAGGATGCGAGGGGTCAGTAAATATTTTCACGACCCTCTTTTTGACTCGTGTAGTATTCAGGTCCTCAATGGAAGGCAGGTTGGCAGTAATCATTTTTTCTGCAGTTCTGATTATCCTCTGAAGTCTGTGTCTGTCTTGTTGGGTTGCAGAACCGAACCAGACAGTTATGGAGGTGCAGATGACAAATTCAATAATTCCTCTGTAGAACTATATCAGCAGCTCCTTGGGCAGTTTGAGCTTCCTGAGTTGGCATAGAAAGAACATTCTTTATTGTGCTTTATTGCTGACATTTTTGATTTAGGGTTTTCATAACTACAGATGTTAGAGCAACTGGTCTGTAGTCATTCAGTTCCTTGATGGATGGCTTCTTCTGCACTGGGATGATAGTGGAGCGTTTGAAGCAAGAAGGAATATGGCATATCTCTAGTGATTTGTTGAAGATTTCGGTGAAGACGGGGGCCAATTGGTCAGCACAGACTTTTAAGCAAGAAGGAGTTATCTTGTCTGGGCCTGGTGATTTTCCTGGCTTCTGTCTGTGAAATAGATCTTGCACTTCCTTTTCTGTGAACCCAATGGGATGGGGTCAATTGTAGGAGGTTTGGCTGTTGTTGGTGTGTCTGGGGTGGAGGTTGTGGAGATAGGTAGCTGGGGTTTTTTTGAAATTGCACTTCTTACACAGTAAGGAGCATTATAGTTACTAAAAGAGTATTACATCAATTTTAGTTAAGATTATAGAGCCATAATTAGATTCACAACATGGAACTGCTCCTGAACCAAGATTTACTTCTGGATGTTCAGGTAGCAGCTGTGGTCAGAAGTGCATGTGCCGGCTAGGATTATTCCCACAGTAGCAGAATGACAGAATAACAAAGTTGGAAGGGACCATGTAGGTCTTCTAGTCCAACCCCCTACTCAAGCAGGGGACCCTATATCATGTCAGACAAATGGTTATCCAATTCTTCTTAAAAACTTCCAGTGATGGAACACCCACAACTTCTGAAGGCAAGCTGTTCCACTGACTAATTATTCTGTCAGGAAATAATAGTCAGAAAACCAATCAATGTAGCATCTTCAGAGTACGATATCCATAATACCATACCCTAAAAGGTGGTTATGCAGTCATCACTCTACTTTGGAACACTTCTCTCTCTCAAAAGCCTGTTCTATATGGTAAGTTTCTCTCTCTCTCTCTCTCTCTCTCTCTCTCTCTCTCTCTCTCTCTCTCTCTCTCTCTCTCCCTCTCCCTCTCCCTCTCCCTCTCCCTCTCCCTCTCCCTCTCCCTCCCTCCCTCCCTCCCTCCTTCTCTCTCTCTCTCTCCCTCTCCCTCTCCCTCTCCCTCTCCCTCCCTCCCTCCTTCTCTCTCTCTCTCTCTCTCTCTCTCCCTCTCCCTCTCCCTCTCCCCCCCTCCCTCCCTCCCTCCCTCCCTCCCTCTCTCTCTCTCTCACTCTCTCTCTCTCTCTCTCTCTCTCTCTCTCTCTCTCTCTCTCTCTCTCTCTCTCTCTCTCTCTCTCGTGGTATTCCAATAAAGACTCATTTCTTTCTTATTTTTGCTTATTCTCTTATTTTTATCCAATATTTGCATATAAATTTGAATATTTAGTATCACATTGTGATTTTATGAAAGGTGAGATGCATTTTAGTGAATAAAATCTGAACATTCTATATATTTCGAATTGATGAATGTACCCTTTGAAATTGCACTCAAAGGGGTAATAATGTGGCCTTTTTAATGGAGTCCTGAAAAATGTTAAGGAAGTCTCCTGCAAAGCTAGAATTAACTTTTTAATGTAGCTGCATTAATAGTAAAGGTAATTAGCAATCAGGTATTTATTTTCAGGCATTTATACCTAGGTCATAAGACTGTAAATGTGCAAAAGTTAAAGCAAAAAACAACCAGAACTGAAAAAACAGTAATCATATTTTGAAAAGATATTGCTGCTCAATTCCTATAATTTTTTTTTCAGAAAGCCACAAAAATAATTCACAAAATGACCAATTAAATAACAGGCTTTATGCCTTGTTAAAAAAAATTAGTAAGGAAAATGCTTCTGAGACATGGTATTCCACAACATGTGGTCAGTACAAAAAAGAACAGTCTTCATATCCATGTCTCATTGATGTGATGCAAGGATGGGAGCAATCTCACCTACATGTATACATGGATGAAAAATTAATTAAGAAAATATATAGCTATTTATTAAGCATCAAAATGGAAGATGAACAAATAAAAGAAACAATGATAGTATGGGCAAAAAACTTTGGATATACCATAGAGTTAGATAATTGGCAAAAACTTTGGGATAGAAACTATAAATTGACAATCGTGATTACTTATAAAGAAAACCTGTATAAAATGTTTTACAGGTGGCATCTGCCATTGGCAAGGTTAACAAAGATGTTCCGAAACATGTCTGCTAAATGTTGGAAATGCAATCAGACACCAGGCTCTTATTATCATATGTGGTGGAAATGTCCAATAGCAGAAATGGAGAAAAATACATATATGGTTAGAAAAAATGATAAAGCAACACATAGACTTAACGTCAGAAATATTTTTGTTAGGTATAATACCTGAAATTTATAATAAAGAGAATACATATTAAATACTATATGTGCTGACAGCAGCGAGAATTGTATTTGCACAATATTGGAAAAATGAAGATACCCCTACAGATGAAAATATAATTAGAAAAATATTAGGCTGTGCGGAAATGGATAGATTAACATTAAAAATAAAGGACAAGGAAGAAACAGAATATTTTACAACATGGGACTCATTTTATCAGTGGTTAGATAAAAGAGGTAGAAATTAGAAGATAAAAGATTGTTGTTATGTAAAAGTAAATGATGAAATATGATTATTACATATAAGAAAGCATTATTACTATTGTTATGATTATTATTACTATTATTACTAACACGTCTATTATTATTTTGTAAAAGTAAATGGGCCCAGACAATACACTGTTGACTAAGCACTTTTGTACTATAACAGAAAAAATGTAGAAAACAATTAATAAGGAGAATGCTTCTGAGACATGGTATTCCACAACATGGGGTCATTACAAAAAAGATGAGATCCTTAGCAATCTCACCTATATGCATACATGGGACAGAACCATTTGAAGGGGAAGGACTCTGAGGCTACATAGAGCTAAAGCACTTCGAATGGAATAATGTGATGACTTTGGTGACCCATGCAATAGTCAACAATTGTTAGTATTCTAGTCATCACATATTGTACATTTGCATTTTCTGGATCATCATTTAGGCCAGGCCTATATGGAGAATATTACAGTAATCTAGCCAAGAGCTGTGGAAGGGATGATTTAATGTTGTCTGGGTTCACTGTCCAGTTATCAAAGAAATGTGGAGGAAGATGACGTGGCCAAAGACCATTGTACATAAGTTCAAGTTTTATTATGTTTTTAATTACTTTGGAGTTTTTGGTACACTAATGTGATTCCACCTGGAATGTGGATGCCTGAAATAATAAGTAAATTAAATATATTATCCAATACCTGTGAATCCATAAAGAATGTGAAGCATTCTCATGAGAATCAGGTATTATTAATATTGGCCAGGAAATTAATGCTGTTAGAAGACACCAGATAGAAGAAGATAAGTTAAAGCTATTATGGGATTATATTTTATGCAAAAGAATTAGTTTTATTAATACCAATTATTTTCTTGGACTTTAAAATCTAGTTTGTCAGTACCAACATATTTTATTGTATGTCAGTGGTTCCCATCCTTTTTTTGGCCTAAGCATTTCTAAAATCCACCTAAGCATTTCTAAAATCCTGATGCCCCCCCCCTCCCATGACATATAATTCTTACTATCCAAAAAGTGAACTTCTACTCACGTGGAGGAAGCCTAAAAGGCCATTAACTTGGTTTAAACAAGGTTCCAATTGCCCCCATTAAAAATCAAATTTCCCCCCTGTGGGGCATGGGCCCCACATTAGGAACTACTGTTCTATGTCCTAGTCAACGTTCAGAGCAAAGAATATCACAATCCTGTCATAGCTGAAATGATCTTTTTTTGGAGATCTTAACCTTGAGCTATCTTCAAGGACTCAAAGAACATTTGGCTGCAGCTGTTTACTATTTACACAAAAGAACTGACATATGAGATTCGCACCCCAGCTCTATTCGTCATTCATGTTGTTCAACCCTGTGAGTAACTTTGTTTGAAGAAGTAGTCTTCAGATGTCACTACTTTTCCTGTTTTCACACAGCAAGCTGTCTTCAGCTGTTCTCATTGAACTCTCTTGAAATTGTTGCCTATTTTCAGGTATCATATTATTCTAAATAATTCCTTGCGGGTGATTATAGAAAGCCAAGTTATGACAAATGAATGTTGAACAAATGAATAATCTTGCTACGGAGACATGAAAGTGAAAGTGTACTTTGTATATTTAAAAATATTTATTTTTAGAACGATGCTATATTGTTTGCATGTACAATCACCACAATAACACAACCACTAAAAGCATGTTTATTGAAGCATAGCCATATGCAAATCTGAGATGCATTTGTAAAATAATGGAAAAATGTTTTATCATTTTCATTACAGAGATCTATAATTTATATATTATATATTGATACATGCTCATAAGTATTCTCATAAAAGCAATATGTTATAATTCCTTCTGATTAGTTACATATAGTCAGCAGAAAACAGGATTTATTTAACAAGAACGAAAGTTGTCTCTCATCCAAAATATAATATATGCGATAAAGAAATCTTATCAGATTAAAGGAGAATACAGGTGGGCATCCATTTTAACATACTCACTTTAATGTCAAGAAAAACCAAACCTACCAAAAACTGTACAAAATACAAAGAAGCTAAAATTCCTTCCACCTTTCTATCAAAATCAAAAATCATAGAGATGCAAATCTAGAAATATTGGGTATTTCACACAAGTATAAGAAAGCATACCACATTATAGCTATAAAAATTTTTCCAGTTCTGCATTTTTTCTAAGTCACACACATACTATATCATCTCAATATATGATGGGAACACTGTCCATTCCCCTGCATTGCATTACATGTGGGAATTCTGTATTTTTCAGACCACCATTCCTTAGATTTTTTTTATCTGTACTGTTTTATTTATGTACTTATAAATACTCTTTGCTTATCTGGGAAAACATGTCAGCATAAGTGGATCACTGGTTTTTCTAGGAACAGTATCTTAAGTATGTGCATTAAAATTAATCAGAATCTTGCTGTGATCTATAAATAATTATTTCTCTTAAATATCAGAGTTGGTTTTAATTACCACCTATTGTCTACTTTTATTGATAATATATTCAGCTGTGTTTTAATCAATATATTTGTGTGCCTAATTAATTATTTTGTACTTATTTTATATTTCTTTTTTATTCCTTAAATGCCATTTTGGATAAGTGAACCAAAGTCAGATGAATATCACTGATTTAAATACTGTGAAATAGTACAAAATTGTTAGTTTCCACATAGTTTTCAGAAATCCGTATGTTTCCAGTCTGCGTTAATGTTTTATTTGTTCATAAATCACTTCAGCCTGCGTCTGCATTGACCTGAAAATGTTTTAATCTATATAAAAAAATCATATATTTTGAATAATTGAAAATGTATTGCAAAGTACGCATTTTGTGATTATTTTCCTAAATACACTTATTTCCAAACATTCTAATTTTTGCATTTTAAGCATAAGATCTGTTTTTGAATTGAGAACTGCCTATAAAATTCAGAGAAGTTTAAAATCCAGAAGAGAATTACATTCTAATGCCCACATTACTCCAAGGGCTTCCAATCATAAACAGAGGTGGGTTCCTCCCGATTCGGACCGGTTCACCCGAACTGGTAGCAAGCCACTTGTGACATCACAATGACATCACAGAAATGGTTCTGCTGGTGCCGGTCCGTGGACGCCACCATCTTTTTTTTTTATTTTTTTTAATTTAATTTTTTTAATTTTTTCCAGGTTTTTTCTTCTGCGCATGCGCAGAAGCCAAGTTTCCAGCACTGCACATGCATCACCATCTTGTTTTCAGCTTTTTTTGGAATTTTTTGGGGGGTTTCGGTGCTGCACATGAGCACATGCACAGCCACGAGGCACAGCCACACGGTGCGGGAGGAAACGAACCGGCAGTGAGGTAAGTTAGAACCCACCCCTGATCATAAAGATTTCATTTCGTGAGTGTTCTGACCTAGGCTTCCTGATTAAATAATACGGCACAAACAGCGTCCCAAAAACCTCTTTTATTTTAACGGCTGGTAATTATTTTCATTACCAGCCATAATAAGTCCCATACAAATAATAACAATTCCGACAACAGGAATTGTTGGGAAAAGGCAGATAAACACACGAACCTTGATCTTCCTTGACAAATTGCCAAGGACCAATTAGCAAGAAACTTGGCAAGGCCAAATAGAAACAGAGTCCGAGCTAGAAGGACACGAGGTGAACGAAGTTGCTTCCTGCAACAAACCCTCCCTTGTGCTCCACTTATATAGCCTATGGGAGGGGCCAATTATCTCCAAACATCACTCCCGAGTAGTCCTTCTCCTCTGTTCTTGCCTTCTGGCAGCTCTGCACATGCGCGCATTGAGAACAGGCTCCCCCTGTTCCTCCCCAGCCTCCTCACTGTCCGACTCTGCCACCAGCTCCACAGGCTGCTGGCGGACCACAACAGTGAGCCTCCTAGCACCCCATGCCCAACTCTTCTAATATCACTTATTTTGCTGCTTTCATTGTAAAGGGGGATGAGGTGCCAGGGTCAATTTTATTTCTAAACTAAGCTTAAGCTAAGCTTAAGGTGGTTTGAAAGTCGAATACCTCCAAAACTCTTTCCATTCATCAGTGATTTGTCTAAACATGACATTCTCTCACTGCAAAAAAGATCCTGCACCAAATCAGGGTCAAGATAAAGCAGAACAAAACCAAGTTGGCTTTCTACTTCCTTAGTCTCATTTACTAAGCAAGAAATGGATGGATCAGCCATACTACATAGTACTTACAAAACATTGACATACCCCTATTATGGTAGCCTTTGGATACCTGCCCATTAGTTAACTGTTGTTGTGGGGTTGAGGGGGCAATTCGTACAATTAGAAATTCCAAGTTCTGGAAGAATATCCTGTACAATAATTGAGGGGACCTTGGTGCACTTTGAGCTTGGCTGTTCTGTTGCTGATACTTCATTACCAAACTAGGTAACATCATCAGGGCATATGTACAATAGTTAATGTACAACAACTACCATATTTTTCGGACTATAAGACACACCTTTTTCCTCCCTAAAAGAGGCGGAAAATTTGGTTGCGTCTTATACTTCGAATGTAGCTTTTTTGAAACTTTTTTTTCCAGCCCTAACGAGACTGGACGATCTTCCCGGCTTCCTATTCCCTCCGAAGGAGGTTTTTTCCAGCCCTAAGTCTTTGCAGGCTTGTTTTCATTCCTACTCCCTCTGAAAAAGCAGTGCTTTTCAGCCCTAACATGGTGCTAATGATCTTCCTGGCTTGCTGCATTTATTTTTATTCCTACTCCCTCCGAAGCAGTTTTTCCTGCCCTAAGTCTTTGCAGGCTTGTTTTCATTCCTACTCCCTCTGAAAAAGGATTTTTCAGCCCTAACCAGAGGATAAAATAATGTGCTGAAACTGAACAGAGTAAGGACGCTAGCCAGATGAATACCTGGTAGGTAGATTTTTTTCCCCTATTTTTCTCCCCCAAAACTAAGGTTCGTCTTATACTCCGAAAAATACGGTAACCATTTTCATGATTCAGCATTTTCTTCCCTCAGTAAAGCTAAAATCTATACATATGCTAACAATACAGTATACAATTTAATTGTGTTTGCCTACATGTATTGATTAATTGACTTGTAAATTGGTCTGTTCAATACTTTTTTTGGAAAGAACAGGGAAGATATAATCAAGTTCATAGTTCAAGATTATTTTAATTCAGAGTATCTCCACCTGTAAATACCAAACTGCAATCACAAATAGACCGCATTGAAACTTCATTCTGAGATTGAAATTGTATAGAAAAAAAATTATATGTCTCTTCTTGTAGACTGATTACCCAGAGGAAAAACTTGGAAAACAGACCAATCAGACATTTACAGGGGATTTGAAAAGTCAAACACAATAATCCCATGCTTTACCTTTAGAGTTAAAAATAATAAATTCTTAACTTTTGTTGCATTGTATTATTTCAAAGAATCCTACATCGTAGGCCTTCCTGTATTAATTTTTTTTTAAACCTAAACCCATATTTTTGTCTACACAATGGCATCAAATATAGACAACAATTAAGTTCTTACACTTAAGACTGGTGGAAAGTACATATTGTTAGAGAGACAAAAAATGTAGTATGCTAATGTATCTAATATCATTTTTGAAAAGCCTAGATGATTGATCTCTTAGAATCAGTAACTTTAAAAGGATTTCATTAAAAGCATAAATACAAAAATATGATATGTAACTAAAATGGCAAGTTTTTCCTACTTTGTGGTATCTTCCTATTTCAGCCACAGCACACAGAGAGACAAAAATACATAGCATACACATAAACACATGAAGATGCCACACAAGGGAGAGCAGAAATATGCATGCGCACATGTCTATACACATATACACAGAGGAATGGAACACATTTCAGAAGGAAAGACGCCGCAAAGGGCTTGGAAAGAATTTCAGAAGTCATTCTCTGCATACTTTCTCTAGCTTGTTTTTTAGTCTCACCATCCACTTCTCCTCTGTCTTGTCCTGTCCCCATTCCCCAAAGACTATCCCAGCAGGCTAAGACAAATTACAACTGCCAGACTTCTGAATTAATGGCTTGTAGGAGACTTTTGAAATTAGCTCACATACAACCCTAACAATGCAGGTTGCCAATCTTGATTTATTGTTGTCCTATAATTCATCAGTTATATTCTTAATGCCAGTCTTTGGTATAAATTCTTCCCCTTGGGTAATATTCAGTTCGGTAAAATATTCAATAATATTTTTATAATATGCATTAAAGTGAAGTATCTTCGAAAAAAGATAACTCTACATTTCTGCGTATTTTGAAATGCCAATCAGAACAGTGAAAGTTTATCCGTGTAAGGACAGCCAACAATATTATTTATTTATTTATTTTTATTTTATTTATTTATTTAGTTTGTCAAACATGTACGAGATAACAGGTATAAGTATAAACACGGACATGAGCACAGGAAATGAGTACAAATAAATGGGGACAGTAGGATAGGGACGGGAGGCACGCCCCCTACAATCCTCTTAGGACAGTGGTGGCGAACCTTTTTTCCCTCGGGTGCCGAAAGTGCATGCACGCGTGCTATCGCGCATGTGCGGGTGCCCACACCCATAATTCAATGCCTGGGGAGGGCGAAAACGGCCTCCCCAACTCCTCCGGAGGGCCTCTGGAGGCCGGAAATGGCCTGTTTCTCAACTTCTGGTGGGCCTGGTAGGCCCATTTTTCATCCTCCCCAGGCTCCAGAGGCTTCCCTGGAGCCTAGGGAGGGCAAAAACACCCTTCCCAGTCCCCCCGGAGGCCCTCCAGAAGCCGAAAACGCCCTCCCAGAGCCTCCGTGCGAGCCAAAAATCAGGAGCTGAGCTAGGCAATGGCGCATGTGCCGGCAGATATGGCTCCGCGTGCCACCTGTGGCACCCGTGCCATAGGTTCGCCATCACTGTCTTAGGATATTCTGCAATATTCCTACAAAACTTAAAAACCTATGAAATGTATAAAATATAATTGAAGGAAGCGGCTCAGCACCATCTATCTGATCACTGTTAAAAATATTGTAGGCATCTGGTAAATAAAGTGATGGAAATGAGGCCTTGCTTGGTTAGCTGAGAAGAGGTCGATTTTGTGCAAGTCCTCCAGATCCCTGGGACTGTTAATGCAGCAATGTACTTATTAGATCCTTTCCTGGCTAATGAAGGCTGCTTGGGAATATGTGGTTGGATCCATCATTGGTCCATATCTCCTCCCTTAAGGAAGAAAGTGATTTCAAGGAGAAAAAAAATTGTTCAGTCTCCAATTTCCACTTTTATTAACTCTGACGTTTTCCAAGTTGTTTCAGAATGACGCAAATATGAAAAGAATGAAGGAGTAAATAAATAAATTGAGAGATTTTTAGAAGTTGTCACATTAAATGTATACTGTTAGTTATTTAATATTTTGAATAACTCCCTTTTTATGACCCTGTAATCTCTTAATTTGGGGTAGAGTCAGGGGGACTATTATTATTTAATATTTTTAATATAAATGCAAAACTGTTGCATACTAATCCAAGATTACACAGCGCTTTGTATTAAAATTCAATGCAATTAAATTCATTTCATATCGCTAATAAATCAAAATAATACTATTGATATCTTATGCAGATCTTTCTTCCTACACACATTCTTTTTGGGTATATGTCAGCTGAAGAATTTCTCATTCAAGTAATCTTATAAACCAAGTATTTTGTCCATGCCAAAAATCTGGATTCACTTTAATGGAACTGGATCACCACATACCTTACTTCTTGAGAACCTCACCAATTTCTGACCTTTTAACTTAGCATGCTTTAAAGAAAAATATTGAGCTGTTTTATGACCTCTCCCTAGTTTGCATATGGAACTTCCAGGAAAAAAAAGTAATTGAATCAAGATTTATTTTTAAACCTCTGAGTTGTGTTCACCACATTCCCAGTGACACTAATTTTTCTTCCATTCTTGTCTTACAGTAGTAGGTGTTATTGCAATCAAGTTTGAACGTTCTGCACTGCTTCGCCACAACATCAGCTGTCTTCCTCCCCGAAATCATCTTACCCTTTACAGTAATAGCTCTTGGATAGCTTGTTGACCATGGCTGCTGAAAAATGACAGTGCAGTATTTCTTACTACTTTAAAGTGGATATATTTTTAAAAATACTCAATATTAGTTAATATTACTAATAGTTGATAAGAATTAGATATTTGGAGGTAGGAAATACATCAAAAATAATATTAAAAATCTATTTCAGGAAGGGAGGGAGGGAGAGAGGGAGGCTCCATAATCCCCTAAACCTACTTACATATGTACTCTGACCTGATTTCTTTTGGAGTCCTTCACTTGGCTCCCTTCCAAGTGTGATTCTTAGCCAACAAAAGGTTGCCAATCTCCAGTATGCAAGATTTATTTCATGTGCTGATAAATTAATTCTAAACTTTTATTGGGTTATGGCTGAATGGGTTACTCTGAGCACAAAGTGACCTATTAATGGTCAAAAGGCCTGGGAAGTTACAAGGATTCCAGAATGTGTGAAAATGTATTCAGTTTAACAAATGAATTTGAATTTAACATCTACAACTCAAAATCTGTAATGCTAGTGCGTACATGAGAAAAATCAGCCTACTTGGTGGCTGCCAGTCCTGATTTTTAAATGATTTCAAAATGTGACTAGAAACCACAGCATCTATTTAAGGAACAATCAGATATTGTCATCTACACAACTCCTGGATTTGTTTTGACATGCATGTTTATACACCTGCTGGTGCCAAAGTTTTTAACCCATCATACATGGAAGAGCATGTCTCCAGATGAAATCAAGTAGAACTATATTGCTGAAGGGGGAAGATGAACAGCTTGAAATCTGGGAAGGTGAGCAACTGAAACTCTAGAAAAATATGAGCCACAGTAGCAGGAAATATTGTCATCCACCTTACCCTTGTTTCACAGTCTTTATTGTGATCAGATATAGTGAACAACTAGTTTGACCTGTACTCTAGAGCTCTATGAAATTGTGCTTTCATCTTAAGATAAGTCCAGGTTATATCAGGCCAAAGCATAATTTAACTGGTTTGTACAACTGCTGGAGGGCAAACCGGTAGAACACCTGCATAACAACTTTCTTTCTTAAGAGGCCTATTGTCTAATCTGTCAGCCATCTCAACAGATCACCTTCTTTTTGACATAACTGGGAAACTAGTTCTATAAATGAATGTACTGATACTGGAGGAAGCACGCCTCAGTGCTCATGTGGTCCTTTTAAAAAAGCAGATCTGGATCATTTGGATTCCAATTCTGTACAGGTTGTGTCCCTGCAAGTCTCCAGCTACTGAATGAGGAATAAAGATGTTTCGAAAATGTCTTTAAAATAACCACCTATAAAATGGGACTTTTTTTCTAAGCACTCCAAAAACGGTTCGTATTGTTAAACTTTTAAGCTTTAAAAAAAATAAGAAAGGTGTTGATGGTTATCGTGCCTGGAGATTCTAACATTATTTTTGTACTTAAAGAATTAATGCAGTAGTTTAAAGCACTGAATATAACCAGTCAGCATTTAATCATAATATTGCTTACTGCAACCTTACTCCAGAAACACTTAAACTGTCATGAATTAAAATGGCAAGCCATATTCTAAGAAGAATAGTGCAAAATGCTGTTGGATTAATATTGTAGCATTTTTCATGTCCTGTGATACCATAAATCTGCAAAACCCCATTATAAGGATTGACCAAGAAAGATAACAGCCAAATAGCAGGAATGTCAAACTGGCGGTCTACGGGCCAGATGCATCACGTGCAGGCCACGCCCACCCCAGCTCCACGAAGGGAAAAATCAACACAAAACATAATGTGACGGCAATATGACACCGCGAGTTTGACACCCGTGAACTAGGGAAATAAAGAAGGTAAGTGAAAAGTATAACATTGTAATAATTCCTATTCATGCTTATACAGCAGTGAGTAAAATTATTATCCATGGCAGGAGTATCCAACGGAAAGGTCAAATTCTGCAAGACTGAATACAGTAGAAGCTGAAATCTCCATTCACATACAAAAGGGGTAGGTTCTTGGATCACAATGCCGCATCCACCATCTTGCAGATTTTCACACATACACATACTCACCAGTAGTGGATTCTAAATCCTGTCACTACCAGTTCGCGTGCACACTCGTGCACGTGCATGACGCTTCTGCGCATGCGCAGAAGCATCCCAGGCAGGTGGGTGGAACCTCCCGCCCCTGCTCCTACCGGTTCGCAGAACCGGGCCAAACCGGGAGCAACCCATCTCTGATACTCACCTTCTGTGGATACTTATGATTCATTGGCCATATTTCCAGCTAAGTATGCATATAATTATGAATTTTATATATACATATATAGAGCACAGAGCAACTACAAAATAACAATAATTAAAACAAGCTTTCGTGTTTCTTTTCTTTTTTGTTTCTCAAATGACATGGGAGAGTCATCCTTGAAAGCATCTCCAACTCTTGCTTCTGACCTCTATCTTTTAGTGTAAGTGAGAAAATTATTAAAACTTTGGAAATAACCACATTCAAATTGAAAACTGAGTAATTGTTCATGACATTAACATTTGATTAAATCAAATCTAGCTTTTGTTCTTGCCCAAATGACTTTATTTTTTGGCCTAGTCCAGCCTATGTATACCACTCAAAGCCAAGTGTGGCCTGAATGCCTCTAAATTGGTCCTGTTAGTCTTCCACCATACCATCATGGGGCTAATCCACAATATGTCACCCATTGAGGTTTTTTTAATAGCCCCATTAAATAAAACAGTTCATTTAATAAAACAGAGCAAAGGGAAGACCAAAAAAAATCACAGAAGAAGGGAAGGAAGAAAAGCAATTGACAGGGGGAAGCAGCGGTGATATGCTCCCGGTTCGGGCGGGCCAGTCCGTCATCATAAAGCTGATAGCGATTGCAGAGCAAGGCTTCCCCCACCCACCGGGATGCTGCCATTTGGGTTCTTTTACCCTCTGCGCATGTGCAGGACGCTTTGCACATGTGCAGAGGGTAAAAGAACCCAAATGGCGGCATCCTGGCGGGTGGGGGAAGCCTCGCGCTGCGATCGCTATCGGCTTTACGACGACTAACCGGCCCGCCCGAACTGGGAGCATTTCACCCCTGGGGTTAGGGGAGACAAAAGAACAAAAACTAGATTTAATATATATATTATTTTACACAACAGTCTCAATAAAGATTAAATATATTTCATCAAAATCATATTTCATACCCACCGTAATCTATGTCTATAAGCAACTCAATTGTAAATTGCAAATAACATCAGGTCTTCACTCCACTGAGTAACTGAACCCATAAATTTATTTTTCCACTGTTGAAGGACTAGTCTCTTAGCAGTAAGAAGGTCATGGAGAATCCATTTCCTGAACTGTCTGTTACACATAAAGGGGGGGAATTAGATTCCCTTTATCCCAGTCCTGGTTAATTTCAGACATAACATTTGAATCTCTATAAGAACTACCATCCAGGAACTCTTCTTTCCAGCTTCCTGATTAGCAAACTGGAAGAGAGCTTCCCTGTCTACAATATGGGAACAGAGTAATCAATCTGTGTAGCACATAGTATTCTTTTCAAGCCCTAGACACCATTGTACATCCAAAAACATTTTAAAATATTAAAATGACTGACATTTCACAAGATTGCATGAGATTTTGGCTATATAATCCTTCAAATCTTGCAGAAATGTTTTTGCATGAAATCTTACATTTAATGTTCTTCTGAGATTTTTACTAATTTTCTTTTCTTTTTTTTAAACCCAACTAATTTTATGATTTTTGCAAGAATCAGCTATGGATGTCACAAGCACTCTGGTGCCAGAATGCACCACATCACAGACCCTTCACATGGTTTTGATAAACTAAATACAATCAATACAATCGAGAGAGTCCAAAAATATTTCACAAGAAGAGTCCTCCACTCCTCTGCTCGCAACAGAATACCTTATTCCACCAGACTTGAAATTTTGGGCTTAGATAGCTTAGAACTTCGTCACCTTCGATCTGACCTAAATGTAGTTCATAAAATCATCTACCTCAATGTCCTATCTGTCAATGATTATTTCAGCTTCAACCGCAACAATACACGAGCACACAATAGATTCAAACTTAATGTAAACCGCTCCAAACTCGACTGAACTCAAAATACGACTTCAGTAACAGAGTGGTCAATGCCTGGAATGCACTACCTGACTCTGTGGTAACTTTAACCTTAGACTGTCTACAGTTGACCTCACCCCTTTCCTAAGAGGTCTGTAAGGGGCATGCATAAGCGCACCATTGTGCCTACCATCCCTGTCCTACTGTCCTATTGCCCAATTTACCTGTACCTACTTTGCTAATGTTTATGTTTATACCAATATCTACTATCTTGTATGTTTGACAAACAAACAAATAAATAAAAATAATAATTAATAAATAAATAAATGGATCAACGGTCTACACTTGGTATATGCCGGTTCACCCCATGTGGTACCCTTTAAATGTGTTTGATTAAATGTAG
Source organism: Diadophis punctatus similis (assembly GCA_023053685.1). NCBI lineage: Eukaryota > Metazoa > Chordata > Lepidosauria > Squamata > Dipsadidae > Diadophis > Diadophis punctatus. Next base: position 50,492,036 of record JALIGW010000006.1, on the reverse strand, counting down.
GCCCAAGTGGCTGGAGTTTCCAGATGTCTGACTGAAAACTTGGAAAGCATCAGGTTGGGTAAGACTAATGCAACACTTCTAGAGCGACCAGCCTGAGGATTTGGACTGAACTCAATTAAAGCTAAAATCAACCTGGCAGCACTCCGGCTTGGCCTTAATCTAAGAGCAGGAAGGCTCCAGAGAAAGCGGAGGTGCCTCTGAGTCAAAAGCCGATTACATTCACTGCTGCAAATTTTATTTCTTGGAAAAGTATCGAAACAACAATTTAAGATCTATTGTTCTTTAAAACCAAGCACCAAGCAAATATTTAAAAGAACTAAGGTATTTTTCCCATATACGGAGTCTAATGGGTCAGATATTTCCTTTTTAAAATATATATATATATTCATTTCTCATTATGTCCGAATTTTATATAAAAATGACTCCAAAGGTATTGTAAAACTGAGACATACCATGGAAAATAATACTGCAGATGATTGATTATGAAAATGGGAGACACAATACGACCACATGCCAAAAAAAAAAAGAGAGAGAACAGACAACATCGCTCAGTTTCCATTTTAAACAAATAGACGTTGGAACAATCAGGAAACTGCCAAGGTAAATTAATTCAGCATGGATACAGCACCGACAAAATGAAGCAGGTTCAGTGATGGCCGCTATGATGCTGTTACAGTGGCAGTGATGAAAGACACCCTTCTCCTGTTTTGTGTTTTTCTTCAGCCTGGACAGATTTTGCTCTTCTAACTTTACATCAAATCCAGCAAGTTCAGTGGCAGACTTTTGGCACTTAAAACTAGAATCCAAATCTGGCCTCGGCAATATACAAAGCGCTCAGAGTATCCTTTCTTCTTGAGGATTTGACACATGATTGACTGCTCCTGATCATCTCTTCACCTCTCATTATGAAGATAAACAGAAAAGAAAAGGATTCATTCAACCAAGAAGAGAAACTGTGACAGATACAAAACTAAGCCATTGTCCATCAAAATGTAACAGGCTCCAAGGTCATGTCACAAGCTGTGCTATTTAAACTCTTTCCAATATGCCATCTGCAGTGTTGAAATCAGACCACAGAAAACAGGTCAAACCTGTCTTGCTGCAAGTCTTTAAATACATCAGGATAAGACGATTTGGTACATTTGGTTTGTCATCAGCCAGCTGGGGGTGTAGCACAGGACCTAGAATGCATCACTCTGTGGTTCAGTATAACCTACTAAGCCATGGTTTGTTGATCCAAAGTTCCTAGAGTAAACAACAATGGTTGGATTCACACAATATGCTAAATCAAACAGGACAACCCATAGCATGGATTAGCAAATAGGAAAAAATCTGACGATATTAAGGTTAGTATGACTGATAATACTTCAGACACTTTTTTCATAAATTTTATAAATAAGCTTTCAGGTAAGATTGATATCATCAGGGTAATCCAGATGAGAAGCAAATCCAGAAGTCCTAGTTTCTAAATTTATTGTAAGATTATATTAACAGAATCTTGGAAGTCTGAAAGTGCATCACAATCCCCTCACTTTTTCAGGTTAAGAAACTAGGGAGGGTCCCTTCAGAGACATTGTCATGCCCACATTCCTTCTCTAGCTAAGGTGCCTCTTACCTGACCATAGTCTAGTCTGCAGCTGTTTCTCCTATTTCCCAAAGTCATTCCCACATACCAGTGGTGGGTTCCTACTGGTGCGGTCCACTCTATCGCACTGGTAGCGGCGGGCTGGTGATGTCATCAAGAGGCTACCGACCCGGTGCAGTCGGTTGCCGGCCATCTTTTTTCACGAATTTCTGGGCGCGATTTTCTGGGTGCAAGGGGGGGCGCGCGCGCGTAGCGAGCGTGCGCACGAAATGTGACGATGCACATTAAGCGCACCGGTAGCAAGGTAAGCAAGCAACCCGCCCCTGCCATTACACCTCTTATGATGATGATGATGTTCGTCCATCGTACTTGAAGAGGACCTTGACATCTAGGGGGGAGGATGTGAAGACTTGCATGTGAATTGGATTAAAGTGAGGCATAGTCAGCCTCACTCTCTCTTCCCAGATTCCATCTTGCTCCAAATAGCAGGACAAGAGTCGAGACAGTTGGAGATGGGCTGGGTGCAGTGGTTGACCAGGGCATCTTTTGTGTCCTGCCGTGCTCTTAGCATACCACATTGCTTGCAGAGACCGCCTTCATGACCATTGTCCTATTCTAGTAGATTTCATCCACTCAGTCTGCCGGAATCTATCTTCACATGCTCGGGATAGACAAGTCCCTATCTCACCGAAGGTCAATGACCCAACGGCTACTCTCAACCTGGTTTGGCCAGCCTGTCGAAGCTGTTGCCCGGGGTGTGGCCGCTGCACATTTTACAACTGCTAGGAGCCGCAGGTGAGAGCTGAGTGACAGGTGGGGTCCAAAGGTGAACAAGCTGCCCTAAAAGCTGTCCTAAAATGAGCTGCCATAAAAGGACATGACATGCCCCTACACCGGAGGTACTACCCCGCCCTGAGCATCCCATACACCTCTTATTATATATGATCAAGATATGATACTGTACATGATCATATAGATCAGTGCTCCCCAACCAGTGTGCCGCAGCACACTGGTGTGCCGTGAGGCCATGCCAAGTGTGCCGCGGCAAAAGCTTGCGTCATATCCAGAACGGCCTGCCGCCCACTGAATGCTAGATTTTGCCCAGCAACGTTTTGTTGCATTCGATGTGCGGCCGCGGCCCTACAGCTCTGAGTCCGAGAAGTTCTATCCTAAGGTGACCAGATTTTCACTTTGGTAAAGTGGGACACCATTGAGGGGGGGAGGGGGGAGATGATCCACGCCTCCCCTTTCCGTGCCAGGACAAAAGACTTTGGGAAGGACTTTCATTACTTCCCGGATTTCGCTCCGAAACCTCAAGCTCTTCTCCCTTCCTTCACTTAGCAGCCCCACCGCCCCGCTCCACACTTAAAGACCCTTACCGCTGCCATGGCCTCGCATGCTCAGCCCCGCTTGATGGCAACAGCCAGAAATGAGCTTCTGGAGGCATAGAGGAAGCAGCAGCTTTGGCGGATCTGGCTGTGTCCTTTCCCGGGTCTGCCACACAGAGGGAAGGAGCGGAGGTGTGGGGTACCCGCCGGACGCCGCCCCGGAGAGAAGACCAGGCCCGGCTGGGCCAGGAAGGATTTTTCCCATGCCGCCAGCCAACTTGTCCTCTGGGCCAGACGCAGCAGAGGCGAGCCCCAGCCATGGCATTGGTAAGGGCTGCGATGAAGGGGTGGTGGTGCACAAAGCTGCAGCCTCTGGCCCTTGCCAGCCAGGCCTGGTCTTCTCTCCGTGGCGGCGTCCGGCGGGTGCCCCACACCTCCGCTCCTTCCCCCCATGTGGCAGACCCGGGAAAGGACACGGCCAGATCCGCCAAAGCCGCTGCTCCCTCTAAGCCTCCGGAAGCCCATTTGTGGCTGTTGCCGTCAAGCGGGGCTGAGCGTGTGAGGCGCTGAACTGGGCCCTCAGGCACGTCGGAGCACAGTGGGGGGCTTTCCCTGCCCGGCCTGTAGCTGTTTCCCTCAAGATCTGCTTTGGCAAGTGCGAGGCAGAGAGTATATGGGCCTGCCGGGGGGGAGGGCCCGAGATGCAAAGAGTGAATGACACGCGGGAGGCGGGGAGGAAGCCGGGCGGGGCCTGGCTCGGCTGCTGAAAGAGTCCCTGGACGTCGCCGGGAATCACCCTGGGGAGAGGAAGAAAAAAAAGGTGTGGGCGGAAATGTGGATGAGGCGCTTCTTTTCCTTTCGCTCGGAAGCGGCGTTCTTCAAAACGATATTTTGAAGATTATATTTGTTTTTTATCCAATTTTTGTATGTGGTGTGCCGTGGAATTTTGGGAGAGACTATGGTGTGCCGAGGGTGACAAAAGGTTGGGGAGCACTGATATAGATAATCTGATAAAGATTAATCATGGTTACAATTTTCTAGCTATTTCTGTCCAGATGAACAGGATACATTGACCCAAGAAAGTGAATCTGACTTCCAATATTTGGAGGGGAAATGGGAAAACAAATCAGTTTGGTCTAGTGGTTAAGGCACCAGGCTAGAAACCAGGAGACCATGAGTTCTAGTCTCATCTTAGCCACGACCTTGATCAGTCATTTCCTCTCAGTCCATCTCACAGGTTTCTTATTGTGGGGAAAATAGAAGGAGGAAAGTGTGTTGGATATGTTTGCCACCTTGAGTTATTTGTAAAAATAATTAAAACAAAATATAAATAAATAAAAAATAAATTCTAAGGATGCAAATTAGTAAAGAGGATTATCAAATAAGTGGGGTAAACATTTTATATTTAAATCAAAACAGCTCTAAAGGAAGAGAAAAGATGTGTGCCAAACTTAAAAAAAAACAAATTATCATTACATAGGAGCAAAAGGTCAACAACAAATAACTGATAGCACAGGTCACAGGCGACAAAGAGGAACTATACACTTCACAGAGGTGGAAAGTCTCAAAATCCTCTTAATATATTTGCATATCTATCTCTGTCTCTATATGTTTTCTATACAGAGAACGATAGCTTCAAAGACTTTAAGCAGTTTGCAATAAATAAAAAATAATAAAATTATTACCAACCATCAAATGATCACATTAAGGAAGAAGAAGAAGAAGAAGAAGAAGAAGAAGAAGAAGAAGAAGAAGAAGAAGAAGAAGAGGAAGAGGAAGAGGAAGAGGAAGAGGAAGAGGAAGAGGAAGAGGAAGAGGAAGAGGAAGAGGAAGAGGAAGAGGAAGAGGAAGAAGAAGAAGAAGAAGAAGAAGAAGAAGAAGAAGAAGAAGAAGAAGAAGAACAACAACAACAACAACAACAACAACAACAACAACAACAACAACTAATACAGGAGTCAGCAGTCTACTACTGAATCTGCTCACCCCTCAGAGTAACTGGGCTGCTGGATTTTGGACTCAGTGTAGCTTCCAATCATCTTTAGAGATAGCCTAGAGTTGTTGCAGCATGCCAAATATGGTGATGAGGGCTTAGGTTACTGTCAAAAATACCATTTTCTTTACTGCAGAATTTGTAGAAGCACATCATCAAAATTTAGTGACAAATCATCCAACGTCAGTAATATGACTTTAAACAGCAAAGCAAACAAACCGGAGATACCAAGACATTATTTTAAAAGCAGACAAATTGATCCTGCCCATTTGTCTAAAATTACAGTGTCTTTCAGCCGTAACCTCTGAAAATAAAGTTTTAAAAAATGATTCCTAGTCATCAAAAGATTGTCTGCTTCTGGTTTAAACCCATCATTCATCAGTCAAGTTCAAAATACCTGATAAATAAACAATGATAAAGAATGAATTAATGAACAATAAATAATGACAATGTAACAATAAAATTCTAAAATAGCCATATTACAAATAAAGCTGTAAAAGCAGACACTTCCTAAATTGAGCAAATTATAATTAGAGGTTTATTTTCATGTTCCGAAATTCAAGGAATGGAGATATCATTGGCTAAAACAATTCTGACATTCAGTGAAGGTATGAAGAAACATAGTTGAGTCTACATCCACATTTTTCACTCCTGACTTTTCTACATTCATAAGATTGTTAGTGTAAATGTAGGCTATTTTGCAAATAATCCAATAAATGGCAGGGATTAATGAGCCATTTCTAACTCTCTCACTCCCATCTCTGGGCTGGGACCTGAGTGATAATTGAGATTAAAATGATTTGAGGCTTCTTTGATAATTTTACCCTGTCAAGAAATCATAATTTCCATTAAGCTCAGTTCCTAGACAAGAAAAGAAAAGAGGAAGCACCTTTAAAGATTAGAATTTGCCACTCTGTAACAGTAGTCAGGCACAAATTAAGACTAGATCTTTTAAAGAGTTGTAATATATGGACTTGGGGCATAGTATTTTTTTGCCGCTAGTGGACAGCTGGCAAAATACGGGTTATTATTTATTTATTTGTACAATTTCTCATGGTGTTTTAGGGAGTATTAACTTCAGATTCCCTTTCATTCCTAAAAGGCCAATACTCTTATTATATGCCTAATATCAGTTTGCTTAATTAATTCTCAGTAAGCTGATTTGAAAATATGGCTCTGTTTCATTTATTTGGATCAGTCCATGAATAGCTATTTTATAGTTTCCTTCATATTATTCTTTGGAGTGCTGAAATCCCATTCATTTTCCAATGCTACACAACAGATGGACTTGACTTTGGCAAGAAATGATGTCAAGGATTCATCCACCAGTAGCTGAAGCCAATAACTTCCTTCATTCCTTGGCATGCAAGATATTGGGTTTCAAGTGGAAATGAGGAAAATGCTTATATATTCATTTGTGTGAAATACAATATATTTGCTCAATAAGCCTGGGCCTACATATTAATCATAAATCAATTATATTTATCCTTAACCTCAGAAACACTGCATTTCTCTTCCTTTCTTCAGTATGAAATCCAATAGTTTTTTTTACAGCAATTATATTGACTTTCATACAAATGGTAAGCTCATATTGTAATCATTAGTACTGTGGCCAATTCATTTGATATGACTCCAGCATTTATCTGCAGTCAGAATTCTTCCCTCCTCCGTCATGATATTGATCTTTTTTTTTCATTATTATTAACTGGATATCCTTTTCATTTTCACTATGAATTTTATACGGCATATAAAAACTCTACACAAATATTTCATATTGAAGAAAGGGGGCTATAAGAGAGTGGAGGAAAAAGCCAACGTCCTGACTAAATTGAGATCTGGATACCATGTTGATCACGATAGCAGTAGGAAATAACAGGAATTCATTTACCATAAGAAATACTGAGATAGCAGTGACTTTGAAGAGCCCTAAGCTGCCTCAGGGCTTCAGATCAAGTTCATTTCAAGTCTGTAATATATGCACAGGGATCAAGATTATTGACGGATGCTACCAGATGTTTCTCAGGGAACTTGAAGTCTTGGTTTGTGTTTGAGATTTAGGGTGCCATTTCAGGGAGAAGGGCCAGAGAAATGTCTTCTGCAAGCATTGCGCTCAAAAACTGAATAAAATGAAAACAGGGATAGAATTAGCATAAACCCTAATATAGCTAAGCATAAATTTCTGCCTTTTAAAAAAAATTCATTTCCATTTAATCCAATTCTCTAAAGCAGTGGTTCCCAACCTGTGGTACGTGTACCACTAGTGGTACGCAAGGGCCTTCCAGGTGGTACGCGAACACTTTCGGGGTCATGAACTATTTTTAGTTAGTCATTTTTTACTTCACAAAAATGTTTACTGCCTAACACAAGATAATCTGGCAACGATTTGCAACTGTTGCCACACGCCACCCACCTGGTCCCAGCGGCCCGAGAATCCAGTTGCTGGATGCATGGGGCCAAAAAAGGAACGGTGACTGTTCTGAACTTTCAGCAGTCGCGCAGTAGAACCCTCGCGAGAAGGTGCGTGTCATAGCGAGCTCTCGAGCTAATGTTAATCTCACTCTGTTATTGTTAGCACTATGTTCTCTTGACTCAAGTTACCCTTTGATATTCATTACTGCATCTCAGTGTGTATGTTACTATTTTTATTATTATTTTGTATACTTATATACTTATTATTTTCATAGTTGGTTTGCGTGTTCTACTTGTACAATTATGGAAATAAAGTGATATCTGATCGAATTTAATTTCTCTGGAACCAGGTGGTACGCGGCGACTGTACACGACCTCCAAGTGGTACTCGATCACAAAATGGTTGGGAACCACTGCTCTAAAGTAATGGCAACATTCTCATTTATCAACCAGTCAGAAAAAAAAATTAACTTGCTAATGTGTTGAACTACTATTTTTTTAAAAAAAACATAATCTAGCTTTACTCCAAACAGTTTAATAGTCAGGATTAAAATTGGTGGCAGTTACCATTTGCTAAAGAAATCTGACAATTAGTAAGAAACTCTGGGGGTCCAAATCAACATTGCATCAGAGCTACATTTTTATTCTTCAGTGGCAATTTTCTTCTTTAATTCAAACATAACTTCTTGGGTTATTTGAATTCCAACTCTTGGTTTCCACAAAAATCAAAAACATAAAAGAAGCTGGCTGAAGCTCGCAGTTTTGAAATGAGACAAGATGTCTAGATATAATTCTTTTCAACATTGAGCAGACATTTTGATTGTAACACAACACTCAGTTGCTATCACTCATTCAGCTGTTTGTTGTTTTGTTTTTTGGTAAATTATAACCAATTATTTTTCAACTGCTTTCACCTGATTCCTGCAGCTTTAATGTCATACCCATGAAGTATCTCTCCACAAATGCTATGAAAAGGAGTGTGATGAAATTACTCTGCGATGTGGGTCAGACACATTTGAATCTAATTAGATTAAAGTAAATTAAAATGTATTAATTTAGATTTAAAATTAAATTAAAACAAATGCACTTTTAATATTAAGTAATAGCCTCCAAGAATTAGTGGCAACAAATAGATCATCATAGCAATAGCAATAGCAATAGCACTTAGACTTCTATACCATTTCATAGTGGTATAGCCCTCTCTAAGCGTTTTACAGAGTCAGCATATTGCCCCAACAATCTGGGACCTCATTTTATCGACTTCGGAAGGGTCCGAAGGAAGGATTGGAAGTATGAGTTAACCTTGAGCCTGGTGAGGATTGAACCCCTGGCAGTCAGCAGAATTAACCTGCAATACTGCATTCTAACCACTGCACCACCATGGCTCCTAAGCTGTTATTACCCTTAATTATCATTAATATCATAATCTATTCTTCTCCATCCTGATGCCCTCCAGATGCACCGAGAGGACCAGCTGGGTTGAGGATTCATAAACTTGTGGTTCCGAAACATCTGGAAGGCACTAAAGTGGGGAAAGCTGGATTCAAACCACTTGAGTTGGATTCCTGAGGCTTTTATGGAATGCAGTCTGGATTTAAGTCCCAAAAGAAGTATCTTTGTCCATTCATTTGAAATTGTTAATTTGAAAAGCATGACCTCTTCCAGTTTTGAAAAAGAAAAAGACTTCCTTCAGATGAAAACATTATTGATCGTCTACCTGTCTGCCTGTCAATCTAGCAATCTATTTATGATTCAGGCAAGCTAAAACAGTAATGCTTCTAAAGGCCCATTTTAATCAGATATTTACTTTAATGCTATTTTAGTGTATATTCCTTCTTAATTATTTTTTTTTTAAAGTCACTGTCAAAAGAAAGATGTGGTGGTAATTTTAAAAAATTATATCATGCATAAAACACCTGACATATGCAGGATGTTGAGATAACAATGATGATGTCTATAAAGCTACTAGACTGAGCTGCTATCTCGGTTTGCATAGAGAAACAGTGCCATCTGGTGGTCACATCAATGTATTTCAGAAGACTACTCCACAGCTGCCTAAAATGGCAAGAAAACTTGCAGGAATATGTAATTATGGTTTCGGGATATAGACTCTAAAACTGAAAAATAGTTTCACAAAGAGCTTCAAACATGTTTAAAGAATGAGTTTAAAGACATAATGTGATCTGAGCTCAGCATCTTTCCCACAATCATTTAAGTTTTCTAAATGATTGTGTGCTATCAAGTTGATTGATTGAAACCAAACAAAAAGACACTGCTTAGAAGAGAACCTAATTGGAAAGGGACATACATCCTCCTTCTTCCACATCTTGCCATCGGTGAGCTTCCATTTTCATGATCCTGATTCAAATGTTGGCTACATTTATATGAGTTAAAAATTGGAAAACCAGTTTTTCATTGGCAGGATTTGTTGGGGTTTAAGCCTGTTTGTAAATCCAATGCATTAGACAGAAGGATAAAACAAAGGGTTATTTCAGCTATGATCTCTTTCTTTCCATAAAAGTATTCAAAAATTAGTTTTATGGATAAATGAATATTATATTCATGTGTGTGTGTGTGTGTGTGTGTGTATGCACACACACACACACACACACACACGAATATACATACATACATTTTTGAAAGATAACAGATTAACAGAGTTGGAAGGGACCTTGCAGGTCATCTAGTCCAACCCCCAGCCCAAGCAGGAGACCCTATATCTGCCTCTACCTAGGATCGAACTCACAACCTCCTGATTGTGAGGCAAGAGCTCCACCTCTAGGCCATAGCAGCGGTTCAATAAATGCTAGTAGATGAATGCTAGTAGCTTATTAAAGCTGCAGTTTTAAATTCATAAAGCTGAAATAGGCCACTGGAGTATATTAACTGCAAAAACCATTTTTACACACACAAAATAGTGTTAATTGGTTGCATTTACATATATTGTGCATCACCATCTTGAACCATATGTGTTGCAGCTAATTCCAGATACTGAGCCTGCTAATAGCACTGCAACATGTGATTCCAAATTTAACAAACTACTTTTGTAGTGGTTTAACGCAGTGGTGAAATTCAAAAATTTCCCCTACCGATTCTGTGGGCGTGGCTTGATGGGTATGGCTTGGCTTGGTGGTCATGTGACTGGGTGGGCGTGGCTTGGTGGTCATGTGACTGGGTGGGCGTGGCTGCACAACTGACTCACTCACAATGTAAAAGCAGCTGGACTTCACACAAAATGGCCCCTGCAAAAAGCAAGAACCTCACAGAGTCACAGAGAGCTCAAAAACAAACTATCACACTTTACACAAAAATAACACAAAAGCTACACAACTGACTCACACACAATGCAAAAGCATCTGGACTTCACACAAAATGGCCCCTGCAACAAGCAGGAACCTGACAGACAATCAGGCACAGCTGATTGATGCATAACTGATTGGTAGTAAAAAATGCTTCAAAAAAGTAAAAAAACAGTTCCGAAGATTGCGCGGCACAGCTGATTGTCGCACAGCTGATCGTCGGAACTTTTTTTTTACTTTTTAAAGCATTTTTTTACTACTGGTTCAGGAGAACGGTCACATTTTTTACTACCAGTTCGGGCGAACCGGCCCAAACCGGTAGCATTTCACTCCTGGTTTAACGTTGTTCTTTTTCTAAGGGAATAGTTGGTTTATGAAGAAAACAGGAGAGAATTTAGAAAAGAACCATTCACTAAAAGAGTAAAAAAAAAAAAAAGCACCTAAACGTTCAAGAAAAACATTTTCAGCAGTGGTTACTTCTGAGCAGTATAAAAATGTAGTTATAACCTAACAAGTTAAGAGAAGCTTTTTAGCCATTGATCAGCAAATAACATCCTCCTTAGGACAGAATACTCTAAAATATTCTATATTTTGCTGCAATTAAAATTTATGTCACTAGTCTATTAATTTGGTTGCACACACTGTCTACGCAATAATATTTTGGGGGTCCAGAGAGACCTGCATAATATACAGCCCACAAATAAACTCATGCCCTCCCTCCGTGTTTTTTTAAATTCAATAAATTCACCACTGACACTCTGAAATGCAGCTGCCAAGCGCCCACATCATCTCCAGGTCTCACTGACACTGCCAGCTCCAGCTTTACTACCCATCTGCTAGCTGCTGGTATTCCTTTGTGGTCCATGATTATTTTAAATTTATCTAGTCAGCATCACCAACATATGTAAATTTAGGAAAGAAAAAACAACTTTCCCGAGAAAACAAAGCACTAGTTTAACTCTATAGTGTCAAATTAGTAACTCATAACAACTGAAGACTTATGCAGCCAGAAGTACAGAATCTCAACTGCTAGCCAAAGGTTATCTGAAAAGAATCCTTATTTGTGAATGGGGGACCTACTCCTGAGAAAAATTTGTATGTTCTCAAAGTCCACCTTACAGGTAGATTTCCAAATACTTGAACTTCCTGGAGCTACAGATGGTTCAGTTTCTCCAATTCTGATGCCATAAGAAGAAGGGGTGGGTTCTGACTTACCTTGCTGCCAGTTTGCTTCCTCATGCGCCGCGTGAGCGCACATGCATTGCACGCCGCACCTGCGCACACGCATGCACAGTGGTAAAAACCCAGCTTCTGCACATGCACAGAAGCAAAAAACAGCTTCTGTGCATGAGCAGAAGCAAAAAACAAGATAGGCGCCGCCAAGAGAGCTGGTTCGGTAGCATGGCCAGCCGGCCATTGCTGCCAGTTCGGCGAGCAGGGGGAAATTCCCGCTACCGGTTCTATAGAACCAGTCCGAACCAGCAGGAACCCACCTCTGATAAGAAGTCCAAGACTCTATGACTGAGTTCAGGACTTTGCAAAGCTGGTGTTATCTTGGAGATTCTAATTTTGAAGCCTTATCTTCATCTTTTAAATGAGGTTTCCCCTACGGAGCTTTCATTCCTTCCAATCCAATCCTCTCCGGTCTCTTATTTTTTCTTCTCACTATGACAACCCAGGTCCTAGTTCTTGGGGGGAGGGGGTTAGCTATTTAAGATGGAAACAACAAAATAGCATCAAGAGTTATGAACATATGAGAAAATGACATACAGAGCTATAATCTGAGTTCAGTTATTTTATTTAGTCACCACCTATCTTATATTTTGGACAGCTCACAATATATCAAACAGATTTTTTTTAAGGAAAACAGCCAAGTCTTTAAGGACCCTTGGAATGCCAGCAGAATGAGAATCACCCAGATTTCTGAGTTTTATAATGCCTGGATTGGAACTGTAGATGGAACTCTACGTGACTTTGAGATCTTACAGCAGGGGTGTCAAACTTGATTTCATTGAGGGCCACATCAGGGTTGTGTTTGACCTCGGGGGGTGGCCAGGGGGCATGGCCAGCTTGCCGTCACTCGTGTCAGCGCCACCTGTGGGGGCCCGAGTGCTCCGCCAGCAAAAACAGGCTCCCAATCTCCGTTTTTGGCTGGGATGGCCTCCTGCAACCCTCTGCCAGTGAAAATGAAGCCCGGGAGGCCCTCCCGAGCTCCGTTTTCGCTGGCAGAGGGTTGCAAGAGGCTGTCCCAGCCGAAAATGGAGATTGGGAGCCTGTTTTCACTGGCAGAGGCACAACGGGCTGGTCCTTTGCTCTTTCCAGGCTGGCCCAACTGGCCAGATCTAAGCACCCCACGGGTCGGATCTGGCGCACAGGGCTTGAGTTTGACACCTCTGTCTTAGCAGCTTCAACAGCTAAGTTATGTTCAAGTGCATTTCTTCAGGACTGCAATTCTCTGAACACGGCAAATCTTATTTCTAATTTAAAAAGCATATGAAGGTGCTTTAATCAACTTCTATTTTTATGAAATATTATGAACTATTATTATTCTTGTGGTCTTAATAGGAGTAGTTAAGCAAGCTTTTGAACTAGGATCTGGTTTGTATCAGGGTATAAGCCAACATTTCAACTCCATTAACAAATCATGAAATTTTTGAGTTCTAAGTCACTGCCTGCTAAAAAGAAAAACATTCTGCATAAGGTATAATTAGGGTCATTTGATATAAATCTTTTTTTTTAATTACTATGACATGCAAACATGGACATGGATTATTTAAAATGGATTTATTCCAAATATATATCAATCTGAAATTTATCTAATTCAGTTCATCTAGTGATTGGGGATGTCTAAATAAAGAAAGGCCCTTTAAAGAATTACAGAAATTACAGAAAGCAGTACAGGTAGTCCTCAAGTTACAACTATAATGGAGCCTGCCCATTCCATTCATAACCCAAAGATTCATGGGAGTGAATTTCGTACGGGATCACTCCCTCCTTTTGCTCACGCATTCGCTAATTGAATGTGAGGCTCGTTAAGTGCACATGAGGTATTTCAGAGTGGGGAAGGCCATGGGGGGGCCTAGTAATGGAACAGGCCATCTACTTTGCTTGTTAGAATTGATTTAAGGCCAATTTTGTAGGCACTCTCATCCATCTTTAGCTGTTTTTGCCACTGGCTTTTTTTTTTTTATTTCTCTCCCATCATTCTTGGAAAGAAAAAGTTTAAGACAGGATAGGAATGGTAAACAAAGTGTTTGTTATACATCTGTCACATGAGCTGTTCAGTTTGAGGCATATACCCGTACTCCTAATCCAGGTTTACTGCATCTTGTCTTGTAAAAATTATTTCAATGTATTGCAACGAAGTTCACCTCATTGTGAAACTGTGAAATAATTTATTTCAGGCTTCACAGTTCTGAAGAGCTAACACAACTTCCTGCTGGTATAATATTTACACACACTGCACTTCTTGAAATGATACCATAACAAAAAGTCAAAGATGTAATGTGATTTGGGTCTGGCATTTAATTATTATTATTTTTTTAGTTTTTGTTTCAGGAAACCGCTTTGTGGTTAAATTATATCTTTGAAGGAAAAACAAAGAAAAATCTTAGCATTTTAAAAATATTACATGAAATGAATAATAGTTCAAAATATTATCAGTAAACCAGAATTGAAACTTACCTATGAACTGAAACTGAATAACCTCAAAAACATGTTTTTATGACTCAGATAAGGGCTCACAGAATTATTCAGTACATATGAAAACAGTACAGTATGAAAGCTAATATAAAGCTTTAAATATATGCAACTGGCAAATTAATGGGTAAAATATAGTTAATCTTATAAGGAGAAATAAAACAGTCTTAGTTTTATTTGTGGGAGGAAATAATTTTCTTCTTATAATTAACCTATAAATCCTATTTCCACCTTCTGGTTAATTTAGGGCTGTCTTAGGAAGTTTAGGATAATGCTAATAAGTCCAATAAGTAAAGAAAAGGAGGAAAATATTCTGGTTAATTTCAGAATTAGATAAATTAACATTTAGCTGAAGTTAACCAGAGCGTTTTCCTTATTGGACTTGTTAGCATTATCCTAAACTTCCTAAGACAGCCCTATCTTCTGAACTCTTTTCTCACTAGGAATGACCAAGCTTCTTATGTGGATTTGTATGTGAGTTGGGGGTTTCTGTGTGGACCACCCAATTTAGCACTCTAGTTCCTGTGAGAAGATGGAAACTGGGTATTGTGTAGTGGGCTTCAGTGGGCAAGAAGCAGACCAGCATAGCTACAACAACATTTATTGACTCAAAACTGGAACTGAGGAACTACAAGCAATTCCCTGTAATTTATACACTGGGCCCACATGGCCTTAACCAATCATAATACTTGAAAAAGCCCACCCAAATATGAATGTTCTAAATTTCCCTCCCAAACAGTTTGCGTTAACAGTTAGGGCAGTGGTTCCCAACCTGTGGTACGTGTACCACTAGTGGTACGCGAGGGCCTTCCAGGTGGTACGCGAACACTTTCGGGGTCATGAACGATTTTTAGTTAGTTATTTTTTACTTCACAAAAATGTTTATTGCCTAACACAAGATAATCTGGCAACGATTTGCAACTGTTGCCACACGCCACCCACCTGGTCCCAGCGGCCCGAGAATCCAGTTGCCAGATGCGCGGGGCCAAAAAAGGAACGGTACAATTATGGAAATAAAGTGATATCTGATCGAATTTAGTTTCTCTGGAACCAGGTGGTACGCGGCGACTGTACGGGACCTCCAAGTGGTACTCGATCACAAAAAGGTTGGGAACCACTGAGTTAGGGTCATCTAAAGGTTAGTTTCAGTTTAGCAGAGCTTAACACAACTATATACTGTATATTCAATACAGAACACTGGGGTTTGCTTTAATAGGCCTCAAAGTAATAGTAGGCCTCAAATGAAATATATTAGAGTGTCTGTTAAAATGATTTTTAAGAATTAAGCAATATTGCAATTTGCTATGCTAAGTGCAATTTTATAACATGTATTTGCTAAGAGGACAGTTTCAGAAGCTATTTCGGGCTAAGACCATTAAAGCGTTGGGAAATAGGGAACTGAAAGTAGCAGATGGTAGGAGATTTCACATGTACACGCAAGTATGTGCTAACTGACGGTCAGTGTGAGAGTACAAGGAAGTAAGATCAGTAAAATCCCATTTGCTGAAGGGCTGTCAGAAGGAATGTATAAAAGAAGATGGGTCTGAGATCGGGGCCACTGGCCGTAGCTATTCCTTGCTGGACGTAGCTATCGTCTCTGGACCTCATTGCAATGGGTTGTTGATGTATGTTGTGTTATGATGGATGTTCATGTTCCAAATTGCTCATGAAATAAACCTCTGAATCTTAAAGTAAGGTTTACTGCTTGTGTTGCTGTCTTCTGTTTTCTTTTATTGGGATATTTTTATGACATTCCTTATGGAAAAATACTGATTCCCATAGTCCTATGACTGATAATTTAGCTTCAAGAAACAGGAACATTCACAAACATTTTCTGGTTATCATAGGACTTGTTATGCTGACGGAATGTACGGACAATGGCTTAATATTTTTCTCGAGGCAGATTTCCAGAGATTGAAAATTATGTGCTCACATATTAATGAAGTTACAAAAGATAATATAATGTTTAGGGAAAACAGCAGAAACATTAGCACTGCTTGTGACGTACCATTTTATGGAAGTTAGCTTTCCTTCACCCCCTAAAAGTTAATTTAAGTGCAGAATTCCAAGCTTGGACAGATAAATCTCAGCAGAACAAAAGATGCAGTTTGGTTTTAAAAGATCTGCTTCCAAGCATCATGTTTGGAACAGTAAGAATATTTGGTTGTGTATAAGAATTTCATTGTTAAGAAGACGGGATATTTCTCACTTCCTGCTTCCTGGTTGAACTTTTCTAGGTGAGGGGTTTTCATTGTTGTCTTTGTGATAGAATTAGAAGGCTTTTTGAGCAGTGGAAACATAGCCATGTTTGAGTTATGCACTACTCTGTAGCTGCTCTGGTTTACCTATGCAAGTGAAGGGGGAAACAAAGACAGCAGACAAATGAGGGAAAGAACTTGCAACAGGAGGGGAGGCATGACATGAGTCTTTATTGATTAGCACTTGGGCCATATCAAAGTGCAAAGTTCCAGAAACAAATTATTACTAAAACTTGATAAAAGCAATTTAAAATGGAATTAGATTAAATACAATTTAAAATGAAATTGGAATAAAATACGATTTAAAATGAAGTTGGAATAAAATACAGTCTAAAATGAAATTGGAATAAAATACAATAATTTAAGATATAGATAAAATATGATAAAATTATATTTCGGTGTCACCCCTGCAATCTACCCCAATCAGTCCCACGTATGCAGATCTCAACCGAACCATTTTGTTTAAGTACTGTGCTGTGTTCAATGTTATTTTCAGGTTCTGGCCGCACATAAAGTAAGTTGTTTTGATATGGGGATCCCAATGGAATTATTAATAAATTATTATACAACAGCCTTTTAAAATGTATAATACAAAAAGATAGCACACATACAGACTGACATTAAATTGATGTTATAATCCCCTTTCCTGTTTATATCCCGTGGTAATTTCCATTCTCTATGCTGTTTAAAAACCATGCTTTTATCAAGTAGACTGCGCCATGAATTCTTATAAAAAGCATTTTATGGAAAAAAACAAGATTGTTGCTATAAGCTATTCTTAATATATTCTAAATTAACATAAGTAGTAGCAGCAATAGAAGTGACCAAATGAATGTTTTCATTTTCGTTATATCTAGACCATTTTAATAAAGCTGCTTTCTGAATTTCAGTAATTCCTAGATCATATCTAATATCACCATGAAAAATGGTTTTTATATCTCTTAGCACACTTGAGAAACCAGAAAAAATTAGACAATTTATCAGCTGAAAATCCAGGCTTAGGCCTAAACATGACCATTACTGGTTATACGGACAGAGCTGACAAATTCCCTAAGCATACTGAGTTCAGATTTATAACTATATTTGTGCACAATAACATACTGGATATGAATTAAATGAAAAATGGAACATTTTCATTCATAGTAAATCCATTTTGTAATGAAAAAAAATCTTGTTATTATCATACTGATTTACTGCTATTTCCATCAGTTTTCAGTTAATGAAATGAACAGGAAAGCCCATAACTTTCTGGAAGATACTGAGAAATATCTCTGTGTTTAAATAGAATTTTAAACAATTTTATATTAAAACAGGATAGAAAAATGGCTTTTGTGTCAGCATTATCTTACCTGTGTCATAATAGTCTCATTTCATCCCATTAATCACTGGACTACTGTATTTATGCTGAAAATGCAATGCAATAATATACAGAAAGTAAGTAATTCTGATAATTTCAATAATATATTTCATGAATGTCTAATAATAGTAATACAAGAAGCTGCCTTATACCATTCTAGCTAATTTGTCCTTATAGGCCAGGATAATCTTCTTCAACTACGGTAGCAGTTCTCCAAGGTCTCAGGTGCAACATAAGTTCTCTTTCTTAGCCTATTAATTGGAGATGCCATGTTTTTGACTCTAAAACAAGCTTACACTCCATCTAAGCTTTGATTCTGATTCAAAGTAAGATATAAACTCTATATTTTACTCCATTACCATTGCAATCAAAGGGACTGGATAGGTAGATACAATCAAATGGATCTAGAGTTATAACTTCTGTCCTCCCACCCCATGTCTCTATTAGAACATAAGTAAAATCATTTTTGTTCTCTTCCACATAAGATTTACTTCCACCATTTGTCATGGACAATTCCTTTTCTCAATATAGCCAAATTTTATTTTCTCATTACCTGAAGAAGGCCCCAAGGACAATCGAAAAAGTGATAGATGGATTGCCTGCATGAAGACTTGTGAGACATAGGCATATGCCTATTAAAAAAATGGCAGCTTGTCTAAGAAGAGCTTTAGTAAGGCACTGATGACCTTCAATTAAAGATTTCTTGCTTCATAGCATGTATGCATTCAAAAACACATTTGAGCTATTTATATACTGCTTTAACTACAATGTGACTTTAGGATATATCATATCACAATAATTAAAAATATAGTTCCAATAAAACAAAAAACCAAATTCACAGCAGCAGCAAAGGCTGACAGATACACTGTTAAGTTCCAATACTGAAGAGGCTGGAGACAGTTGAGTAACTAACAGCTCTTTATTGTATAACAGTTAGATCCAGCAAAGGAACCAGCCTGACAGCTCTCCCCCTTTTTACAGGGCTGTCGGCTGGTTCAACCAATCCGCGGGCTCCATTTTTCCGCTCAGAATAGCGGACCTTGGAGTAAACAGTTTAACCTTAATACATAACATATACTATATTTTTATTATTTCCAGTAAAAGACTGTAAGAGAGACAATGCATTCTCAGTCCTGCAAAACATGAAATCAGTTCTACAACTTCCTTAAGCTCAATAATTGTCATTCAATGAATATAAGGAGTTGAAAACTTCTAATTTTTTTTCTAAGATTCTTGCACTACTCTTACCTGTAAAGCAACCACAAAATAAATGAACCGTAAATTAGGCCTCTTTCTCTCTCCTCTATTTCCTTCTTCCAAAATTTGAGTTGATATTCCACAGATGCAATTCTGCTTATAAAAAAAGAATCAAAAGGTGCAAAATCCAAAGGTAGATAGATGCTGTTGATGTTAATACTTTAAGGATGCACACATATAGCTGATGATAGCCTTCTTAGCAATGTGCAAGTGAACAAATTCTAAGGCCTGTTATAAATATGAATGTAAATGGTAACACGTGGAACCACAAGATACTGAATTATTTGATAAATGGACAGCAGGGACTAGTTACTCTAAAACAGGGAAAGGAAACCTAAGGACCTAGAACCATTGTTATAGTCTCAGGACAATCCTTTGGATCACAGGTGCTAAAATTAGATGATACTTGTTCCTCTGATCTTGAGGCATAAAATAAAAAAAATGTAATTACTTATTTTTGTAAATGCTTATAATGAAGCTTAAATAGTTCTTAAAAACAACACCTCAAACCTTCCCTTCCCCACAGGAATCCCAGCAAAGAAGCAGAAAATCCACACATATATTGCCACCATACTAACTATGCCCTGTGCAGTACAAATATGAAGTGTGGTAACATCCAGCCAGCAAAAAATGGCCAGGCTTGCTATCGATGATGTTGTTCTCTTCAGGGGTGAGCTTCAAAATTTTTAGCAAGGGGTTCTATGCCCAGTTGCTGGGTGGGCAGGGCCATGGTGGATATGGCTAGTTGGCTTCCTGCACCACAGCAGGAGGGGCGTTTTTGCCTCCCCAGGCTCCGGAGGCTTTTATCGAGCCTCCGGGAGGGCGAAAACAGTCTCCCAGGCTCCGTTTCCAGCCTTCCCGAACTTCCAGTAGGCCCGTTTTTCATAAGGTGACCAGACGTCCCACTTTTGGCGGGACAGACACGCTTTTCAATCATGTGTCCCGCGTCCCGCATTGTTTCCAAAAAGTCACGCTTTTTTGGGAAGAATGCCGAAACAGCGGGACGTCTGGTCACCTTATCCTCATGCCCGGCGAGGGGTGGCTGGCTCGTTCGCGGATCTCGTCGCCTCCCAGCCCCGAAGCTTCTCTGCCGCCACTCACCCTGCCCGCAGCCAGAAGGAGACGCCGCCGACGCCGCCGACGCGCTCAACTGGCAACTCTCGGCCGTCCGAAAGAACACAAGCAGCCTCTGCGCAGCCTCCCATTGGCTGCCGGGTCATGCGACTCTGCCGCGCTCCTCCAATCGGCGCAGGCAGGGGGAGCGTTGAAAACTTTTGTATCTTTCCAATGGGGGAGGCACGCGCGCTGGCGGAAAGGGAGGGAGGAGCTGTTGGAAGCAGCCAGCAACGGCAGAGTTCCCCCCCCCGGAAAGCAACGCAGCCCCCACGGGAACCCTCCCGCCAGCCCTCGACCACGATGCTCGGCACCCAGCCAGTAGGGTAGCTCCCACGCCCAACTTTTGGCCCTGCATGGCCAGAATGATGGGATTTGCAGTAGCTCAATGCGTCTTGGCTCTCCTGCTCCCCCTCCACCAGTGCTAGGCTGCTGGAGTGACAGGGGGAGAAAGGAGATCAGGAGACGGCGGCGGATGCCGCTGGGGTTGTTGTGATCTGCCGCCGCCTCCTGATCTCCTTTCTCCCCCTGTCACTCCAGCAGCCCAGCGCTGGCGGAGGGGGAGCAGGAGAGCCAAGAGATGCTGGGTTGGAGCCCCATCTCCGGGCTGCTCCCCTTCCCAAGCCAGCCCCGCTCGCTCGCTTGCCAGCCAGCCAGCCCAAGCCATTGCCGGCTCCTGAAGGGGAGGCAGGAGGCAAGGAAAGGCCTCCTGCCCCCCCCCATCCACCTGGACGCTGACATTTGCGTTCTTTTGCCCTCTGTGCATGCGCACAGCGTTCTGCGCATGCGCAGAGGGCAAAACTCAAATGGCGGCTCCCCTAGAAACCCACCCCCCGTCAATGGTGTCCTGCTTAAAAAAAATCTGGTCACCTTAGTTTTTCACCATCCCTGAGCCTCCGCACACGCCCTGCACTTACCTGCATCCAAAATGGGCTGCGTGGGGACTCCTGGGAGGGGTGGGATGTGGTGGGTGGGGCCAGCCAGGAGTGGAATTTGGGGGTTCTCTGAACTGCACAGAATCTTAGCTAGAGGTTCTCCCGAATCCCTGTGAACCCCCAGCAGCCCACCCCTGATTCTCTTGCATAAATCTTCCAGCCACTGTAACAACAGATCAGTTTCTTGTAATAAAAGAAGTTCTTGGGTTAGAATTTACATCAGAAGTTTGGTTCTTAAGCCAGGCAGTTGTTAAATGAGCCACACCTAATTTTATGACCCTTTTTGCATGGTTGCTAATCAAATCACTGCAGTTAAGTGAATCCTATGGTCGTTACATGAATCTGGGCTTCCTCCATTGTCTTTGCTTGCCAGAAACCAGCTGGGAACATCACAAATAGTGATCACATGATTTCAGGATACTGAAAATCCATACATGCTGGTTGCCAAGTGCCCAAATTTTGATCACATGATCATGGGAATATTGTGACACTCGTAAGTGTGAAAGCGAAACAAAATATTTTCTGAATGGGAACTAGAAACTGATTTTATAAAAAGCCATAACTTGTGGACATCAACTGGGAGTTGATGTCCAAAGTCTTAAAGTTGACAAGTTTGGGGACCCCTGATCTAGTATTATTATTTTCTTCAGTTATTCATTCATTTCCAACTCACCGTGGTCGATGTACAACAGTTTGCCAGAACTGTCTATATGCAACTACTTCTTGAAGTTCTCATAAGTTCATGTTTATATGATAGCGTCTTGCCTCCTGCTAGTTTTTCGTGTTAGATTTTTCCAAGCATATTTTGTGAACATTGTCTCAAAAGATTTATTCTTTCGTCATTATTTTTCTAAAGCATTTGAACTTTAGCTTTGTTATTAGTGTTTCCAATGAGTGCAGGTAGTCCTTCGTTTAGTGACCATTTGAAGTTACAACAGCACTGAAAAAAGTGACCTATGACCATTTTTCACTCTTACGACTGTTGCAGCTTCCCCATGGTCACACATGATCAAAACTCAGATACTTAGCAACTGCTCATATTTATGATAGTTGCATGTCATGTGATCCCCTTTTGCGACCTTCTGACAAAGTCAATGGGGAAGCCAGATTCACTTCGCAGCCGTGTTACTAACTTAACAATGGCAGTGACTTACTTAACAACTGTGGCAAGAAATGTCGTAAAATGGGACAAAATTCACTTAACAACTGTCTTGCTTAGCAACATAAATTTTGGGCCTCAATTGTGGTCGTAAGTTGAGGACTACCTGTAGGCTGGTGTTACTTCATTTAGGCTTGAATGACTGGTTTTATTTTCTGCCCGAGCAATTCTCAACAATTTCCTCTAGCATGAGCATTCATACTTTTCCCATTACTTCTTCAGTTATTTGCACTGGCTTGGCACAATCAGTTGATGTAATCTTGGTGTTTTTTTAAAGAGAAATTAAGTGTCAGACTAGCTTTTGCACTTGGCTTTCACCTTGATGAAGTTTTCCTCACTTTCTTCCACTGAAGTGATATTGCCAGCTTATGTGAGACCATTAATATTTCTTGGAGCAATTTTAGTTCTCAGGTCAATTTCTTTCAGTCCTGCTTGTGACTGAAATTATGCATATGTTAAATAGGTAGGGTAGCAGTAAGCTTGCAACACTGTTTTCCCAATTTTGAATCACTCCAGGGGTCTCCAACCTTGGCAACTTTAAGACTTGTGGACTTCAACTCCCAGAGTTCCTCAGCCAGCATAGCAGTGTTTCTCAATCTTATCTATTTTAAGATGTGTGGACTTCAACTCCCAGAATTCCTTAGCCAGCCATGCTGGCTGGAGAATCCTAAACGTTGACATCCACAAATCTTAAATTTGCAAAGGTTGAGAAATATTGCTCTAATGGATTAGTTCCTACTCAGATTCTTCAACATGCAATATGTCTACAATACATGGGTTTTTAAGGATCATAAGTTGTTCACAGTATATTATTAGGCAACCCTTTGTGCATAATCTGAGTCTCTATAGAGATGTTTTGTAAATATTTGAAAACACAAAAATATTTCTGATTCTAAACAGCATGCTCTGAAAACAAAATCACACAAAAGATAAGTTTAGTTCATTTAGTGTTATGGCTTTTTATAAAATCCGTTTCTAGTTCCCATTCAGAAAATATTTTGTTTCGCTTTCATCTTCTAGAAATTGAATGTCGTACTTGAATGTAACTTCTTTTTTCTATAAATACAGCTCAGGGTCTATTGAAATCGAAAGCTTACATTTATGAAGGAAATGCTCTTTTATCTAGTTTCATTCCTATCAGCCTGGCTTCGCACCTGCTTTCCCCTTTAATAGCGGCCCTTCAGATGTGTACCAATAGTCCTTGACTTAAAACTGTTAATTTAATGATCTTTCAAAGTTACAAGGGAACTAAAAAAATGACTTACAAACATTGCTCACACTTACGAGTGTCACAATATTCCCATGATCGTTTGATCAAAATTTGGGCACTTGGCAACCAGCATGTATGGATTTTCAGTATCCTGAAATCATGTGATCACTATTTGTGATGTTCCCAGCTGGTTTCTGGCAAGCAAAGACAATGAAGGAAGCCCAGATTCATATAACGACCATAGGATTCACTTAACTGCAGCATAGCTGGCTGGAGAATTCTGGGAGTTGATGTCCACAAGTCTTAAAGTTGACAAGTTTGAAGACCTCTGTACTAGATAGTGTACCATTATATCATATTATCAGAAAGGGTAACTTGTACTACATGGACATCAAGATATAATTTATAAATAAACTTTGAATAAGTCAAGACAGGTGAATTGTCAAAGGAAAAAAATGTAAAGGGTACATTTTTATCTTGTGGGTGCTGTGAAGAAATAGATAATAAGAGCAGAAGGAATATTTTTTTCAACACCGCCAGATCTGAGAGACTTTTGAAACAGCTTGCAGCTGATCTCTGTGGATTCAATACTATTTAGCTGAAGATATAATTATTAACAAACTAGTCTTACTTAAATTTTCTGTACTCGGGATTCTGCCAGATAGTAGCAACATTATATTATTTTGAATATTCCTTCCTCTATCCCAGTGTTTCTCAACCTTGGCAGTTTGAAGATGTGTGGATTTCAACTCCCAGAATTCCCCAGCCAGCGTTAATGGCTGCGGAATTCTGGGAGTTGAAGTCCACACATCTTCAAACTGCCAAGGTTGAGAAACACTGCTCTATCCTATTTATTTCATCGCTATTAAAATTTAGAGATGACAGACTGATTATAAAAATGGAATGAAGGTATTTTTAATAAAAATGAATGACTATGTGTACATATTGTAACTATGTCATTTAGCCACCGGATGGCCTAGAATCTGATTGTATCACCACTGGATCAGAATCTATCTATCTATTATTATTTTAATTTTACCGAAGATGATAAAGTTCTTACTTAACTGGCTGACCAGCAATCCCGCTAAGCTTTCAAATAGCTATAAATCAGGGAAAGGGAACCTCTTACCCAGTGTAGCACTCAATGGGAAAAAGTGATTAATTGTATAGAATATACTCTAAATGGAGAGAGTTTAGAATGCATTGAAATAATTTTTATCCGTGATGTCTTACCCTTCAACCCACAAGAGAGAACCCTGGATTATCTTGTGAAGGGATATATTCCAGCCTGATTCATCACAATGCAGCCTGTAATCAGGGGTGTCAAACTCGATTTCATTGAGAGCGCATCAGGATCGTGTTTGACCTCGGGGGTTGGAGGGTGGCCAGGGTGGGCGTGGCCAGCTCAATATCACTTGTGTCGGGGGCGCCTGTGTTGGCCCAAGCACTCTGAACTCCATTTTTGCTGGCAGAGGGTTGCAGGAAGCCATCGCAGTCGAAAACAGAGCTTGGGCCATGCGCAGCCCTCCCGAGCTCCGTTTTCGCTGGCAGAGGCACCGCGGTCTGGTCCTTCACTGTTTCCAGGGCAGCCCCGTAGGCCAGGTCTAAGCATGATTACCTACTCAGCACACGCAGATTTTGTGACAACCATTCAGATAATGCTGGAGTTAATAGCTTGCTCCTCATCATCCCAGAATTAGCCATTTCCCTCTCCCAGTGATTTCCAGATGAACTTTAATTCTAAATGACACAACCATGAAAATTAGCTGATTCTTGTATGACAGTACAGTGTTTTCTACAAAATTCACTAATACTACAAGTAGATCAAAGTCTATAGGTAGATCTCTGGTTTAATTAAGTAACTCAGCAAGGGTTGAGCTTGTTGAAATGAAGAAAGTGAATTTGGAACAAAAGAACTGAGCTAAAATGAATTCTGCACTAAACCCTGGATTTAATAGATTAATAAAGGATGTCCCTTAAAGCTGGATAAATGACATCTTAGTCTATTAAATGAAAACTGGAATATTTTTAGCCTCAAAACATACTTACATATAACGTAAGATTTGTGTGTTTGAATGAGTGCATTAACTCTTGACAACTCTCGACTTATCCCTGCAGTTTTTTGGAAGTGCCTTGTTATTGCGTTCTTCTTAGTGGTGTGAGGGAGCAGCCCAAAATCACTCAACCGGCAACAAACCTAAGGTAGGGCTAGAATTCAAACTCCAGACTTTTAGTCTAGTGTCATTATACCAAAGTGGCTCCCAATACAAAAATTCCATATATAGTATTACCAACAGCAGAGAAAACTCGTTTTGAGGGGAAGCAACAAAGATTATTCAAACAATGGTCTATTGTCCATGTTTGGGAGAAACTCTGTTACTGCTTGCAATTAGGACAAAATTCAGTTCCAGCAGATTTTGTCTACTGAACAAAAAGCTAAGATTCATTGAATCAATTATTTGTTGTATTAAAATAATTATCTGCGTTAATATAACCAATTTGTTTAGCAGATAGAAATTTTCACCAAGGAAATGGGTGTTTGTTTGGGTGGGCATGTGAATTCAGGGACCTTATCTTTTTTTTTATACAAGGCAAATTAAAATGATACATTTTACGGTAAATGCAGAGGGTTTTTTTCATTAAAAGTTTCTTTTATTTACGCAAACATTAAACAAACATTAAAAACATTGGACACTTTGTGACCATCCTGTTTGGTCATTTCTTTGCATAATATTTACATAACAATAAATAGCATTATTGTTCAATGTACATTGGTTTTTTTATCTTACATATGTATCCCTCATCACTATTAGTTTATATCCGAACCTTCTTTTAGTTTCCCTTTTTCCAATTCTTACTCTCTACTTTTTCAACTGTTTTTTCTTTCTATCCATTGATAAAATTTATCCCATATTGCAGAGTATTCCATCCCCCCTTGTCCTTCATTTCCAGTGATAGTCTATCCATTTCTGCACGTCAATATTTTTTTCTATTATTTCTTCTTTCGATGGAGTTTTTTCATTTTTCCAATATTGGGCATATATCAATCTTACTGCAGTTGTTATATGTAGAATTAAATATATCTGTCCTTTTTCGTATTTCTCATGAGTAATTCCTAGCAGAAACAGTTCTGGTTTTATTTTTATGTCCCTACTTACCTGTAGTATCTCTTCAAGCCACATCTTAACCTGATTCCAAAATTTCCTTGCTTTTTTACATAACCACCACATATGATAATCATATTATTTGATTATATTATCAGATTATCTGATTATATTATCAGATTATACGATCTGACCTAAATGTAGTTCATAAAATCATCTACCACAATGTCCTACCTGTCAATGATTACGTCAGCTTCGACAGCAACAACACACGAGCACACAATAGATTCAAATTTAATGTAAACCGCTCCAAACTCGACTGCAGAAAATACGACTTCAACAATAGAGTGATCAATGCCTGGAATGCACTACCTGACTCTGTGGTTTCTTCCCCAAACCCCAAAAACCTTAACCTTAGACTGTCTAGTCAACCTCACCCCATTCCTAAGAGATCTGTAAGGGCGTGCATAAGCTCATCATTGTGCCTACCGTCCCTGTCCTACCATCCTATTGCCTAATTTACCTGTACCTACTCTGCTAATGTTTATGTTTATACCAATACCTGCTATCTTGTACGTTTGACAAACAAATAAATAAATAAATAAAATAAAATGATAATAAGGACCTTCCGCTATTTTACATTTCCAACGTTGTGCTGAGTGTTTTTTATCCATTTTTGCTAATTTTGTTGGTGGAATGTGCCACCTGTAAAACATTTTATATAGATTTTCTTTATAAGCTGTGGCCAAAGTCAATTTTCTATTCCTATCCCATAATTCTTGCCATTTATCCAAATTAATGTTATATCTGAAATTTTGCGCCCAAATAACCATAGTTTCTTTAACTTGTTCTTCTTTCATTTTATATTCTAATAAATATTGGTAAATTTTGTTTATCGACTTATCCTCTGGTCCTAGCAAGATTTTATCTAACACCATTAGTTCCTTCTCAATACCCCGTTCTTTCTTGTCTTTTAAATATCGTGGCTTAATCTGAAGGTATGCCACCATTCCAAATCGATCCCGTCCTCTAGCAGCTCTTTCCTAGATTTTATATCCCCGTCTTCATTTAGAATTTCTCTATAAGCGACTACTTTCCCCAGGTTCAGAAATTTTGGGTGCACATATGCCTCTAGTGATGAAAACCAGAAAGGGATTCCCCTATATATCCTTTGTTTTATTTTTATCCATACTGCTAAAATAGCTCATCTAACATGGTGCCTTAGGAAGTACTGGTGCACTTTGTGTTTATCGTCCCATAGAAGAGCGTGCCACCCTGCTTGTATATTGTGACCTTCCAGTGTTAATACTCTCTTATTTTTCAAATTTATCCAATCTCTCACTCAAATGAGCACGGCAGCTTGATAATAACCTTCCCAATCTGGTAAGCCGAATCCTCGTCTTTCTTTCGCTTCTTGCAATAGTTTTAATTCTTGATCTTTTCTCTTGCCAGATAAATTTAGCTATCATTTTATTCAAATTTCTAAAATATTATTGGTCTAATTTTATTGGTATATTCTGAAACAGAAGAAGAATTTTGGACAGAATGTTCATTTTCAGTTGCAATTCTCCCCATAAAGGAGAGTTGCAACTTACCTAAGGTGACCAGACGTCCCGCTTTTGGCGGGACAGACACGCTTTTCAAGCATGTGTCCCGCGTCCCGCATTCTTTTCAAAAAGTCCCGCTTTTTTGAAAAGAATGCGGAAACAGCGGGACGTCTGGTCACCTTAATAAGGGGAAGCAAAAGAGGTCGGGCAAGTCGGGCGGAATTTCAGAGAGCCGTCTGCCTGCTGGGGAGAGGGGGAAGGGGGGCTGCTCCTCCTCTCTTTCCCCCGCCCCATCCCTAGCCCCGCCCTCAGAGGCGCCGCTGCTGTTGGTATGCAGGGGGAGGGATGAGGAGCCGGCGGCGCAAACAGCCCTTCCTCATCCCCCTCCCCTTCCTTCCCGTCGCCTCGCTGCCGCCATTGCCCTGGGGCCGGGCGGGCGACCGGGAGACCGCGGCGCTTGGATGCCTGCAGCTCGTGACAGGTAAGCTGCCGGCTGCCTCCTTTCCCCGTCTCCCGCCTCCCGTTCGTTGCTTGCCAGCCCGGCTGAAGGGGAGGCGGGAGGCGAGGAAAGGCCTCCCGAAGGGGAGGTGGGCTCCCGAAGGGCTGCCGGCTCCCGAAGGGGAGGCGGGAGGCCTTTCATCGCCTCCCGCCTCCCCTTCGGGAGCCGGCAGCCCTTTGGGAGCCCACCTCCCCTTCGGGAGGCCTTTCCTCGCCTCCCGCCTCCCCTTCAGCTGGGCTGGCAAGCAACGAACGGGAGGCGGAGACGGGGAAAGGAGGCAGCCGGCAGCTTACCTGTCACGAGCTGCAGGCATCCAAGCGCCCTCCCGCCTCCCCCCCCACCTGGACGCCGACATTTGCTGTTTTGCCCTCTGCGCATGCGCAGCGTTCTGCGCATGCGCAGAGGGCAAAACAAATGGCGGCGCCCAGGCGGGCCCGCCACCCCCTGTCCCGCCTTTAAAAAAAAAATCTGGTCACTTTAAACTTACCCCATCTTTCCAAATCCATCTTTATTTTAAATGCAAAGTTGATTACCTTTGCTCAAATTAAATCTGTGTAAGGTTTCATTTCAACGTAACCCCCATAAAATTCACAAGAAGAAATTACACCTGGGTACATCAAACTCTTTATTTCTGGCTATATGTTTTTTGTACCTGGCTCCGAGAGATAATGGTTTTAATTTTAAAAAAAACACAAACAAAATAAATCTAATACATCAGTGTTTCAATTCCTGTTCTAAAACCAAGAGCAGATTTATTGGTAGGTCAGCAAAAAGGAGAAAAGCCATTTGTATGCCAGTCCAAGTTCTAGTAAAATATTTATCAGTTGATCATGTGCTCAGATATATTTTCTGCTATTTTATTTCTGCCGCTCTGTGTGTTTCTTCTGGTCCTGAAGAATATGAAACCTTCTGCAGTATTTGGTTAAAACAAAAACCTTTCCAGTTGATTTCACAGACAACAATATGGAAATGATTTGATATTACTTTCTTCTAGGTATTTTCTTTTTAACTTCCAAGTCCTGCGATATCTGGATTCAAGCCAGCGTAGCTTCGAGACATCAGCCAAGCTGCCGCTCCCTACCTGGGACTAATTGGTGCAAGTTAATACTTGGTGATCGTCTGGATTCCAGTTATCCAGTTATTCCAGATTATCAGCATCTGGATTCGTTAGCTAGCATCGATGCAAAGCCTACCAAAGGGCTAGCCTTCCGCAACACGCGTTCGGTGTGGAGAAGCAGAAAGGACTCTCTTCACTTAACTCTGCAAATCCAGTCCTGGACTGCACCTTCTATAGAAACCTATAGAAACGGAGCGAAAGATAAAAGTCTAGGCCGAAGGCTACAGTTTGACATTTACACAAACAACATTTCCACCTGCTTTTCCCCCTCACAAACAAAAGATCGGGCGGGCCGACATTGCCAAGGGGAGGAAAGCCCCGCCCACCCTTCCAAAGAGGGCCCAGCCCACCCCAGGGGCGGGCATTTTATAAATGCAGTTTTAAAGGTGCAACGAGAAACGACGGTTCAAACGCGCCCCGTATCCCCACCACAAAGCCCCCCTCTGCCGCGCCGCAGTCCCCACGCCGCTCTTTCCCTCACACACACACATCCGTTACCCGCCCCTTCTTCCTTCCTTCCTCCTCCTCCTCCTCCCGTCAAACCCGTGACAGCTTTTGAGGCACGCCCTGCCAGGCCGGAGCTGCCGTTTGCGGGCAAGCTGAGGGTCGGCCGAGCGTTGCCTCCGCCACCTTCGCCCGCCAGCCAACGGGACGAGCCGCGACCGCGAGGGGGTGTGTGTGCCCGTACTGCGGCCCTCCGCTTTCGGAGGCGCCGGGACGAGGACGGGCGTCGGCGACGACCATGGGCTCGACCGAGGAGCTGCTGCTGCCGCCGCCCGAGTACCTCTTGGAAAGCGAGTGGGAACGGGAATCGGCGCCGCCGTTGCCGCCCTTAAGGGGCAGAGGGGCCGCATCCCGGCACAAGCGGCGGCGGCAGCAGCAGCCGCAGCAACCCCAGTCCTCGCTGCCTCTGGCGGGGGACGAGGACCAGCCGCAGCAGCAGGTGAGCGCCAGGGAGCCCTCGTAAGAAGCGGCGACTTGCCGGGGACGCGTGTCAAGCATCGCTGGGTGGTGTATCACTGAGCTCCGGTTTCCTGGGGAAGGACTGGGGGGGGGGGGAACAGGTCGCGGGATTCGGTTTGGGGAATCCGGATCGAGAGGCCTTTGTTCCGCCCTGGTACACTCTTTGCCTTCTCCTGCTGTCAGTGGCAGATACGAGGGAAATGGGGTTTGTGTGTGTGTGTGTGAGGAACGACACACCTACTTGCACGAGGCAGTCAAGACTCAGTAATCCCCGCCGGCAGGCGGGAGTCCCCCACCCCTTCTGGAAGAGCTGCAGTGTTGGAGTTCGGAGGTGAGGTGGGGTTTTTTTTTCCCCTGCCATTCTGGAAGAAAAGAGATCTAGTGTTTTTCCCCCACACCGTAAGGCCGTGTTGCATCTGAGATTGCCCTTTGGCTGGTTAAGTTGGGGAAAGTCTTCCTCCTGGAGAACATGAAAATCTTGCACTTCCTCTAAGGACAGTTTTAAGTGTCCTCTTGCCAAATCTGAGGGTGAAGAAAAATATGCACAAAAGGACCATTTTGACATCGTTAGATAAACTCTTATTGTGTAGGATCCTAGGTAGAGGCAGATGTAAGGGTCTCCTGCTTGGGCAGGGGGTTGGACTAGATGACCTTCAAGGTCCCTTCCAACTGTTAATCTGTTAGGAGTAGGGTTATTTCCTATTTGTGAAGTGTTTCCCAGACTGTACTTTTTTTAAAAAAAAAAGAAATCAGGAAGATTGCGACATCACGTTATAAAACGATTCTGCGTTGACATTTAACTGCTTTTTTTTTCTTCTCGGTCTTATGTTTAGGGGTCTATAGATTTTGTATATTTGAGAATATTTTACTCTTCTGTTTTTGATGTTGCTGTCTTTGGCTGTAACCCATCACTGTATCATTCCTCAGTATCCTTTGCAGCCTATCCTACCCAATCTGGAGGCCTCTGATGTTGAGACAGACATGTACGAAGTTCAGTAGGCTGTTGAAGAAATGATGTATAGTCATATTACAAAGAAGAAATAATGAACAGTCATATCACAACTAAAGTGTAAGAATTCCACACTTGCCAATGATAATTTCATTGAAATGTTGACATTTTTAAAAGCAGGGAGTTTTCATGTCCATAAAATTTAAAGAGAATAATAAAACACACCCACACTCACACAAAGAAGAAATGCTTAGCATAATACCGGTACTTAATCAGTCTAAGCTGACACGCCACATCATTCAGACATCTGTGCTTATTATTTGATACTGAATTAATTTTTTAAAAAAACATCTGGAGGGGTGCTTGGAACATTTTGCTAAGAACAGTATGAATATTTGAATAATAATTAGGTTTACGTCTCACAAGTATGACTTGAAAAAATGGACAGAGATAACAAAGTTCTGAATGTTCACAGACTAAGCAGGTGGCAGTATCCCACTGACCTTGGCTAATCTACAAAATCTGTAAACATATTTCAGCCTGATTAATATCTGAATGGGAAACCACTAAGAAATCCTGGGGAGATGGCAAGGCTGGTAGGGCAAGCTCCAATGTATAAACAGCCACCAAAGCCCGCTCCTGCTTGCAGCTGTTACCTAGCATGGAAATGAAATGTCTGCAAGAAAGCAGCTAAGCTCAAAAAGCATCAAGGACCCAACAGTTGATCCCTGAGCTGTTCTACTAGAGGTGTAATACCACTGAAGCAACTCTCACACACTAGCTTTGGACTGCCATATTTTGCACCAACTGTTACATCCAAGTGGTTTTCAAGGGCAGACTCACATACAGTGCACTGCAGTAAGCCAATAATGGAGCAATAAAGTGCATGAGTGACAGTCACCACAATTTGATTGAGATTGTTATTACAGTTAAGCATGTAATGAATTTACCATTGTCTTTTTATTTGATCCTAAATATTAGAATACAAAATATTTCAGAGAAAACTCCTAAATAACTCTTAAATATATTATTTTTGTTAAGTTTCTCTGTTATTAGCAGAGGTATACAATGTGCAAAGTAAAAAATTAGACACTGTGAAATAGAACTCCGCAGCAATTTTCATCCACATATGATAATCCTCAGTTTGTATGAGTCTCAAGGGCAAGTGGCTCAAGAGCAGACATATGAAAGTGCATGATGACATTTTATTCAAAGTGATAGGAAGCTAGTCATTTACCAAACTGAAGAAAATTTTACAAATAAACACAGTATCCCCAAATTAAAAGATATTTAATTTCTAGGTTAGTGCTTGCTCCAACTAGACTTTTCCATTCTAATTAATATCCTAGCAGGTTTTATTTTCTTTGAGTCTATAATTTTCAGAATGTACTTATTAAAGAGAATAAGAGAATATACTAAATACCAGCATCTGTAGTTTTGAAATTATACATAATTCTGTGATGCAATTTCCACCTCTAAGCAGATGTTCCAAGGACATTATTAAATAAATTGATTTTTAGAAGCACTACAAATTAATATAAATATGTTTGTATTAAATAAAATTAATATAAATATGGAAGTGAAATTATTTCCAAAGTACACACTTCCTGTAGAAATAGATGTTTACTACAATTAAGGGTACTTTGTATTCCTTTTTGCCCTTTAGATCTCAAGGTGCTACATAAATGTGTACAATATTTATATTTACTATGAACAAAACTGCATCTTTTGTTATGTACCCTTAAATCACTGAAGCTTTATAAAGTAAAACTGAAACAAAAAGCATCCTTGAAAGTATATACCTAAAATTCATTTTAAGTTATTATAAGGCCTATTCTCTTTTTTTCTTTTTAGCAGGCTAATTAAAAGTAACCTTCCTGGAATAAAGGATATGAAATCCTAACATGTTTGAGCAAATTTGTACAAGAATGTTTCAGTTACATAGCATTGTTCTCCAAAGTCAAGATTCCTTGACCTATATTTATTCTCAACCTAATTCTCTAACAAGACCAATTATCTTTATGACTAAGTGTTGATTTCAATTGAGTTGCTTACAAGATTTAAATTAGTTCATTTTATATCATATCTTTTTAACTTTTGAATTTCTCAGCCTCTGAAATAATGTAAAAAAATAATATAGTTTTAACAAAATTAACATTAAAAACATGTATAATATCTATCTTTTATAAAGCTTCAAAATCAATTAATGTTGGAGAGCAACCATCCCAATCAGGAGGAGGGCTCAAGTGGAAAATTAGCATGGACACTCTCTCTCTCTCTCTCTCTCTCTCTCTCTCTCTCTCTCTCTCTCTCTCTCTCTCTCTCTCTCTCTCTCACACACACACACACACACACACACACACACACACACACACACACACGAATGCTTTTGAACCTTATCTAGTCTACAGGCTACAACTGCCTTTCTGGGAAGATTCCTGTGCTATAGGCAGAAAACAATAAAGTAGTTTGAAATCTACACATGAGGGTTTGATTGTTTGTACCTAACAATTCCACATACCCAGCTATAAAAAGCAAAACTTATTCCTGGTCAAAATTTGATTGAAATCAGTTGGAGCTATAGGTTTGTAATTTATGTTAAATTGGTAGTTAGTTCCAGATCTTTTTTCTTAAGTTGCATATTTCCTGCCTTTGCTCTGCCCTCTGAAAGGTCTTTTAAATGTGTCCTAGATGTATGGAAGCTCCTTTTCTCTGAGTACTTCCCACATAATTGCAGATAGATTTAAATTACTCAATTGGGATATTCAAATTAGGGCTCTTTTGAAATAGTTTGAAAAAAAATTCTTTGCGCACATAGGAAATTGCTTTTCTGGATTCCAGTAAACTGTTTTTGTGGCCTCACATGCCCTGAAACATCTTTTTTAATCTGAATACAAAGCATTAAACACACAGCCTTACTACACAGCCTTAAGAAGTAATACATTTGCAATACATGGGAGCATGTACAAAATGCCTCTTTTCAAATTCTTAAAACAATCTTGTTCTTTACAAGCTTTATTTGTGCTTCAAAAGACACTCCCCAACAATATCTGCATGCATGTACATGATAGCCACATGCATGTACATGATAGCCACTAAGTGAAGTAGCCATACAAGCTTGTAATGCAGAGATAGCCAGCTGTAGCTTAAAACAGGTGCTTTGTTTGCCCAGTGTTATTAACCAACAGAGATCCAATCTGGTGCAGTGGTTAAGGCATTAGGCTGCTGGGTGACTTTGGGCCAGTCATTTTCTGAGTCCTAGGAAGCAGGCAAAGGCAAGCCAATTTCAAAGACTAGTCCTGACAGTTACCAGGAGTCAATTCTGACTCAAATCACTGAAAAAATTGCCAACTATTTGAGCCAGATCAAATTACCGGTCCTGTATAAAGGAGAGAAAGGGAAAGGTGCCAGTGTGTCTCTGCCTGCTTTTTCTTGTTGGTCTATGACTCTACTGATTTGATAGTATCTGCATGTTTTATTGTTTATATGGTATATTAGTTTTATGTTTGCCATTAAGGAAGAAACTTTATTTCAAAATGGCAAGGAATGTCTACAGGTAGTTTTCAGGTTATGTTTGGAACCAGAATTCCTATCCTGAACGGTGTGGTCATAAAGTGTGATGTCACATAAACTGCATCGCTTAGCAACAGCAATCCCAGCAGTCCCCATTACTGTCATGAAGTGAATACCTCACATGACTACAATTTGCAACTTCCTACCAGCTTCCAGCAAGCAAATCAATGGGAAAGTTGGCAGGAAGCCACAAGTCCTTGGGAGGCTTGTAAGCAGGCTTGTAGGTGAGTAAGTGCTATGGAGGCGGGCAGGTAGGTGCTGTGGCACCATATAAGGGCAGGCAGTGGAGAGTATTGATTAGCCAAGGAGAGGTAGGCATGTACTATCAAAGGCAGGGGGATACTGGGAGTGGGTGCACGTGTTACAGAGTACAATATATTGTACTCCATAGCCCAATTCCTTAGAGAAAAAGCAAGAGAGTGACTTGTGACTTTTTCTGCCAGCTTCTCCGTTGACTTTACTTGTGGGAAGTTGACGAAAGGTTGCAAATGGCAATTCCATGACTACGGGTCACTATAACCATGATTAGTGTGAGCCAGTTGCCAAGCCTCCAGATCATGATCATGTGCTATAATAAGCAGAACCTTGGGGTGCAGTCATAAGTACCACTCGTTAAGTGATGTTGCAAATTTGAATGGTCACTGGATGAGTGGTTAATTGAAGATGACCTATATTTATAGTAGGATAAAGAGTACATATATTGGTGCTTAACACAGGTTTATGTTCTCTTATTTAGTTTGTTTTACATTCTAGTTCCCTATATTCAGCTTTTATTTAGCGGCTTTGAAACGCATCATTTCAATTATTCCACACTCAGCATTCCAATATAACATTTAAATATATTTTCAGTTTGCTACTTGTGCATATTGATAAAGGGATCTGTTTTTCTGAATGGTTTCCTCCAAATAAAATTTGTACAAATAAATGTACATAGAAGAACATCATTAAAAATCAAAGTTTTGAAGTTCTACAAATTAAAGAATCGTAGAATCTTTGTCAGACTCTGAATCCATACAGATAGTCTTTGACTTATGACCACAATTAGTATTGGAACTTCCATCACTAATATATGTGGTCATTAGGTGAGTTATGCCCGATTTTACAACCTTTTTGGACACTGTTAGCAAGTCACCACAGTTGGGGACCCCTGCACTAGACTAAAATTCTATTCTAAAATCAATTTAACAGATAATGTAGAGTCCAAACCCTCACATGGATTTCATGAAAATTATTCCCTCATGATGTTCTAATTTTCTTGCAAATTTCATATTCCAATAAAAAAGCAATAGCATTACAGCCATTTGTTTTTTCCATACTAAGCAATGAGACGAGAAAATCCTGTTCTAAAACTGCATTGTATTATTTGTGATATTAAAGATTTTTAATGCATAGTTTCTCTTGGGCTTGATTTTGAAGGCAGTTGTAAGTATTTTACTTATTTAGCACTTATAAAAGCTTGCAAGCATTTGTAAGCATGTGATAAAACTGCAATTGCCCTGTTTCTTGTTTTAGAAAATACATGTTTCAATTAAGACAGGAAAACAGGACAAAAGTAAAGTATTAATTGTGAATTGCTGGTTTCTGAGCAGTAGAAACACAAATATTGTATTTCATGGACAAGGCCTTTACTATCAGCGTTATGAACTTAAACAATAATTATTTAGAGAGGAGGTGGTGCAGGCCATTGTCCTGACAGACAAAACCCAGGCCCTAGATGTGAAAGTTCCTCCATTGGGAGGCATCGACCTCATTCATCAGGCCATCCAGTCAGCTCTTCCAGTAGATTCCTGGTACAAGGCGAACCATGCTCTACTCACCCAAAGAGACGGTTACGGTTGGAAAGGGTCCAAGCTATATGTTCCCGGGACTGTTAGATTAGATGTACTATGACGGTGTCACAATGCTCGCCCAGCCGGCCATTTTGGGTTTTTAAAAACCCTGCATCTTACCAACCGACAGTTCTGGTGGCCCCAGATAAAACGGGATATAGATGATTACGTCCGCAGTTGTGTGGTATGTGCGACTATGAAATCCCGATCTGGAAACAATCAGGACTGTTGCAAAAAGTGGCAACTCCATCACATCCGTGGGAACAGATTGCGATGGACTTTATAGTAGATCTACCAGAGAGCCGGGGCAATACTGTCATCTGGACAGTAATAGATTTGTTTTCAAAACAGGCCCATTTTATAGCCTGCCCAGGACTCCCCTCAGCTAGGAAATTGGCTAAGTTGTTCCTCGTCCACATCTATCACCTTCATGGCATCCCACAAAGAGTGATATCAGAGGGGTGCAATTTACAGCAAAATTTTGGAGGAACTTCTTGATTAGAGTTGGATCATCACAAGGCCTAAGCTCAGCATATCACCCCACCACCAATGGATCAGTTGAAAGAGCTAACGCCATGGTTAAGATGCTATGTACAACATCAGCAAATGGACTAGGCTGACCTATTACCGTTCGCAGAAGTCGCGGTACATAGTGGTACGGGGTTCACCCCCTTCCAAGTAGCCACGGGTAGGGAATTCGTGCCAATACTGGAATGCCCCAGCGGAGCTCCAACAAACTATCAGGTTCCGTTGCAATGAAGGAT
This sequence comes from Diadophis punctatus similis, assembly GCA_023053685.1. Lineage (NCBI taxonomy): Eukaryota > Metazoa > Chordata > Lepidosauria > Squamata > Dipsadidae > Diadophis > Diadophis punctatus. Next base: position 50,454,092 of record JALIGW010000006.1, on the reverse strand, counting down.
GCAAACACAGATGAAGGCTTGAACCTTGTTTATTTCACACCGGCACAAACTGACATCCAAATGTATTGTAAAGAGAATAAATTGTTGGAGTTATTGCTCTGCTCCCCACCACCTGATAAAGCCCTCAACCCTATCATTATTGCAGCCCCACCCTGTTTCCCGCATGCCTTCATACGCCTGACTAAGGAGCCTCCCACTTGCTAGGCACGACACCCGAGCTCATTGCATAGCCTGCAGTCTGATCGAGGAAGTCTCCCAGAGCTTACAGCTGAGCAGCGGGAAAGCCAGCACGCCGCCCTCCCCCCGCATTCTGGAACTGCCCTCATCAACCAGGAGCCGTATCGTCGTACAGCTGCTTCGAGGGAAAGCCCGGCACGCTGCCCACGTCATTCAGAAGCGTCCGGAGCCCCCAGGCAAGCTCCCTTCTGTCACCCCCTCTGTCCTCTCTTCGATGTGGCATAAGATACTGGAATGTGCCGAGATGTATAAGCTCACATTAGAAATGAAAGGCAAGGAAGAAACAGAATTTTATGAGGTGTGGAATAAGTGGTATAATTGGTTGGAACATAGAAATAAAGATGTACATAAATAAATGTAAATAAGTGTATGAGACATATGACACACTATTGTTAAAAATGTTTATTGATATGTAAATTGGAAAAATGAAAAATTAAAATTAAAAAAAAGCTAAAATACTGAATAAGGAATTAAATCTCATATAATATATCCATTCAAGCTAGTACTTTATATAGGAGCTGGTAATGACTAAAACAGATTGGGGAATAAAGATATTTCATATATAAGGTTTCCTGTCCAGTCGTGTCTGACTCTAGGGCACGGTGCCCATCTCTGTTTCTTGGCCAAGAAAGGCAGCGTTGTCAGAAGACATTTTCCAGTCATGTGGCCAGCATGGCTATATGTCAAAGGCGCATGGAATGCTGTTATCTTACCACCGAAGTGGTACTATTAATTTACTCGCATTTGCATGCTTTTGAACTGCTAGGTGGGTAGGAGCTGGGGCAAGAAACAGGAGCTCACCCGATTGCTTAGTGCCAGGTCTTGAACCTGGGCTGTCAGTTCCAGCTGACAAGCTCAACGTCTTTCATTGCTGAGCCATGTTGTAGCACATTAATAAAGTACTTGGTTATATGACAAAACATAATACTATTGAAAGATAATTGTTTAATGATATAAAACAGAGCTAGTTAATTAATTCTGACAAAAATATTTCAGATTATTACCCTTCAGAAAAAAAATTTAAAAACTGCTTTTACATACAAGGTTGCATTTTAAAAAGCAGGAATAATATCACATGGCTTTGTTGATATAGATTAGTAATCTATTCTCTTTTTATTCTAGATCCTACAAGAAGAAAGGGAAAATAATACTGAATCAATTATTGATGACTATAAAAAGATGGGGACTCTCTTTGGTGAACTCAACAAAAGCCTCATAAGAATAGGATTCACAAGAATGTATTTTGGAGAAAGGATTGTAGAACCTGTAATAATCCTGTTCTTCTGGGTTATGCTCTGGTTTCTTGGACTACAAGCTCTTGGATTGGTGGCTGTCCTGTGCCTTGTTATTATATATGTTCAGCAATAAAATACACTGGATAGACTATTTCATATCTTGATGGATTTACATATTAAGCTGAACAAGAGTGGTATTACTACAAACCATTGTGCTGAATATTATGTAGCCCTTAAATGTTTGCATGGGTTTTCTTTTTCTTCCAATCTTTGTAATTTAAAAAGAAAAATCATTCTTATCTGTCATGAATAGGTGAGTAAAAGATTCTCAGTATGAGGCAGTATAGTCAAATCCTTCATTTAGTAAATCCTATTTACTAAGTGGAAGAATTCAAATTTTAAGCAGTTTGGACGTACAAATACACTTTTCATTGTATGGATGGTGCTTTTATATTCACGTAACAACTGTTTTCAAAAAATACCTTTTATATTAAAAATAAATGTTAAAAAGCCAATTTTATGAGCTCTGGTGTTACATGATTTTTTATCACCGTGTAAATCTCCCTGCAAATTTCTTTACTTATGTGTATGCATAGGAACTCATCTTAAGCAAATCTGTTTTTGTATAACTAGTGCCATTAATGATTTGTAAGTGTATTAGAAAAGTGTCAGTCTAAAAATTCTTAAATAAGACAGTAAATCTGGTGATTTTTTTTTCATTTCATTTTTTTCATTATGTGTGTACTTATTAAAAAAACTTTCTCTGGAAATAAATTAGGATTCTTCCTTTCTTTTTAATGGACTTCTCCTAATTTATCTCAGTTTAATTATTTTATTGCAGTCTCAGCAGACAGATTATTATAAGAGCAAGCTACATAAAGTATTTTTGCTGAAATTGTCAATGTTTTTCCTTTTAAATGAGTATTTTGGGGAGAAGAAATAAATACATTTCCTAGTTATAAAATCAAGGATTGATATGTATTGAGCCAAAATATTACTAACATTCTTTATTAAGTTTGTTTTACAATTTACAATGTAAATTGTAAAGAGAACTTACTAGACCAAACTATGAAGAACGTAGTTGATAAAAACAGCTTGCACAGTTCCTCCTCAAAGCCATGCTTCCTGTTATTTTGTTAAGTCAGTATCTATTGTGCAACTGTAGAACCCCACTGGATTTTTTTTTAGTGAAGCTCTTTGTGTATCTTGAAAGTATGATGGTTATGATTACATTGATTTACCAAGTGAAAATTTTTTTGAAGGGGAAAATTGGGATAATAAATTTATCCATCATAACTATAGAAATGCATTGTCAAACAAATTCAATCCACAAATGAAAAGTCCTTTCTGCCATGTTCAAGAACCCAATGCAGAAGTAAAATTTGGAGATTCCTTTTTATCTGCAAGACTATTATGTCATTCTTATATTGTTCCAAGTATGGTACAGATTTCTGAAGAAATATGCACAAAAATATCGGCATAACGATCTCCTACACTAGATCAATGGTTTATAGACAAAAGGAAGATCACGACTGGATAAAAACTAGCTTTCATGATATTTGTTATTTATGGTAATATAAATTTCTCTTTATACTTTAGCTGTTCTAGGTAGGATATTTTAAAAATTTGTAGCTGAAATTGGATTTTGTTATTTAAATTTAAGAGAAATTCCAGCCTCTATTTTAATAGTTAATTTTTATTTCGAGTCACCAGTTTTTATTTTTTACTCATCTAGTTCATGCAGAGATTTTTTTATTAAAACTTGCTAATTTATTTTGTTGTAAACTTTAAAAATATCACTGTTCTGTTGATGTGACCCTATCTAAACAATTTACAAAATCAAGATTATTGATTCTGTAATAAAGAGCAATGAATTGTTTTGTATGTTGGGTGGCTGTTACAGCTCTTTAATAGACGACATTCATTTTGTGAGAGGAAGCAGGCTTATGTGTTTCAATGAAATGTCAGAATATATACAGAAAAACCAACTTCTCTTTGCAATCAGTATAGCTGGGTGTTAAATGCTATACCCTTTTTTAGGGACAAGAGTAGACTCCAATTTAGAACCTGAATAATGCCTTTACAGGTATTCAGAAGACTAATTAAAAAAATGTATTGCTGGTGAATTAAGTGCAAGTACCCTAAGAATGATTTTCAAATTATTTTCAAGAAACTACTCAGTTCAAACCTGTAGTGTGTGTATATAATATATACTGTAGGTGTGTGATTGATTAATTGTATTTAGGGCCCATCATTTGGTCCATTACAATGATTTTGAAATGATTTTAAGAGTATGACTGCACTTTTGGGGATGTTTTGATCTTAAATGAAACTTCTGACATTTTTATCTTTAATTATTACCATTCTACTATTTATAACTAATACGTTTTGGAAAGGAATGGAGCAAATATGTACTTATTTTATATGAATTCTTGACTGTACAGTATACTGAAGAGCCACGCACTATGGTTTAGTTGATAATGTTCCTTGCTGAAGCTCTTCACGTCTCAAAATATGCTACTAGATTGGGGAGGGGAGAATCAGTATTATACTGTTCAGAAAGATGCAATCAGACATGGAAACTGGTGGCCTCACAGTTTCTTTTGAAGGTATTTTCTGATCACAGATAAGGATTTGCTCTGAAAAATGTAACACCCAGAATGGTTTTAATATTCAATTATTTCCTCAGAAATGTTTGTATGAAATTATGCTTCTACAAATTCAGATTTTTCCAATAAAATTTCTTTTGGTTTAAAAATTGCTTTTGCCTGATTTTTTTAAAATAAATTAATGGAAATTTATTTCATTAATTTATAGTGAAATGCCTTTAAGTAAAACAGGAGCGTCAAAAGCCATAGTGGTATTCTGAAGGGGTTTTTTTGTGTTATTTCCAATAATTAGAAATTACAGGTAGTCTTCAACTTACAACAGTTCATTTAGTGATTGTTAAAAGCTTCAATGGCACTGGAAAAGGGGTTTATGATCGTTTTTCACACTTAACCGCGGTAGCATCCTCATGGTCATGTGATTAAAATTTGAATGCTTGGCAACGGATTCATATTTATGACAGTTGCAGTGTCCCAAGGTCATGTGATCATCTTTTGCAACCTGGCACGCAAAGTCAATGGGGAAGCCAGATTCACTTTACAACCATGTTACTAACTTAACAACTGCTACATGGCAAATTCTATAAGAAATGAATAATAAAGCTCTGCTTGTGTACAGGTAGTCCTCTCTTAGCGATTGTCTCATTTAGTGACCATTTGTGCTTATGACAGTGATGAAAAAGTAACTGATCAATCCTCGCATTTACAACCTTTGCAGGTCTATAAAGCAAAGGAAAACTGATGTAAGATCAAAGGACAGTCACAGTTATACTTAGCAACCACTTCACTTAACAAACTAAGTTGCCTGTCACAATGTGGTTGCTAAATGAAGACTACATGTAAAAATACTTCAATGTATATCTTCTCAATATTATGTTATCAAATGGTCACATTGGAAAATCAGGTATGCAGTATTTGTAGTCCTATGTACTAGTATGTGATTAATATTATACATTTTAAATTTTAATTATTTGAGTGACTGTGCAGCTTCACTGAATCTGTTGAGCTGTTGAAAAGTAATTTCTCAGAATAAAATACACAATCAGCAAGTTCCTTAAATTTGTATCCTGCCTAAAGACAATTTACCGTATATACTCGAGTATAGGCCGACCCGAATATAAGCCGAGGAACCTAATTTTACCACAAAAAACTGGAAAAGTTATTGACTCGAGTATAAGCCTAGGGTGGGAAATGCAGCAGCTACCGGTAAATTTCAAAAATAAAAATAGATACCAATAATGTTTTTGAATATTTATTTCAAAGAAAAACAGTAAATATTAATTTTTTTAAAAAATATCCCAGAAGAAGGCAATGACAAGCCACTGCTGTGTTGTTGCCAAGGAAATTATTTAGATATGTCCATGGAGTTTTATTCAAAGGAATTTGAATTGAAGAGAGGCATTTACTTCATCGTAAATTCAGGTTTAAACTATCTTAAGTAATTGAAATATTCTGAAATGACTTTTATTTTCATTAATCTGTTCTGATTAATCTAATAGTGGTCTATATGTTCTACATTATTTTTAATAGAGATCAATTAAGCTGTCTCTTTTAAGGAATCTGACAGAAGTGTCTCTTTTGGGATCAGTCAGATAGGATTTCTTTTGCAAGTCTATGTTTTGTTTATCTCTGGACTCAATCTTTTCTTTGTGAGTTCTGTTAATTTGCCCTAGCAAAACAATAAATCCAAATGCCTTAATTTTTTGCAATCTTACTTGTAGTGTCTTGATCGATTTTTTTTAGGTGTTATTAAATTATTTTTTATATTGATGTTTTAATTCTTAGCCACTCAGATTTGCAGATGAGATGGGCAGTCATGTAATTTGAAATAAATAAATAAATAAATAAATAAATAAATAAATAAATAAATAAATAAATAAATAAATAAATAACCTTCACGTTAGGATGATTTAGAAGTGATGGCATTGAACTGTTGTTGGTCTGTATGATTTTAGAATCAAGGTATTTGAAAACAGTACAGTAACACTAATCATATTGTAGAACCTTACAATGCTAAATCATGTTATTGAAGGTAGTCTTCTCCCTTTCTCTAGGAAAAAAACTTGACTTACAGTATATTGTTACTTTTGTGTAGGAATTCACAAGCAATAAAATTTTGTGTAACAGTAAAGAATATCCCATTTTATACTGGGGATTTAGAAGGTTTAAGTCCTATTTAAGTCAGTGGAAAACACAAGAAGACTTGGGGGAGGCTGTGCTTTAGTTATGTAGACTTCATGAATGAGATTATTATCTGTAGATAGTATTTGTCTCAGGCTAATAATGGCTAATGATCCAAGCTGACATAGGGTTGGCAGGAAAACGTGGTTGGGTGTGGGGAAGCTTAAATGAGTTTTGGCAAATGAACAGTGTGTTTATTGTAATAGTCCAGGGGTTCTCAATAAGCAAGTTGAAGTCCTTGCTTTATTCAATCCTTTTCCTCTAAATGATTTGGTTTCCTTTTCAGTTCCTGTTATATATGAATGTATCTAGGACGTTCCATTTTAAAATAGACATGATGTCATTATACATATCGTTGTTACAAGCAGGAATAGGAAACAATCCAGGCTGCGTTGAACCCTCCTGGGTTTGTCCATGATTGGGTGCTGTCAGTCTCATCATGATCATCCTAGCTTTTTTTTCTTAAGGCGCGTCTCGCAGCTCTCCCCGCCGCGCGCAGAGCCAAAGGGGCGGTGGGAGGCGAGGAAAGGAAGCGGCTGGCAGAGCCGAAGGGGAGGCTCTGCTCGCCGCCTCCTTTCCTTGCCTCCCACCGCTTTTTGGCTCTGCCGCCGCCACTGCCTCCTCCTTTCCTCACCTTTCAGAAGCCCTGAAGCTCTGCCGGCAGAGCCGAAGGGGCGGTGGGAGGCGAGGAAAGGAAGCGGCTGGCAGAGCTGAAGGGGAGGCTCTGCTCGCCGCCTCCTTTCCTTGCCTCCCGCCGCTTTTTGGCTCTGCCGTCGCCACTGCCTCCTCCTTTCCTCACCGTTCAGGAGCCTTGAAGCTCTGCCGGCAGAGCCGAAGGGGAGGCAGGAGGCGAGAAAAGGAGGCGGCCGGCAGAGCTTCAGGATCGGAGGTCTGGGGCTGTTGCGGCGACGGAGCCTCCCCTTCGGCTCCCACTGCTTTTCGCTGAGGAAAGGAGGAGGCAGCAGCAGCGGCAGCAAAATTTCCAAGTGAAATTTTTAACTGACTCGAGTATAAGCCGAGGCGGCTTTTTTCAGCCCGTATATACTCGAGTATATACGGTATGTACCAAGAGGAAAAATATATTGCTATAATGATATATTACACACTCGAAACATTTTGTTTCCCAAGTCCAGCATTTAATATTTTGAACTCCTAAATCAAAACAACCAAGACGCATTCAAGACAACCAAGATCATTATACCTGTTCAAGGCATTTATAGTTGTTTTAATTGGACATTTGTGAAAATGGATAAGTTGTGCAGTATTTTTTTAAGAAAGTTTGTTTCAAAATGAGCTTTCATCCTTGTGACTTCATGACAATATTCATATAGTTTTCTTGGCAACAATGCAGTAATGACATACCACTTTTTACTTTTTCCTGGAGGATTTTTTCCATTTCCTGGCTACAGTTAGATAAACTATCTATTTTAAACCTACCTCATGGTTACTACATTCTAATTTTTTGCAATAATTTTATGAGAGTTTACAAATACAAAAATAAAAGTAATACAAACTAAAAAAATATAAAAAGTAAAGAAAAAAGAAGTGCAAAGAGATAGAAAAAAAGGAAAAAGAAAAAGATATATAAGGATGATTTCCTCCTACTTCCAGAAAAGTAAAAATAACTTCAGTATCTTAACACTTTCTCTAATATTTCCCATAACTCATCCCATATCAGTAATCAATGTATAAAACACATTATTCATTTCTAATCAGAAAAAATTAAGAGCTACCAGAAATAATAAAATATTATATTTTAACCTTAATGTAATAAATCCATTTTTATTCCAATTTATCACTTTCTCTAAGAAACAGAGCAAAAGGAATCTCTCCTTATAAACAGATCTTTGATAACAATCTCAAATAGTGGGGTGCCCCCCATGGGTGGGTTCCTAATTTTTTTACTACCACTCTGTGGGCTTGGCTTATTTTGTGGGTGTGGCTTGCCAGCCATGTGTCTGGGTGGGCGTGGGCCTCGGGAGCTTGGCAGCGGCCGGAGAAGTGGGGGGGCATTGCCCACCTGCAACGCAGCCCCCCGCAGAGGGAGCAGCAAGACCGTGGCAGCGGTTCTTCTAGGAGGCTCCTAGAAGCCTCCTAGAAGAGGCCTGAATGCTTCTCCCCATTCGATGATCCTAGGCCCATTCCCCCTCCCCTCAGCAGCTCGAGAAGCCTCGAATGTGCAAAAATGCCTAGGATCATCACCGCGCGTTCATGGCTTCTCAGACTGCTGAAGGGAGGGGAATGGAGATAGCTCCTGCCGCCCATTCTTTCAGCATCTCACGTGCTCCCTCAGCCATCCTCCCCTGCTTGGACTCACTGTGGGGTAGGAAGGCAGCGCATGCGCAGTGCCGGAAGCTCAGCTTCTGGGCATGCGCAGAAGAAATTTTAAAAAAAATTAAAAACATTTTTTTAATGGCGGCGGCCAGGCACCAGCAACCGACCGCACCAGTACTGTGACATCACCAGCGGGCCGCTACCGGTGCTATAGAGTGGACCACACCGGTAGGAACCCACTACTGCCCCCCTACCTTTATTAATAGCCTGGACCAGTCTATTCTACATAACAAAGATCTACCCCTTCAGGCAGATTCATCTAGCAAACAGAAACTCAGCAATGGCACCTGGGAAGATTACATCAGCCAAGCCTGGGACACAGACAAAAGCCTACAGAGTTAGCTAAGACCCCCGCCCCCTGGGAGTCTGACCACCAATCAGAGTGCATTTCTTATACAGGAACAGGAAACTCTGAGGTGGTGCCCAACAGAGGTTATAAAAAACTCAGGGACTCTCAGCAACTTCCTTTTTCTCTCCTTCAACATCCTTGAGGCATGTGATCCCCCTTTTCCCAGGACCTCAGACCATGTGGTCCTGCTGTCCTCTATTAAACCATTTTTCCAAGCATTCCCATGCTTCCAGTGTCTTTTTCCCCACTTGGGACCGTACCCAGAAGGATATTCCTTACAACAAAAGTACATTAAGAATTAATATAAATGAATTTTAAAGCAAGATGCGTAAAACTGATGGGCGGTTACAAAATGCCATCATGAACTTTGCTGCAGCAAGTTTTCTCATACTTTTGTGGTGAGCAAGCTTTTCATATTGTTCCCCCATGTTATGTAGACAACTCCCTTTCTTTATTTCTTTCAGCATTTATTGTGAATGTAACATAAAATGAAAAGGGATAAGTTCAAATAGGTACTCACAAAATTAAATGTTTTTACTGCATTTCATTTGAAAGTATAGCCTAACATTATGCACATTGAGTGCAGCGCTAGACCTAGAACTCAATTATCCTCTGATTGTCATTTTAAAACAAAAATGAATGCTTTTTGTCTGCAGCTCCTTGTAATTATGAACTCCTTGCATTAGCTTTCCTGTAAAATGCATTTGAGTGTCCCTGTGGAAAATAAAAACATTATGTGCTTAGGGGTTGTAATGCTACTAATGGAAACCTGGACCATGAATTACTCTCATTATCTCTGGACAGTTTTGGTCTATAGGTTTTATTATGACCTGATATTTACTGAAAGAAAAATAAAGTTGGTACATGAAGAATCTTATAAAGCTGGAAAATGCTTTTGCTGTCTATGCATATTTTTATATATATTTTTGTTAGACATTTATATACTGTATATTACATTTTTATTTTATAAAAATATAAAAAGAAAAAGTAAGAAAAAGAAAATAAAAATTATAGGAAACAATATAAGTAGAAAAAGATAAAGAAGCAACTTACTATCTTCCTTCTGGCAATTACGAACTTAATATCCCTCCCTCTCTCTTTAAGATTACATTTCCCTTTTTTCCATATTTAACCCTTTTTAATCAGCAAAACCATAAAACACCAAATCATTTTTCCATTTTTTCAGCAAAAGCCCATAGGAATTTTTCAGTATTTTATGAAAGTACTTATTGTTTAATTCACGGGTGAAATTCAAAATTCTTTCCTACCAGTTCTGTGGCCGTGGCTTGGTGGGCGTGGCAGGGGAAGGATACTGCAAAATCTCCATTCCCTCTCCACTCCTGGGGGAAGGATATTGCAAAATCCCCATTGCCTCCCCACTCTGGGGCCAGCCAGAGGTGGTATTTGCCGGTTCTCCGAACTACTCAAAATTTCTGCTACTGGTTCTCCAGAATCTGTCAGTATCTGCTGAATTTCACCCCTGGTTTAATTCCTGGTCAATTTTACCCTCTATGGAAATTCTGCTATATTTACAATCTACTCTTCTATTGTGATATTTCAGTTTTTTCCCATCTTTGTGAATATAATAGCCTCCTGCAGTTACCATATGCAAAACTAAACTTCCATAAGTCTTTTTTTTAATTGGCTATCAATTTAAAAGTTCAGATTTCATTAGAATATTATTTTTTTTTAATGATTTACAGTACCATGTGCATTTACATTCAGGTTATGTTTTGCTTGAGATTTTTTTGCTTCCCTCCCATCCCCACTTCTACCATGCGTGGTAAAATGTTCCTTTGTGTCTTTCGCATTTTGAACATTGATTAGAAATACTTTTATACATCTTAGATAATTTGTCTGGTAGCTACAGCACATCTATATACTACTAAATCTTTCATGTCTGTTTGTAACATTCAATTGGGGCAAAATGCTGCATTATAGGACAAACGTTTGTCAACAAGATACCTCAAATGAGGTAACTTATAACTGCCAGGCTCCATTATTCCTGAGGTGATGACATTTGGGGATTTTTTTCTGTACTTCAGCTCCACTATGCTGCTGCTGTTCAATACCATTGCACTGATCCGGTAACCTGCAATCACATGATCCTCATTTTTAATATTTCCTGACAGCTTCCGGCAATAGCAATAGCAATAGCACTTTACTTATATACTGCTTCATAGTGCTTTACAGCCCTCTCTAAGCGGTTTACAGAGTTCAGCATATTGCCCCCAACAATCTGGGTCCTCATTTTACCCACCTCAGAAGGATGGAAGGCTGAGTCAACCTTGAGCCTGGTGAGATTTGAACAGCTGAACTGCTGAACTAGCAGTCAGCCTGCAGTCGCAGCATTTAACCACTGCACCACTTCAGCAAGTTGATGAGGAACCCAGAAGGAACTGATATGACTAACAACACCCTTTGCTTCCTCCTTCCTTATGGGAAGCTTGCAAGGCAAGTCAATGGAAAAATGATGCACTCTCCACCAGTCCCTCTGCACTCATATCGTACCCACCACTCTCACACTTCCTCCCACCAGCAGCAACGACGACTTAGCTGCTTGCTGGAAAAGGAAGGGAAGATTTCTGATGCTCACAGCGAGCTTCCCACAAAGGGGAAGCCGACAGGAAGTCAGAAGCCACTTCCCTCCCACTGATATATACGGTTACAATATACAGATGCTGTATATTATAAGAGACAACTGTTATGAAATGCCCTGACAACCTGTGATCGGTTGGTTTATTTCTCCAGAGATATTTCCTTACTGTATATATAGTTTCTCTATTTCAGTAGAAAATACCTCTGGAGCAGGGGTCTCCAATCTTGGCAAGTTTAAGACTTGTGGACTTCAACTCCCAAAATTCCTCAGCCAGCTATGGGAGAATTCTGGGAGTTGAAGTCCACAAGTCTTAAACTTGCCAAGGTTGGAGACCCCTGCTCTGGAGAAATAAACCAACAAATCACAAGTTGTCCAGGCATTTTATAACAGTTGTCTCTTCAATAGTATTGGTCCATCTCTATATTCTAGCCAAAATTCTTAACCGCTTTTATGATGCACTGTTTTAACAAGTGAGCATGGCAGGGTGACAGAGCCTTGTCTGCAGAAGGGAGCTTGCCAGGCCTGGGAGAGGGGAAGGCAGTCGGGTGGTGAGGTGCAACACTCTCGGTCGCTGGGTGAGACAGGAGAGCTAGCAGCGGCTTCCTGGGCAAAGGTGGAGCTATGAGGAGGCAGGGTTTGGGGTGGTGTCAGAACTGAAGGAAAAGAAGTGTGGTTATTCCTTAAAATCCGGTAAATCAAATACATAATTGCAGTGATGTAAATTGCTTTATGCCATTAATGCTATTTGCATATAATTACATTTCACAGGTAATCTTTGATTAATTAAGAGCCGAGGTGGCGCAGTGGTTAGAGGCAGGTACTGCAGGCCACTTTAGCTGACACTGATCCACAGGTCAGCGGTTCAAATCTCACCGGCTCAAGGTTGACTCAGCCTTCCATCCTTCCGAGGTAGGTAAAATGAGGACCCAGATTGTTGGGGGCAATATAAATAAACATTGCTTACTGGTGTAAACCGCTTAGAGAGTGCTTGCACTGTGAGGCGGTATATAAATATCACTAAATAAATAAAATAAATAAATAATATGCACTTATTCGGCAACCAGTCAAAATTACAATAGTAGTCAATGAGGGGCACTTATGATGGGTCCTCATAGCTGCAAGTATCTCAGCATCTCTGCAGTAAGGTGATTGTAATTTGGGAACTTAGCAACCTGCTCCCAATTACCCGTATTTTTCAGAGTATAAGATGCACCTTTTTCCCCTTTGGAAATTTGGGTGCGTATTATTCTCCGAATGTAGCCTTTTCGAATGTAGCCTTTTTTCCCCAGCCCTAATGAGGTGCTAACTATCTTCCCCTCTCTTCCCAGCTTGCAGGCTTGTTTTCATTGCTACTCCCTCTGAAAAAGGTTTTTTCAGCCCTAACGAGGTGCTAACGATCTTCCCAGCTTGTAGGATTTTTTCATTGCTACTCCCTCCGAAGTTTTTTTCCAGCCCTAAGTCTTTGCAGGCTTGTTTTCATTGCTACTCCCTCCAAAGATGATTTTTTTCTGTGTGTGTATGTGTGTGTGTGTGTGTGTGTGTGTGTGTGTGTGTGTGTGTGTGTACACATACATACATGCATACATACATACATACATACACAAAACCACAAGTAGATTATTTCTTCAAGTAAAACACAAGCAGGAGAGTTAGTTTCATTTCAGCAGAGCAGATAAGCACAGAGCGAAGAGCACAGAGTGGACAGAGAGCAGAGTGGACTGAGCCACACCCAGCCTAAAGCTTAAATTTTCAGTTTCGATTCTCTTCACAGACTCAGAAGTGATTCGCTCCCATTGGCTGACTTAGTTGCTATGCCTATTCATTGGCTGACCTTGTTAACATGGCTCTCCCAGTCATGAATATTCTAACACAGTGGACCCTGCTGGTCTTCTGGATGTCTGCAGCAGAGTTGTCCGATGATTCGGCGGCTCTTGCTTCTTCGACTGCATCTTTGAAAGTGACTCCTCTTCAGACTAATAGTTTTTTTCTGGAGTGTTAGTCCCTCATGCCCAAATGTCCCTGTCCCGCATCATTTCCTCAGGGTTTACAAACTCACATTTAACCGCGATCTCTCTCAGCTTTGCCACGAAGTCGTTGATTGTCTCCCCTTCTCGCTGTCGTCGATGGTAAAACTCGTTCCGGCTCACCATGGGAGTCGCAGTTGGGGCATAGTGATCCTTCAAGATATTCTCCAAGGTTGACCATGAAATGGATTCGAGGTCTCCGGGTGCGGCCAGGGTCTGGGCCATCTTGTAGATTTTCGTGCTGCAGTACATGAGGAAGAGGGCTCTTTTTCGGTTGTCCGGAAGGTCCTGGTAATTGTTTGCCTCCAGGAACATTCTGAACCAGCTCATATACATGTGCCATTCTTCCATCTGTGGATCAAATAAGGCTGGTGCGGGAGAAGTCTGAGAAGCCATCCTGAGGTTGGCCGAAGCAAAGTTGTTCCTCACTATCAAGATGGCCGTGGATGCCACGAGGTGGATAGTCGGTTCCTTTGTCCTTCTTTGTCCTCTTCAGAATCCCACCGTCATCACCAGTGTTAGATAGTGGGCACAGCAAGAAGAGGCAGGATACAGGAATACTTTCAGTACCTTTATTTCTAGCTGCGAACAGAACAAACTGGCCGGCAGGCTGCCGGGCTCTCTATTTCAAGAGTCCCGGCTGGCTATCCGGCCATGGACAGCGGTTTATTTTTCCCACTAGATTAACCAATCAGCGGCGGGCATGCAAATCTGTGCTACATCCGTCCATACACAACAGTACACATCTATAAAACCTGGAGACAGAAGAGTGAATTTCAGCAAATTAAGTCATTTTTCATGGCTTCTTATCACTCTAAGTTTTGATTGGATTCATATAACCATAAGCCTTGGTTTATAAATCAAAATGGCTGGATTTATACAGCATGTTAGGTTAAAACCAAACAACCACTTTATGACATGGTTAATAAATTAAATTTATTGAATAAACAACAATATAAAGCAATAAAGGTGGGATAAAAAATAATAAATAAAATAGCTGTTCAATTTTCCACTTTATATTATACACCAAACACCATAATTTATGGTGTCTGATTTTGTACAACACACTTGGCTTATGCCTTAACTTGATATATGAAACTAGTCATTAAGGAAGATTTTTCTCCTTAAATGTATTTTCAGAGGGAACAAAGTATTTTTTGGGAGGGAGGCACACAATCTTACATATGTGAGTTCTGTAAATAAAAGATAGAATGTTGGAAAATTAAATCTATCGTCAACTCACTTTCATTTGTTGTGGCAATAAGTCTCCCTAAGATTTATTTATTTAAAGTTATTATTTAACATTGTTCAGCCAAAAATGCTCCCACTGTGGCTTACATTCTATCAGCTTTCTGCTTTTTGCATAAACATGAAATCTGCTTTCATGTTTATATTCTGAAACACTAGCGCCAAATGGCAAAATGGGATGGAGTCAACAAGGAAATAAGCACTAGATACTAAATTTACATAGCAATTCTGATGACAATCAGAAACAGGAAAGTCACAAGAGGCAGAGAATGAGCCAATTTTCCAATTCTCCTTTGGTTGCAGTTAACAGAATGAGATTTAACACTGTGTCCTGATAGGCAGGAACTGAATTCTTAAGTTTCTTTCGAACAGTAATTTCTCCAGGTATCAGAATTCTCTGTGTTTTGAGCCTTCCGGTGGTGATGTCATTGTGCAGAGAAGTGAGGAAACAGGGCTCTGTTCCCGAAGCTTGTATTTCTTCATCAGGGGGCCTGATACGGCACGTTCGGTCTCGACCGGAGGAGAGGGGAAGATCTGGAGACCTCAAGGTAACTCGCAATTGCCTCAAAAGTGATAGAAACAATATATTCAAAACAAAATACTATAGTTATAGTGAATGAGGATTGTAGTGAAAAATTTGATATTGAAAAGGGTGTAAGACGGGGATGTCCACTATCTCCTCTTTTGTTTATATTAACACTGGAAACTTTATTAATAAAAATTAGAGAAGAACAGGAAATTAAAGGATTAAGTATTAGAAAAGTTCAAGCATTTGCCGATGATTTAGCATTTATAATAGAAGAGCCACTTGAATCGGGACCTAAATTAATTTCAAAAATTAAAGAATTTGGGGAAGTGGCGGGACTTAAAATTAACAAAAATAAAACAAAAATGATAACTAAAAATCTCACTAAAATCAGGATAAACAATTGAAAGAAATAACAGACATGCAGGTGGTTAAAAAAGTAAAATATTTAGGAATTTGGTTAATGGCAAAGTGCTCATCAATAAAAGAAGATAATTATAATAGAATATTAGTGCAAATTAAAAAAGACTTAGAAAATTGGAAAAATCTTCAATTACCACTGATTGGAAGAATATCCTCAATTAAAATGAATATCTTACCAAGGTTGTTATTTTTATTTCAAGTAGTTCCGATAAAACAGGGGAAAGCTTTCTTTGAAGATTTAAAAAAAAACAACTTCAAAATACATTTGGCAAGCAAAAAAACCTAGGACAAGATGGAATTTATTACAGGATATTAAAGAAAGGGGTGGATTTGGGCTTCCAGATTGGCAACTATATTATCAAGCAGTGGCTTTAGTATGGATTAAGGAGTGGATGGAGCTAAATAATAAGAGAATATTGACAATTGAGGGACACGATTTCCAACTAGGATGGCATGCATTCATATGGGATGAGAAATATAAATTTCATGCATATTTCAAGAGACATTTGGTTAGGAACGCATTATTGCAAATTTGGCAGAACATCAAAAAACAACATTATACAAAGATTCCAAATTGGATTTCCACAACTGAA
The DNA here is from genome assembly GCA_023053685.1 of Diadophis punctatus similis. Taxonomy (NCBI): domain Eukaryota; kingdom Metazoa; phylum Chordata; class Lepidosauria; order Squamata; family Dipsadidae; genus Diadophis; species Diadophis punctatus. Next base: position 50,437,737 of record JALIGW010000006.1, on the reverse strand, counting down.
GCCATAAAACACCCAAGTTCAAAGACATTTGACAAAATCATACGATACAAAGACTTATTAGATGAACAAGGAAATTTGAAAACTAGGGAAGATTTAACTGAACATGGGATAAACTTAGACTGGTGGACTTACACACAAGTCCAAGCCAAATATCATAGTGATACCAAAATCTACGAATTTCAGAAAAAACCTAATGACCTTGATAAGATACTATCCGGTACTGATGAAAAACTAATTGGTAAAATTTATAAATTTCTAATAAGATATAAAATGGAAGAGGAGGTGGTTAAAGACACAATGATAAGATGGGCAAAAAAATTTGGACACTCTACAGATTTGGAGAAATGGGAAAAATTTGGACAATTAATTGGAAATTAACAATGTCGGTGGCGGATAAGGAAAACCAGTATAAGATATTTTACAGGTGGCACCTACCCCCTGTAAGAATTGCTAGGATGTTCCCAAGCGCATCACCAAGGTGCTGGAAATGCAAGAAGGAAAATAGAACTTACAATCACTTATGGTGGACTTGTTTAAAGGCAAAACAGTATTGGAACAAAATTAGATCATGGTTAAAATAGATAATAAAAGAAGATATAGATGGGAAACCTGAACTATTTTTATTGGGCATAATTGATAAAAATATAAAAAAGAATTACAATATCTGATTATACACATCATTACAGCGGCAAGAATAACCCATGCGCAATTATGGAAAAATGAGGAAATACCAAAAGATGAGGACATAATTAGAAAAATTGCGATATGCTGATACGCGACTGGGAGGAATACTCTTATCGCATTGATGTTGCCCGTGCTGCAGGTGGTGGCCACATTGAACACTTGTAAGACAGGAAATAAAAGCTGATTGTGAGTAGAATACTTGTGACTTGGCTGGAGTTTTGTATTATTTTCCTTAATAAAATACTGTGTCATGAAATCGGTTCATTCTTTTTGAATAACCTTGTATATGTAAAAAGAGGCCAATATTTAAGAGTTTATACACTCCTATAATTTCTTGCCCTTTATTTCAAGGACAAGAAATACTTGTGTGTTGTTTTATATTGCATAGAATAACAAACAATTTGGAGCTAAAACACTTACCTAACAAGGAAAGGTTATTTGAGTTATATTCTACTCTTTTCTTCCAAGATCTCAAGGTGGAATACTTCCATCTCCAATTTAACATTTTTTTCTGTTGCCACTTAATAGCATATTTATTAAAGGATATGTTTATATAGATCACAGTCTACTTCATGAGACCTATGCAATCAAGTGGACTGTGATCTATGAACTTTTTTTAATTTCTTTATTAATTTTCATTGGGCATCATATTTCTACACAAATATACAACCATTTCCATACATTATTAAGTTAACTTAGTTTAACATAGTTTATACATTATTTAATTCATATTTATAAAATCTTGCGTCCTCGTCCCACATTGTCTCTCAGATTTTGTTTTTTTGGTCCAGTCATACCATCTTGTCCATATTTCGTAATATTCCAAATCTTTTTGTCCTTTCAGTTCAATAGTTAATCTATCCATCTCAGCACAGTCATATATCTTTGCCATTATTGCGTTCTCCGAGGGCACTTGAATCTCCAATTTAACATTTTTAATAATCCCACAAGATAAGATTATTGGTATGAAAGTGATTGGCCCTATGAATTTCTGTTAACTTTCAAAACTAGTTAAACACTGTAGCTACTATACCACATTGATATACTAGACAACGTCTGGTTCATTTTAACTTCAAGCAAAGGCAGTCAGTGGGAAGATAAAGAGTGGTATATAAACTCATGTGTGAAAAGAAAAATATGTGTGAGAGAACTTTTTCTCCAGTCCCACAATATTAGAATAAGGGCTTGTCTATTAAACCTAAATGTGGCAAGGACCAATTCAAGGACGTACTTTTTACCCAATGCAAACTTACACTGATGCTGCTATCAGATGTGATGTTGGTCACTACTTTATATTATTTTTTAAATAGGACTGGAATAACTGGACATTAACAGCTAATAATTTTGATGTAATTCGTTAGCTCTAAAATCATTGCTAAGATGCATTGATGGAAGAGGTGAGATCATCCTCATGTTCATATTTATAAACATCTTGATGCATCTGGTTGCCTACTGTGGAATACAATACAGAAAAGTGGATTTGATGGGCCAATGGCTAAACCAACAGGGCTCTTCATATCTTCTTAGAAGGGATTGCTTGTTTTTTTTTTCTTTTTGTGCCTATGTTCTGTTGTTGTTTTGTTCCCTCTGTTTCTGTTTCTACTGCATCATTGGGCAGACAGTAAACTTCCTCTGTATTGTTTTGGTGCCACCCAGGGGCCGTTTATGATTTGCAGAAAAACAAAGTGAGAATTTTTCTCATGCATGGAACATGGGAAAACAAGTGCTAGAAATAACAACATGGCAGAAAAAAATGTTGCTAGGCCATGTTTATGTCATGAATGTATATATCTGGGGAAAGGCCCTAAGCATGTATCATTTTAAAGTATTCACCCCAAGGAACCATTCCAGATTTCCTCAGTAGATCCAGTTTGTTGAGATTCATAAGTATTAAAATACATCTGACTCTTCTCCCATGAGGCTGCCACCTCTATTGTGAAGGAAAAACCATTACAAGAGATGAGTAGCTAATCACAAAGAATTTCTACAACTCCTAAGGCTTTAGGTAACCTCTTAAGGTGCAAGAAAGGCCATTATGAAGACTCAGTGCTATTAAAGGGGCATTAGTTTTGCTGAGGTAAAAAGTCATCTCATACCCAAAGCTTTGACTTCTCCCTTTAAAAGAAAAAAATATATATTATGTGCTGCAATAAACATTCACTTGGGGGGGGGGGGGCAATGCTGGAAAGTATTTAGCATGGTGTTTGAATGCAGTTAACTGTGGTTTATTCAACAAGCACCATTAACAAAACCACAGCATCAGGCCTAATGTGAACCCAACCCAGGGTACCACTCATGTAACATATTAAGGGCACTTCCACAGCTGCCCTAACCATAGCATGGATATGCCCTGGTACCTGCTATTTTCTGCCAAGACCACATGAACCCAGCTGCTGTGGCCTAGAGGTGGAGCTCTTGCCTCACAATCAGGAGGTTGTGAGTTCAATCCTAGGTAGAGGCAGATCTAGAGTCTCCTGCTTGGGCAGGGGTTTGGACAAGATGACCTGTAAAGTCCCTTCCAAGTCTGTTAATCTGTAATTAACTTGCCTTCATCTCATCCCCAGTCCATATCTGAGACATTTTTTTAATCAGCTGCTCAATTTTAATGTTTTCCTCTTCTCCACAACAATTTGTGCTATGGATAATATCTCATATAATTCACTAATCATTTGGTTGTTATGGTGGTCAGAGATTGGAAAAATCTCCCACTTATCACTTCAGACTGCTGAGGAGAAGCTCCTTTTCTTGTACAGGCAGTCCTCAACTTAAAACAGTTCATTTAGTGACCATTCAAAGTTACAATGACACTGAAAAGAGTCACTTATGACCATTTTTCATACTTATGACCGTAGCAGCATCCCCATGATCAAAATTCAGATGCTTGGCAACTGGTTCATATTTATGATGGTTGCAGTGTCCTGGGATCATGTGATCACCCTTTGCAACCTTCTGACAAGCAAAGTCAATGAGGAGTCCAGATTCACTTAACAACCATGTTACTAGCTTAACAAATGCAATGATTCATTTAACAACTATGGCAAGAATATTCAGAGCAAAACCCACTTAGCAACATAAATTTCATTTAGCAACATAAATTTTGGGCTCAATTGTAGTCATAACTCAAAGTCTACCTGTAATTTCTGGGCACAATCCTTCATGCCAATTTCGCTTAGGTTCCAGAAAAGAAAGGATGCCTCACTTCCATAGAGGCATCTGTTGAGTAATGCCAGAGCAATGCTTTCCATAATGTTTATTATGTCTTACCCCAGGTTCTTTTACAAGTCTTACGGCTTTTAAAGTCTTGTTTTTTTTAACGTGGGTTAAGTACAATAATCTTATGAAGGAGTGTTAGTATTTTTTTTTACTGCTTTTCTTTATTCTTTTTAAATCTTCAGGAATATGTGCAAGAACACAACAACTATCAACCAGACCATAATACTTTTAGAGTACAGAATGGGATAACTCACTGTGGCCAACTCACCACAGGACAATTCTTCACAGGACAATTCAACAAATACAAATTAATTTCAATTGAACCATTGGCCAATAATAATAAAACAAAATCAGTCCAGAAATACAAGTTACAATAATTTTGATGAAAACGTAGTCACCAATAAGAAAAGTAACTGACTGAAAGATTAATACAACATTGAATTGTCCCACAGCAAGTTTGTCCTAGACCAGGAGTCAGCAACAAGTGGCTCTGGAGCAGCATGTGGCTCTTTCATCCCTCTGCTGCGGCTCCCTGTCGCCGGTCGGCACCACAATTTTGAGAGGAGCTTCTGGTTAGAGTGGGGGGAAGCAGGGCGTGCCAGGAGGAGACTCTATGGCATGGGGCGGGTTTTCCGGTCAGCTCCACAATTGATAGGGCTTTTCATTAGGACAGGTAGAGGAAAAAGGACGCTGCGCTAGGAGACGACTATGGTGGGGGAGACGGACTTCCGGTCGGCTCCAGAATTGAACGGGGTGCTTCCGGTTAGGACCTTTGTGACTCTTTGAGTGTTTAAGGTTGCCGACCCCTGTCCTAGACCCTTAAGGACTAGTCTTATACACCTGCATAAAACTAATGCCAGCACAAAATTTGCTCCCTATCACCACAGCAGTCCTTGATTCTGGCCTTACTTTCCTCACCACTGAATTTCCCTGTGAGACAGCACCCAGGAACCACAGGGAAAGAGGCATCTGATATCAGTCTAAACTAGCCAATCAGGATTCCCAGGGCTCATTTGATGGCAACATTTCCTGAATATGTGATACATCGTGACAGATTGTTTCCACAAAACTGCCACATTTTTCTGACTGTTAAAAGATAAATACTTTTTAAAAATTAATGTTTATGCTGTGGTTAGGTACAATGGAGAAAAGGCCCTAAACAGTATTTGGAATCCATCACAGTTAAAGCATTCAGCCAAAGAAAGCAGTGAAGATGAGAAAGCAAATCATTGCTAGATAACTTGCCCATTGCCTTCGTTTTGATCACTATCCCAACCACCTGTACAATGGTTTTGTTCCTAGGTTACAAATTATTGCGGCAAAGCAGACAAAAACCATAACTGGATCAATTCATATTTTGGCTCTGGTTCCCAATCTAATTTTTTTCTCCAATCTTTTTCTTTATAAAATGCAGGCCCAAGGCAATTGTGCAGTTTCAAAAACAAAAGGAGACAATAGAGACACTATTGAAGGACCATGAAGGGAACAATTGCTGTTTAACCATGCATTAATAGTTATTTCAGATTTGGACAACACAATCAACTGCAGCCAGGTCAACTTAATTAAAAAAATCATTATCTATTGCAGTTAACAAACTCTTGATAATTATGAAGTAACCATGTTCTTTGGTTAGAGCAGAGCTGTCAAACTCCTGGCCTATGAGCCAGATGCATCATGCACTGGCCACATCTGGTTTAGTGAAGGGGGGAAAAGTCCTGATACGTCCCGTGACGCCGCTGTAATGACGCGAGTTTGACACCCCTGGTTTAGAGATATTTTCCTCAGGAAAAAACAAACTATATAACAAACTCTGGCTAGAAAAAAATCCAAAGTCCTGAACAACTAAAATCAATGAAATAAGTTTGAACATATTTGATAGAAACTAATTCTACCTATTCAGAGGATTTCTTGGGGGCACAGTTATTCTATTCTCATTTTAGTGGTGGAGCATACATTTTCCTTCTGGTGCTAAAAGAATGTCCTTATTACATTCAATTTAGGGCAAAGCTAATAAGAGTAACTTAACCTATTGCCTCTCATCTGCAATTTAAAATGGTTGTTTGCCAAACATCAATGTGCTTGAGAGCTTATTTGCTTGAGCAACAGCCATGAGCAAAGCAATTTGTGAGAGAGCTCTCTTTGATACTGTTCTGATCTATGCAACAATATTCACTGAATGTAATACTGCTGAAGACCATTATAATATTTTTCTGCTTGAAGTCAAAAGAGTCATTAAACTATATGTACCACTAATAACTCCCAAAACCAGGAAAAACAAACTACCCATAACAATAAGTAAGCTCCAATCCAAAAAAAATCTCTGGCAAAAAAACAAAACTGGCCACATAGTCAACTTTAAAAGCCATTACAAAAACTTATGCCAACAGATAAAAACTGAATGCACCAATTATCATATCAAACAAGAGGAAAACCTCCTGCGCACAAAATCCAACTGTGCCTTCTACAATTTTGTAAACAACAAACTTAGAGACGAGAATCATCCCACCCCTAAAAGGATCTAACAATAAAGACTGTAATGATGAAACCGTTAAATCCAACCTCTTCAACATATTCTTCTGCTCAGACTTTGTAAACAGCAATAACTCATGTGCAATATTTCCTGAAGTTTGCATCGAAGTGATTCCCATTTCCTGAGTCCAAAGAGGAGGTGCAAACTTCATGCATGCTCCCCATGCCACAGTCCCTTGCTTTATCTCATCTTTTCTTTGCGAGTGGTGCCTTTGTCACCAAGTAGATCGAACACTGAGCACGGAGCAAGCCTCCCAGTCCCGAACTAAGCTCGGACTACATTTCCCAGCATGCAAAGTGGTGTGCCTATGTTTTTTGCTCCTGTGGGCGTTACGAGCGGGGGGGGAGGGAATGTTAGCAACAGAACCCAGATTGGAGGAAAAGCGGACCCGGGTTTGGTCCTGCTGTTTAGGAAAGACACTTCCATGGGTGCGTGACGAGGAGCAGAAAGGCAGCAGGGGGCTCTGGGGAGAACCATGGAAAGAGCAACGGGGAAGAGTTTTAGTTTCGGGGCTAGCTGCATTGCGTTGAAAAGGGAATCTCTAATGTCTATGGAGATTTTCAGTCATCCAGGTTATGGTTGTCCCAAAAGTGCTTTTCCAAAAGGCAACAGGACTTTCCTGGATTTTCTTTGAAAACGTTTTAAAAACATTTCACTTTCATCCAAGAAGCTTCTTCAGTTGAAAAGAGGAGGGAGGGAGGGAAGGAGTGAAGGAAGGAAGGAACTTTGGGAATTGCTGGGGTTTTTGATCCTTTGGATCCGTCTGCAGCCAGATATCTTCCAATTCATTTGGAAGATTTTCTGCTTGTTCAAAAGTGGCACTTGCTACTGATCAGGAGGTCTACTGCCAGGAAATAGTGGAGGATTTTGCTTCATTCTGATGTTTCTCTGATTAGCTCTCGCCCTGATAGCTTTATGCTACATCTGAGCCCAATCCATCAACGTTTGTCAGAAACAAGGCAAGGCTTGATTTTAAATCTATACTGGGAGGGGGCTCACAGAGTGAAGGCAACTGTCTAGAACTGGGCTGCTAAGGGACATGGGTGTTTTGTAACAGTGAGAAGCATAATGAAATGCCCACAATTTGGCTTGCAAATTGAATTTTGCAGAGGCATCTCTGCTGACAGTCCAGTGACTGAGATCAAATATCCTGCAAGGCCAAATCACAGCTGGCCTGATTAAAATGAGATCACACTGATGCTGTTACCTAGTTGGATAATTAAACGTCTGCAAGAAAACAAACTTTAGAGAGCACCAAGGACCGCTCAGAGAAGAGAGAAAGATGCATCTTAATCACTGATTTATTTTAAACACCATTTAAAACAATGGTTTAAAACTTATTTTTTGGATATTTGTTTCATTAACTACAGTGGACTTTTCAAATTGAAACACCGGTTTCAGTATATTACAATATTACTGAATAAGCAAAACACACATCAAAACTGCTTTGTGACGCACTTCATATATGAACTGCATGCCCAAGAAAGATCAATGTTTGTAATGTTATCTGTCAGAGGGGGAGAGAGAAAGACAGAGATACAGAGAGATACAGAGAGAGGGGGAGAGAGGGAGAGAGAAATAGAGATAGAGATACAGAGAGAGGGGGGAGAGAGGGGGGAGAGACAGAGAGAGGGAGAAGGGGAGAGAGATACAGAGAGGGAGGATATAGAGAGGGAAAGGGGGAGAGTGCCATAGAGAGATGCAGAGAGAGGGGGTAGAGAGGAGGAGAGAGATACAGAAAGAGGGGGGAGAGGGAGAGAGATACAGAGACAGAGGGGGAGAGAGAGAGAGAGAGAAAGGTTTTGTGGTTCCCAGTTCTCTGCCCTAATGACCAGCTGGGTAGGCGTGGCTAGGGGGTCATGTGACTGGGTGGGAATGAGTGATGTCGAGTTGGCCACGGCCACCCAGGTTTTGTGGCTCCCGGTGTTTTTTTTTCTGTGGGAAACGGGTCCAACTGGCTCTTTGAGTGTTTAAGTTTGCCGACCCCTGCACTATGCCAATCTAATATATAAGTACAGTAAGCATTTAATCTAAAAAGGGCCAAATAGAAAAATCAATGGAAGGCTAGAATCACTGATACTAAATTCCAGATAAAATTAATCCAATATTGCCTGAATGACAGGATCTTGAGATTCAGATTTCCTATACAGCTTATTGTGTAGCGTTGTTAAATAGATTCTTTTCTTCCTCTTGATTCCTTTCTTTTTAGAGCATTTATCTTTTAGTTGTGTAATAGCAAAAATAAAGCAAAAAAGAAATAGCATCTGAATCTATCTTTCTAATACCTCTGAAGTTGAATTATGAAAATGCTGGCTGCTTTCTATAAAAAAAATTTAGACAACCTATTTCAGAGCAGCATTCTGGAATTTTTTTTTTAAAAAATCTGGCTTTCAGGCCTCCCATCGTGCGGTCAACTTAATTGGTCTAGGTCTAGGAGATAATTTTGGATTATAAGAAATAAATGGGATTATCACCTGTAATAATAATTCTGAGGATTTATGAGTAAAGTATCTTTTTTTCAATCTAAGCTTCATCTTGGCTTGATTAATGGGCTGAGACACTGATAAAAAATACTTGTCTTGAGACTGAGGAGAAAAATACTGCCTCTATAAAACTCGGTAGATTTCTCTGTGGAGTCTGATAATAGTTGTCACATTGCTTTGAAATTATTACTCACTTTGTGATTTTTTTTAAAAAAAACTAAGCCTCTGAACACCATTATTTTATTATACTGCTGGTTCTAGCAATATGTGAAATGAGTAAGAAGCAACTAAATTGATTCCAGATGGATCATATCATGAAGATGCCTGGAAATAATTTGTTCTGTTAATATTATTAAAATATAAAGCTGAATGTCTACAGAAAGTTATTAGCAAAGAAGTTACCATCATGTAGGGTCATTAAGAATTCTACAAATATACACTTATCCATCATCACAACTCAGCAGTGGTGAAATCCAATTTTTTTTACTACTGGTTCTGTGGGCGTGGCTTGGTGGGCGTGGTGTGGCTTGGTGGGCGTGGCAGGGGAAGGATACTGCAAAATCTCTATTCCCAACCCACTCCAGGGGAAGGATATTGGAAAATCTCCATTCCCTCCCCACTCTGGGGCCAGCCAGAGGTGGTATTTGCCGGTTCTCTGAACTACTCAAAATTTCCGCTACCAGTTCTCCAGAACCTTTCAGAACCTGCTGGATTTCACCCCACAAGCTCCTTTTCCATTAATTTATGCCATTCTACAGTACTTATTCCTCCTTAGCCCGTTACTACATTGTGGGCTGCATTGTGGTTTAACAACATTGTTCCCACTTAGTTTCAAAGAGGGAGAGCGAAGGCTGAGCTACTAAAATAGGTCTTTTGAATCTAATAAGTACTTGTCAATCTTTTGTTACTCGCTTCATGCCAAACGAACTAGGAATTTGGGAGAAAGCAGCGAAGACAACAAAGCCAAACCACAGCAACAGCAACAACAGCCAAGGTTAAACTGCACCGTCAATAAAGCATTTCAGGTTTGAAAGCAAAGGAGAAGGGCAAGGGGGCAGAACTGCCTCAAAATATACCCAGCTGTAAAAGCAGATCAGCAAACTCTCTTAAGGCTTCTGAGAATATCGATACTTCCGGCAATACTGAGCAGTACAGTACATATATTGACCGTTCCCCGTATGATCACAACCGGAAGAGGATTTTTAGATTAAAAGCAATCAATATGGATTGAATGTAGAGTCTCGGAAGCAGAACACGTTTTGGGACTCCGCCAAGGGGGTTCCTGGCATCCTCTGTGGCTATTTGGAATCATTATTTTATTCAACCAATTCCCGGTATCCGACAGCCGCTGTCCCCTCCATCGCAAAAAAAAACCAGCAACACACACACACACACAAACACAAACCACCAGCCTTCAAACTCTTCCCAGCGGGAGATCACACACATATCTAATCTAAAAGTAAGGGAGGAGTCAGAACGTCTCGGTTTACGCATGCGCATCCCTGCCATCTCGGTCCCAGGCTCCGGCGATGAATGAGGCGAGGGCGTGTCTGACGGCCGCACGCGGCTGCCGAGCTCGCCGTCACAACGTGAGGGGGGAGGGCCCATGAGGCGGGGGGAGGAGCGGACCCGCTGCTTTCCTCGGCGGCGCCGTAACGGCCGATCGCCGCCGCGTGTCCCTTTCTCCTCCATGCACGAGAGCCGTAGCCGTCACAGCTTTTGCCCCGCCGAGGGACCGTGGTAACCGATTCCGGCGCTACGTCGGTGGGTGACCGAGCGCCCCCCGGCCGCCCCTCTCTCAGCATGCCATGGGCAACAGCTGGGCGGCGCAGTGGTGTTGCTGGGTCTTCCCGAGACGGGAAGCGGGACGCCTCCAACGAGGAGGAGGGTAAGCGCGGTGGGACGTCAGGGCTGGACCGGTTGACTTCCATTCCGCCTTTCCGGGGGAATTCAGGACAGGCCGGCATGTGACTGAAAGGCTTTGCTTCGAGGTGCCTCGGAAGAGGGGAATTCAGCTAGAAACTCGACCCCGCGCTTTGTTAACCGGGAGGGTTGAATAAAGCCTCCCTGTTCACCGGCAGTCTATCTGAATCCGAGTGAACAGCGGCGGGCAGGCTTGTCTGAAGGCTCTGGCCTTCAAGCCATGCCTGGGGGAGGGGGTGTTTCCGGAAGTATCAGGTTGGCCTCTGCGGTGTACAGTTAAGTGACCTCAGTCTGGTGGAGCTGCAATGGGCTGCCAGTCACGTGTGGATAGGAGGGTCCACCCCCCCCGCAAGAGACAGGCAGGCAGGCAGCCTCCAGCTCTCAGGGAAACGATGGGATCCAGTGGTGTAGAGGGGCTCTCATGACTTGCACGTGGGCTTTCTAATAAAGTCTGGTGGTGTAGTAGAGTGAATAAACGATTTTAGTCTCGTTTGCTGTACTTACAGTCCAATTCAGGTATGTGCTGAATTGTGTTCACAGCGAACTAATAACCAATAATGTGGCATCCTTTCCTATTTTGCCCCTGCTAGAATAGAATAAATAGAACAGAACAGAACAATAACTTTATTGTCACTTTGAATGTACACTAATCGGCACACATTAAAATGAAATTTCATTGCATACAGCTTTCAAAGCCTGCAGTGTTATTTGAGGATAGCTTATTTGAGAAGAAGGGAGTGGGGAGGTATAAACAGTTTCCTTTTGATGAGCACGTTTTACTTATTTCCACATTTTTGTAGGCCTCGTATGGATAAAGGGGGCAATAATTCAGACTATAGCCCTGCTGGCAATTGCTACGTTTTTTTTAACCATACAGTTTAAGTTGTCTTCAGCCTCTCAACTTACTTTCACTTTAGATTAATTTGTAAGATCATTTTAAAAAACCTCATAATTCATGAGGCTGACCAAAAACGTTGTCTATGATTTTTTGAAAACTGATGAAATAATGATACCTGTCTCTGTGTATGGAGTAATCACCAGGCATCTAACTAATAATCTAGCTGAACCTCTAGCCTGGAGGAATTTGTTTAATTCCCCCCTTTGAACCCCTCTGTTCGAATATAGGTACGGTAGTTCTAGACTTAATGGTTGTAAGTATCATCCAGCAAGGTGCACACATGATTGCTTTGCTTAATGACTGCAATCCTTGCTCTCCCCTTGTCATTAAGTGACTGCATGGGTCATGCAGCCCGAACATGGAGTGATTCAGGTAGGGAAAGGCCCTGGCAGGCCTAGCACATACCCAAGCCCACATTGCAGCACCTCCCTCGCTCACATGTGGCTTCCCAGGCCCTCTCTCACCCCCGGAGGTATCCCCTGCTCCACTTCCCACCCTGCTGAGTCCCACACACTCCTCCCCAGACCCTCAGCCCAGCTTAGTCCACTTACCTTTTCTATAGATCTCCTTCGGGAAGCAGCCAGTATACTCTATACGGAAGCTGAGGGACAGATCAGCCAGTTTTCCTTGAAGCTGATCTACCAGGCAGCCTTCCTAAACAGAAGCCATGTGGTGCTGTCCTGAAAGTGGGTGCCATTTTGGGAACAGCCACAGTGAATTGTGGCCGCTCCAAAATGGAGCCCGCTTCTAGAATGGTGCCATGTAGCCTCAGTACTTTATAGGGAGCAGATGGGTGGATCTCTTCTTGGAGGCAATCTCCATCTGTATTATGTTAATCACTATATAGTCTCACTATACAGTATTTTGGTTTACTATATCTCTGTATATAGGTTATATTTATGTGCTACCATAGTGTATCTAAATACATTAAAGGAGAAAAGTACTGGAATATTTGTAGCCTTAAAAATACTGGATAGGGATATTGATTTATTATTATTATTATTTTATTGCTTTCAAGTCAATTTCATTATTTTATTGCTTTCATTGTGACTGCCAGGATGAGACTGTGCAGTTTCCTTGGCAATTTTTTGGAAGTGGTTTAGCATTGTCTTCTTTCTAGGGCTGATTGAAAGTGACTGGCCCCAAATCATCAATCTCCATTTTCTAGTCTGATGCTTTAACACTAGTTCTCTTAAATATCTCAAAAGATTTCACATAGAACATGGGTGTCAAACTCGCCACCGTCACGTGACGTTTCACCACATTTTTCCCATTCACGGAGCTGGGATGGCTGTGGCCTGTGCATGACACATTCGGCCCACGGGCCGCCAGTTTGACACCCCTGACAGAGCATTAAGGCCTGTTATCCTTGGTTCCAGGTAACAGAACACTGAAAAATATAGATAAATTGCAGGAAGACAGGTTCTTGAGTGGTAGAAAAAAGACTTGTAATTTTGAAACAATTTAGCAATGTAACAAATTACACCAGAAGAACTGTCTCTCCTTTCACTAATATAAATGAAGGCATCCACTTGTCAAAAATATTTTAATTTGGATTCTAGCACAGAGCAAGTGATTGGATTCATTGGTTTACTAAACACCTTCTATTATAAAGCCAGGATGAATAGTTTATTTAGCAGTAAATATATATTGAAAATTTATATTAGACCAGACAGTTGCATCAGCATAGGATAGACATTTTTTGCATCAGCATAGGATCATTTATGCCTGAATATTTTTTCAATATTCTATATATTACCGTATTTTTCGGAGTATAAGACGCACCTTTTTCCTCCCTAAAAGTGGCTGAAAATTCAGGTGCGTCTTATACTTCGAATGTAGCTTTTTTTCCAGCCCTAACTAGGTGCTAACAAATCTTCCCAGCTCTTACCTTGCAGGCTTTTTCATTGTTACTCTCTCCAAAGAATGTTTTTCGAGCCCTAAGTCTTTGCAGGTTTTTTTTTCATTGCTCTACTTGCTCCAAAGAAGTTGTTTTCTAGCCCTAATCAGGTGCTAACGATCTTCCCAGCTCTTACTGGCTTGCAGGCTCTTTCATTGTTATTCTCTCAGAAGGTTTTTTTAAGTCCTAACCAGGAGATAAAATAATGTGCTGCAGCTGCTCCGAATAAGTTTTTTTTTAGCCCTAACCAGGTGCTAACGATCTTCCCAGCTCTTACCGGCTTGCAGGCTCTTTCATTGTTACTCTCTCAGAAGAAGGTTTTTTTAAGTCCTAACCAGGAGATAAAATAATGTGCTGAAGCTGCTCCAAATAAGTTTTTTTCTAGCCCTAACTAGGTGCTAACGATCTTCCCAGCTCTTACTGGCTTGCATGCTCTTTCATTGTTACTCTCAGAAGAAGGTTTTTTTAAGTCCTAACCAGGGGATAAAATAATGTGCTGAAGCTGCTATGAATAAGTTTTTTTCTAGCCCTAACTAGGTGCTAACAATCTTCCCAGCTCTTACTGGCTTGCATGCTCTTTCATTGTTACTCTCAGAAGAAGGTTTTTTTAAGTCCTAACCAGGGGATAAAATAATGTGCTGAAGCTGACCAGACCAAGGATGCTAGCCAGATGAATACCTGGTAGGCAGATTGTTTTCCCCTATTTTCCTCCCCAAAAACTAAGGTGCGTCTTATACTCCGGTGCGTCTTATACTCCGAAAAATACGGTAATCTAAACTGAAATACACCCTTAGGAATCTGAAAGCTGTGAGAAATATAAACAAATCTGGTAGGCTATAGTTTTTTAAAAAAAAATTAGCTTTCTTTGATTGTGTATTGCTCCCAGGATCTTTTTGTTTTCCAAAGCTGATGATTAATTTTTCTAGTGCCAAAGGGTTCACAGGTTTCTTTTGAAGCTGGAACTCTACTTATTTCATGATTAATGCAGTAGAAAACAAATCCCACCTTGCTGTTTATTTTGAAGTGCCGATAGTTTCTCAAGATAATCTAAAAGCCCTATTTAATCATAGATGTCTTCAAGGGAATAAATGACAACTTGTACACCATGATGTCCACAAGTAAATACATTGGATCTCATAACACATGTCATTTGTATAATATCATGACATGTATTTCATTTTGACATAATTGTGGCTTATTATATAGCTGCCTTTGGCTTAAATTGTTTGTTGTAAAGGAGTCTTCTTTATGCTGCAGATGTAATTAGAAATTCAGTCATGTGTAATTTCAGCTTCTTCATTGTCAACTTTCATTTTACTCCCAGAGGAATCACAACGTTATTCTTTAAGTGCTTATGGGAATAAATATAATTAGAGCTTTGGGATTACTTTTAATATCCTATCTGGAGAATAACTAAATTTATAATACTCCTTTATTTTGTAGAAAGTAATAGGCATCATGCACTTTCTTTAAAAACATGCATGCATGGCTAGCTCAGGAATTCTGGGAGTTGAAGTCCACAGATCCTCAAAGAACCATAGTTTGGCCACCCCTGGTCTAGGACCTCATTTTACCGATCTCGGAAGAATGGAAGGCTGAGTCAGCCTTGAGCCTGTCAGGATCGAACTCATAGCTGTGGTCAGAGTTAGCCTGCAATACTGCATTCTAAACACTGGGCCATCAGGGCTCCCAATAGAGCTTCCTCTGGAAGAAGAGTGGATTTTTCAATTCACCAATCATCCTCCCTGTCACTACCTGTTCCAGATGGTCAGTTTATTTCAGGAAGGAGTAAGGGATTAAAAAAAACCATTTTCATAGCTGATACATATTTTTACATTCCATATATGTTAAAGACAGACTTTACTGTCTTTAATAATTTCTTTCATAGTATAATATTGAATATATCCAAAATACATAAATAATATCAGTGATGCATAGTACACATTGGAATCCAGCTGTGTTCAATACATGTGCCAACCCCTTATTTACAGGGTCTTATTCACTTGAGAACATGGCATTTAGAATGCTAGATGGATAAATTAATGTTCTGCAAAATAGACCGGTAATTTCTAATTCTTTATTTCTAGAAGGATAGGAAAGGAGATTCAACTGTATACATTGCCATTCTGGTAATATGTGCTGGCAGAAATTACAGTATTGCAATATAGCAGAGCTAGGTGTTTCTTTTCAATTATTCAGATATATATTGTTTCCAAATTAGGCTTGTATATGGTTGTTTGGCTCACCCATTGCTTTACACCGCTACAAGGTCCAATTGGTTTTGTATTAATGTAATAAATTATGATTTATTCAGAAAACAAAGTCTAAACAAACATGGTGTAATGTGATATGTAAACTCTGCAGAATATTTTTAGCATGCCACATTTTACTTCCAAACTCTGATGCTAGCAACTCTTGATTTGGGAATCAAGTTCTAATTTCATTCCTTCCTTTGCTAAATATAGTCAAGACTGTGATCAAGCTTTTATTAAAAGAGTATTTTTTTTAAAAGGGCATGTAACCATGAGCAGCGTTCTCATGACAAAGTTTTGAAAAGTACAGTATACAATATTATACAGGGAGGTTATTAAACAGATTCTAATGAGGGGGAAATTATTCTGATGATTTTTGAAATATAGCAGTAATTCTGCTATGATACTGTTGGTTTATATTCTAGATCAAAGTACTTCAGGACATGCTCAACAGGAGAACACTTCACTATAGAGGTAAGTAAAAGTTTTAAGTACCACTATAGTCATATTATGAAACTAGCACGATGTTTTTCTTATTGCATATTTGCTGGCTGAAACATTATGCAATAAATAAATAATTTTGAACAGTTAAAATTATTTGTTGCTAATTTCAATCACACCAATTTGGAACAGTCTGTTCTTAATAATGGCAATCTAATTAAAACCACCAAATGCTATGTTTTATGTTCATTAAAATACAAAGAAGACATAAAATACTGTAATCTTGGGATAAAATAAATTTAATAACATTCATGCAGTTATGAACTGTGTATGTTCCATTATGTGACTGTGTAAAAGGGGTGGAAGATGGTGACAAGTTACCACCTTCTTTGAGCTCTTTAGTTCGTTAACATTTGTGTCCTACTTTTGCTTGTTTTGGTACCCTTGATAATAATAATACATAAACAGCATTTTCCTAGGTTTGCCCTAGGAATTATTGCATATAATTTCCCAAAGCTGCAAAAGTCAAACATTAGAAAAGTTAAGAAATGGCAGAAGAAAATCTGTGGCTTCCAGTTACCAGACTTTCAAACATCAAAAGATCAGTGAACTATTGCATGTATGTGATTTTAAATTGCTGCTAAGCAGGCAAAACTCTTTTCTCACCAATATTTTTGCTTTTCCTAGAAATTAATTTGCTGCAGAAATTGGAGAATATCCCAAACAATATTAAAGGAATACTGTTTAAAATAATTCAGATGAAAGTTAATTTGTTTGATGACCATCTAGTTTTTGTTAATTTCAGTCTTAGCCCATTTAATTTTCTTAAGAACTTTGGTGATTTGAATTGAAAACAATCCTCGATCAATATAGAAAAAAATTACAAATATATTACAGAGCTTATCAGGCACAAAATTGACATAAAATACCTCAAATAACATAAAAGTTATTTGAAAGTAATATCTAAAATGTTAAAGATGCTCTTAAAATTTTACACATATTGGACATATTAAAAATATTATTCAAAGGTTAATTCATGGAAATCATTAAAACTATCTTGTTTGGGAAGTTAATGAAAATCTCTACCATGTATATTTTTTTATTTCTGTTTATATTTCTGTTTATTATTGTTATTTATTTCTGTGTCTTCATCTGGTTATTTATAAAGTAGTTATATGGCAGAAGATTAATAAATAACTATACACAAGGGGGGAAAGGCATGAGTTGAGACTAAAATTAGGTACAGCAATGCAAATAAAGAATAAAATATTTACAATGATATAGTATGCGATAAGGTTGAATATATTTATAACATCAGAATATTTTCCAGATTTAGATTTGATTTAAATATTATGTGCTATTATAGTTTTATAGCTGTTGAGAAAAGATAAAACTTCAAACTCTTTTTTGTGTATTATAACATTTCATCCCCAAACCGATCAGAAAAAAAAGATTTGAATTTCTAATACTTATGAGATTTGGTCAAAATATCTACATGTACTTTATAGGATTTGAAGACAGTTAAAATATTTAAATCAAATTTCTAAATTGTTTTTGGACTTCTATATGGGCAAAACCAAACGTAAACAAATATCAGCTAAAATTAGGAGACATTAATTGAAGTTGCTACATAGATAGTCTCTAACATTAAGAAAGCTTTGTTCACTAGAACCAGAGATAAGCCCAAGGATTTGGCAAAGCTGTACCTAAATTAGATCATATGTACAGACAATATATGGTGGTCTTATATAAAAATGGAAAGGTTTTGGCAAATAGTTTGCATTCAAATAAGGAAAATAAAAAGCAAAAGATTGTCCTAGATCAGGGGTGTCAAACTCAAGGTGCTTAGATCTGGCCCGCAGTGCCGCCCTAGAAACAGCGAAGGACTGGCTGGCCTCTGCCAGCGAAAACGGAGCTTGGGAGGGCTGCATGTGGCCCTCCCAAGCTCCGTTTTCTCTGGCAGAGGGTTGCAGGAGACTGTCGCAGCCGAAAATGGAGCTTAGGAGACCGTTTTCGCTGGCAGAGCACTCGGGCTACCACAGACGCCCCGACACGAATGACGAGCTGGCCACACCTACCCTGGCCACACACATCCCGTCCCTCCAAGGTCAAACAACTCTGATGTGGCCCTCAATGAAATCGAGTTTGATACCCCTGTCCTAGATCCTAGGTTAGTCTTATTATCTTTATTTAATGAAGCAAATGAAAATTCTTTGATATAATGTTATTATCTGTACACAAAGTGAAATCAATTTATATACTCCTATTACAAATACTAATGCATAGTCAGATATTTATTAATTTAAAGGTAAAACTGAGCAATATATTTTTCTCCATTGTTTACTACTATATCTAAATTATATATAATATATATTTAAAAAATTATATATTTGTACCATGTACTTTAAAATGATAATTTACAGTTTTATTTAAAAAATAGCTGCTAAGCTTTACTACACATGACAGTTATTATGTCTGAAGTAGATATGTATTTGGTATTTTACTAAACACATTACTTATGCTTGATTAATTGAAATATTGTATCTATTTTCAGTTTGAAAACCTAGTGGAAAGTGATGAAGTAAGTTCTTCATACTGACCTTCTTAAGTTCAGTAGATGTATTATATATTCAAATTAGATTATAAGGTATTTGAAATTAGAACAACTAAAAGTGTAGTGAATTGGAAAACTGTTTAGAAGAGGTAGCACTTAAGATTTATTTAATTCTTAGAATAAATTTTATGTATTGCAGTACTACCTTTAGTTTCCAGCATCTGTGCAGAATGTTATGCGCCATGCTTTGAGAATAATCACAATTCTGTGTTATTTAAATTATGTTCTTTTTAGAGAAATTATATAATGTTCATAGTATTATGTAATAATCATTTGGGGGAAACCTAGCTCTTTGATCAGGGAAAATAATAATGTTGGCTTTTTCAAAAGGATGCTAATAGAGATCCAATCCTTTTATACACCTCAGTGTATACATATATATAGATACTAGGAGAGGATTCAATTTTAGAAGCCTTTATTCGCTTGCTGAATATGCCTCTGACATACTTTGAAAGAAAATTTCGTAAGCACCCTTAATATAAATTAATCATAAGATACATGTATAATATATTTAATATAAGTATAGGTATTATTTTATTTATTTATTTTATTTCTATAAGACATTAGCACAGTATCCAATATTTTCTTTGTAAAGCAGATCTTTTTTTTTAAATAATAAATCCTCTCATTTGGTAATGGAAGATAAATTTCATATCTTGTTTATGATCTTTCTCATCCTCTAAGAAGCGCTAACAGCTGTCTTTATAGCTGAGAAGATCTGAGTGAAATGTGAATATCCAATTTCTCACTAATCATGAGAAACCAGTCCTGTGTTTAAGCAATTTGCTTCTGTGACATTTAATGTAACCCTAAGAGGTAAAACAATTCAGAGTCTTAAGATATAATTTGAAATAAAATAAAAATAACACATCTGTTGATCAACTGATAAGCCCATTAAAGAATTGATATTTGCTTTGAAATGTACATTCCTCAGACTTGCTGCTCAATCTGATTTTAAAATTCAGACAGTTCCAGTTCAGGGAAGAATAAAAGAAGGATTTAGATATTATTGCCTGAAAATATATCAATAGGTGTTTTTCTAAATATTTTAATTTGACAGTTTTATAGTGATTTGATATTTTAAAAGATTGGGGGATTTAAAGTCATATATTTCAGATCTATTTTGAAAGTAACTTGATAATTAGGTTCATTTTTAAAAAGCACTTTTTTTTAAACAGGGTGAAAGTCCAGGAAGCAACCAAAGGTATGAGTTTATATTTACAGTATGTATTGATTTGCTTTCCTTTCTCTCTCGCACTCATATATGCTGCTTGCTTCGTTCTTTTTAATCATCTACTTTTTTAATTTAATTCATTTCAGCACATTCACATTTTTTAAATCGAAAATACTGATTTGATTGTAATGTTAGTTCTTTTAAGAAGATATATTTCATAGAAAGTTCTTTTTAATCATTGGAATATCATTTGCAAGACAAATTCAGCTAGCTATGGTCCTAGAAAGTTTCTTCTTCATGGGTTTGCAGAAAAGCATAAGATGGTTATCTCTGACTAATAGGGAAGACTTGCTGACTTTAACAGAAAATGTCTAATAGTGAAATTCTTGATATTAAGATAAACTAAAGCTAAGTATGAAATGCATATATTAGATTTCAGAAAAGTAGATTACCCTAGTGAATTGTTCCATAAGAACATTAATCAGTAACTCCTCATTAAAGTAGACTGAGGTATGCAGTCCTTGTCTTAATGCTCTTCAACATATTCATTAATGATTTGCATGAAGAGGTGTAGAACACTTATCAGTCACACAAAAGGTCACAATGTGTTTTATCTCAAAAGGAGACTGATTCCCACTCAATGTTTGGGAAAACTTGCTAACGAGAAATTCAATTCAATTGTGGATCTAATTACTAAGGAAGATGGTAAATACAGATGTGCAGCATGGAGCAATTCAGCTGTGACACCTTTACTTTTCTTTTGAAAAATTATGTTTTTCTCCTTGACAAGACTGATCCAAACATTCTGGAGTTGGTTTATGTATATTGTCCAGAACAGATAGTGATTTGTGGTGCTGGACACAATCCTATCCCCAACACTCCATTTTTGTTTGTGGTGAATTCCTCTCATTGGATGTGATTGCTCAGCCCTCTGTTAAAATATTTTAATTTAGAGTCCCACAGTGGAAAGGCTGGTGAATTGGATAAAAGAACGTGGATCACAGTAAATTTAGTAAAAAATATCACAAAAAGGAATTGCACTATATAAAAACAAATTGTATACTATATGTTTTTTAAAATATTTAAAATGCTAACTACTTGTGAAGCCTCTTCTGTTTCAGTATAATTTGAGTAATAAGATGTAAAACTGAAATATAAGCAAAAATATATGCAACTTCACTTCTCTGTTGGATGTGAGGTTGAATTTGGCTCTTGTTGGGATTTTGGTTTTTTTTTTTAAATTGACTTCAGCAGTAGCAATAGCACTTAGACTTATATACTGCTTCACAGCCCTCTCTAAGCAGTTTACAGAGTCAGCATATTTCCCTCAACAATTTGGGTCTTCATTTTCCTGACCTCAGGGATGGAAAGCTGAGTCAACCTTGAGGTGATAATTGAGGTGAGCCTTGATTCTCAACTTTGAGGTGAGAATCGAATTGCTGGCAGTCAGCAGAATTAGCCTGCAATGCTGTATTCTAACCACTGCACCACCATGGCTCCTATAATGAATACTTGTCTCGGTGCTAAAAAATGACACCTCAGTACACATTTGTATGCCGACAATTTCTTATCCTTCTAATTCTTAAACATTGAAACTGACATTCCTACTCTAAAGAGATCAGAATGACAGGCGTGGCACTCTTTCTTCTTTTTCTTCAGACCTCTGACAGAAGAAGAAATTTCTGCTCTTCAAGAAAGGCAGTATAATTCCATTGCTGATAAACAGAGAACGTTAGATGACAAGCTTCAATCAGAGGTAAGCATAGTAACTCTTTGTGCATGAACAAATAATTTGTATTAGCATGCAAATAATGTTTTAATAATTGACTGATAGGAGATGGAAACTTTGTGAGTGAAGCATCCAATGCGGATACTGTAATATTGAAATTAAAGGGACTGAGTGAGGAGGAAAAAAATATCAAGCAGAAATGTTGTCATGAATGAAAGTAAATTCATAGGGAAATGATTTAGATAAATGTTACTAAAACTTAGTATAAAAGGAGCAGCTAGATATTAGCTTGAAGTGCTAGATAAATGTTGGCACAGAGAGGACAAAATATTTGTGCAGTCATTTCTTATTCAAAGGCCCAGTAGACAAAATCATTCCAAGCTTCCCAAAACTGATGGTTATGGTTTGGCTCCTAAGTATTTTATGTGACCCTCTCCTCATGCACCACTTAATCTGCATTGAAAGCTTCAAACCTTGGACCCAGATTTATAGTCAGTGCTTTATGAAATCTGGAATAATTGTCTAAATTGGATAGTAAAATTGTGGTTTTTTTTCTGTGAAGAGAAACATTAGAAAGGTTGTGAAGCTGTCTTCCTATAGAGATATATCAGGAACCTGCCTTAATATTGTTTTTCCATTCTGTAACATATTTGTTGTTATTTTCAGCTACTTTCCTATCAATAAATTTTATTTTTATCAAATACTTTATTGATTATTGCTACTTTATTGTTTGCTTTAAGCTACTATAATGTATCCATAAAATTTTTAGTTAATGGGTAATTTAGAAATGTATTAAGAAAACAGGAGAGCATGGTAATAGCATATGCCACCATGAAAAAGATTGTGCATGTCCATTTCAGTACCACTCTGAAAGATAGAAATAAGATCAATAATTAGTTGTATATCCTTTATTATAAAATTGCTTGTCATGAGAAAACAGTTAATAGAAGACCCCTTGCTGCTATTCTGCTTTACAGTAATAATACTATAAACACAGGGGGAAATGCACAAATTTGTCCTTTGGGTAGTTGAAGTACTGAAAATGTGTTGTGTAACAAAAATATTTCTCATTATTTGTCTTTTACATGCTTTGTAATTTAATCTGGTATGATTTCTTCCCATATGTTACAGTTAGAATTCTACATCTATGAATGTAGATAGAAGCATAAAAACATGTCTAAGTAGTAACTCCAACAGTAAATAACTGCTTTCTGTTGATATTATGCATGTGAAGGCTCTCAAGTTTGAAAATAGTTGCCTCAGGCTCAGAGCAACCGTTTCAATTTAAACCAAGCAACTGTTGTTTGCTTCATGGATAAATGTTTGTTACTGCCTGAATATGGGCTCAAATCAGTGTTACTTTTAGAATGGAAGTAATTATTGCTTCATTCTTTATCAGTATTGAAAGACAATTTTTGGTCTTCTCCTTTGCCTTACATAAGTTAATACCGTTAAATAAAATGCTTTAAATGTTTGCCTCACAGCTCACATAAAAAGGTGTAATAGAAAAAGGCATTACTAACTAAACTAAATAAAATTAAAGGAATTTTAAAATAGCATGCATAGTACAATTAAAAGTTGTGTTAAATATGGAAATACTTTATTTTAAAATTTTAGTATATTTTATGTTTCAGATTTTTCATAAGTACCTTTACTTTAAATTTAGTAGACTTACTTTCATAGGAGAGATAGCTAGGTTTTCTTTTGTTAACCATTATTATTTTGTTCATATACAGTTAGCCATACAAGAGGAGAAGTTAAGAATAGAAGAGGAGACTTTATATGCTGTGCAGCGTGAAAAAGCCAGGGCAGCAAAACAAAGAAAGTTCTTGGAGGTGAGGGGAAAAAACCCCAAAATATCTGTATTAGAGTGTCTATTTATATCTTCCTCTTAGTTTCATGTACTTTTTAAAACAATATTCAGCATTAACACTGGTTTGTAGCAGTTTCTTTTTTTTTCTAGTCTCACTAGATACTGGCTGTAATACTAAGCCAGTTTTTTTACAATTATGATTCATACTATGTAGACAAGTTGCTAATGCTCTCTGATTTGCAGTTTTTTCTTTTGGCCAATAAAAATTGCTGAACAGACAAAGGAGTCCTGTCCATGGTTTGTCTAATATAACATGTATGCCAAGATCCTTGCCTTCTTCCTATTTTAAACTCCAGCATTTATTGGCTTTAACTTGTGGATAAATTATAGTATTTCAGTATCTATATTTGCATACAAAGTTCTTCTGCAGAACTGTTAATTCACAAAAATAGGCTGAAATGTTTAATTCTGCATTAGCAGTTTAGTGTAAAATCTTACGATTTATGATGAATGTACTTTTATGATGATTGTGATCATGATTTATCACTTGTTGCTTGTATGTACACTGAGAACACATGCACCAGAAACAAATTCCTTGTGTGTCCAATCACACTTGACCAATAACGAATTATATTCTGTTCTAAATACAGTACTTGGGCTTATTAGAAATTGTTTACTGCCAATAAAGGGTGAGGGGCATTTTACCAAAAGAAAACTAAAGAACTTGAATACTAAGGATGCAGAGGGAAATTATTGAAAGCAAGGAAGGAAATATAATATAATCCATAAAGTAAATCTGAAAACCAATAGGAAATAGTCATTGATATTTCATATTACAGGATACATAGAATGAGATCTCAATTAGTTATGAAATTTACTGTCTCTAATATTAATATATTTCAGCTATATTTCCCTCAGAGTGTTGTGGGGAATAACCATGTATGTTCTTACTTCTCTTTGGAATATGAATAGAATCATTGTCATTACAATCATCCATAAATATTGGTTTTGATTCTTAAACAATTTGTAACTCGATGTCTTTCCATTCTGTTGTCTTCACTAGTATTTTTTTATGCTCAACCTTTCTAAGTTTCATTTTACCTGTCTGTTGTTTTTTGCTCTTTCTTTGAGATAAACTTCTAGCACAAATGTCAAAATTGAGGTTTTTACACACTATAGAAGTTATAAACTCTCATATAATGTCTGATCTCACATTTTAAAACTGCTTCTTCAGTAATCAATGCATGAGCAAATGAGGAGCTTGAGTTCTTGTATCTCCCTTTGAGAGATTTTCTGGCTCATTAACCGATTGCCTAACAAGGTTAATATTATTTAACTCCCCTACAAAACAACATTATACTTTAGCTGATTTTAAAAGTCCTGCAAGGCAGTTTAATTATGAACTGATAGCTACAAGAAAGTAACAAATTAGGAATTTTCCTCTCAAGCCAGGTATATCAGGAGAAGAGAGATTGTTAGAAATCTTTGTTGTTTGCCCAGGTTTCAACAGATCTCTGGGAATTTGTTTGTTTGTTTGTTTATTGAAAAGGATTCCAAATCAAAGGTGAGTGAAACACCAGGGCCATGTAAGAATATAATATGGGGCTAAACTTGAAAAGCATCCAGAAGCGCCAATTGGTTCAAAATACAGCAGTCCTCATGGTTTTGTGCAGACCCAGGTGTGCACACATGTCACCTTTTCTGTGGGAGCTGCATTGGCTGCCGATTTGCTTCCGGGTACAATTCAAGGTGCTGATTGTCATCTTTAAATCCCTACATGGCTTGGGACCAGTTTATCTGAAGGACTGTTTCTTCAATTATATCCACCCAACACATCAGAGCGTGGAAGTTAAGGAATGTTACTCGTCCCCTCTCCTAAAAAGGTACAACTGGCAGGGCCCAGAAGAAGGACCTACTCGGTAGTAGTTCCTCCCTTTGGAACATCATCCCTGCAGAGATTAGACTTGCCTCCATTTTGACACTCTTTCACAAGTCCCTGAAGACATGGTTTTGCCCCTGGGGAACCCAGAGTAGTGTGGACCCCATCAATGGCTCATTTGTTGTGGCCAGGAGTGTGGGGAGTTACTGTTTTTACCTTTTTTATATGGGTTTTTTTATTGTTTGTAAGTTGCCCAGAATCACTGAGAGTGAGTGGGCAGCCATATAAATTGTCTGAATAAATAAATATTATCAAATAATATATTTTGCCTGTTTATTACACTTGTTTAGGACACCAGAAGCACATTAAAGTCATAGAAATAGTAGCATGTAGGCTGGTGGTCCAAAAAAATCAAGATTGAAATTATATATTTGCTATGTGAAAGGCTACAGAATAAGTAACAACGGAAGGTGCACATGTATGTAAAAAACATACTAAGCTCAGGTATCTGAAACAGCTTGTTGGATTGTGCCCTATAGAAAAAAGTGAGAGATGTTTCCTTGTTTCAAAGGCTCCTTTTACTGAAGATACTAACAGGCCAGTCCTAAAAGTGAATTGCATGATTACTTGCTACAACAGTTCTACATACTAAGCTGCTTTTACGTATTATTCATTTAGAGAAATGTTGTGTTTAAATGCCCAAATACATTTTTTTCAAGTAAAGGAAATGTCTTAATATTCTTTTTTCTACACTTTCAAAAGCAGGTATTTATTTTCCCCTCACCATACAATATTATCTTTTCAAGAATGTGTTGATCTATGATCTCAGCATCAGGCTAACTATCTTGGATTAAATTCTCTAATTCTTAATTTGTTACAAGGTAGAATTTTCAGAGAGATCATGAAAATTATTTTTGTTCATTTACAAGCAAAATTAAAACAATGGATATTTTTATCTCACCCTCATATTTGAATTGTCTGATCTGATAATTTTTGACAGTCTATATTATTTTTATTCACATTAACATAAATACATTCCAGTGCTAGTGAGAAACAATATACAGTAGAACCTATGGTTACGACAGTAATTCGTTCCATGACTCCGATCGCAACCCAATTTGATCGTGACCGGTAGTGAGACTGACTGCACATACGCATACAAAAAAAAGGCGCGGAAGGGGAAATCAGCACGGCTATGTTTGATTGCCACCCGAGTATTTGTTGCGACCAGATGCAAAAATTTTGCGAAATTTTTGGTCATCACCCGATTTGGTCGTGGTCAGAAGCGTTTCTGATCAGAGGTTCTACTACAGTGTTTCCCAACCTTGGCCACTTGAAGATGTCTGGACTTCAACTCCCAGAATTCCCCAGCCAGCGAATGCTGGCTGGGGAATTCTGGGAGTTGAAGTCCAGACATCTTCAAGTGGCCAAGGTTGGGAAACACTGTCATCTACTGTATCAGACATGGAGTGCAAACAGACATATGTTATTTTGTTGAGTACTGACCCTAGAAATTGATACGCTATGATAATATCGCTTATGCTCTTAACTTGGAGGATCTTATCATTAAGTGGCTGTTTCTTTTTTTCCTCTTATTTTTGTTAGCAACAAAAGTTGCAGAGAAAAACTCAGAAAGCAAACCATGGAGATGCCCAAAGGTAAGAGGAACAACTGATGTTGAGGAATTTTAAATAGGCAGTACAGTCAAAAACTATTTAAAACTTGAATTTCAAACAGTAGAATTGTATACCTTACATGTTTAACAGAAAATATAGAACAAAGGCAAGAACAAAGCAAAAGCTAATGCCATCTTTTTTAGAAATCCAATTGTACTAAATAAGGTTTTCAGTTCTACTTATGATCATCCATAAATGAATTTTTGGCAACCACTTATGCAGCATACTTTTCTTAAAATTAAAACAAAGTTAATCTATTTTGTCAGCATAGTAGACCTGTTTTCATTTTCAAAATATTTTTCTGAACGTAGGCCTACTTGTTATAACTTCTTTTTACAGTTCTATGGTAGAAGAAGACTTGGATTCTTATTTGAGAAATGTAAAACTGCCATATGAAGCTTTCCGCACTAGTAGTAAGTTTCCTATGTATATATTTCTACAATTTCCCCGTTTGTAATTTGCTATTTTTACCGACATGTCCGTGAACATAAAACAGCCTATGACAGTGATGGCGAACCTTTTTTTCCTCAGGTGCCGAAAGTGCATGCGCATGCGCTATCGCATATGCGTGAGTGCCCACACCCATAATTCAATGCCTGGGGAGGGAGAAAACGGCCTCACCCGCCCTCCTGGAGGCCCTCTGGAGGCTGGAAATGGCCCGTTTCCCAACTTCTGGTGGGCCCAGTAGGCCCATTTTTTGCCCTCCCCAGGCTCCAGAGGCTTCCCTAGAGCCTGGGGAGGGCAAAAACGCCCTCCCCTGTCCCCCCGGTGGCCCTCCGGAAGCTGAAAACGCCCTCCCAGACCCTCTGTGCAAGCCAAAAATCAGCTGGCTGGCGCGCACATGCGCGCTGGAGCTGAGCTAGGCAACGGCTCGCGTGCCGGCAGATATGGCTCCGCGTGGCACCTGTGGCACACGTGCCATAGGTTCGTCATCACTGGCCTATGATGTCTTATATGACTATGAATTGCATCCATTCAATTCCTTTTGAAACAAGCACTGTCTCCTTATTTCTGAAAGACATCATTACTTTCCTTATTTAGGAGGCTTTATACATATGTTTGTTTGATAAAGGATAAATGTTGGAGAGATAAGTTTGTAGATTCCGATGTAGTTCCTATATCGTCTCTGAGAGGGTTACCTAGCCCCATGATATAGAAGAGCAAGAGGCAGAGCTTGTCAGAATCAAGAGAGGACTCATCCTATAATTGTACATTCTCATGAGTGGTCCAAGTCTAGCCCCATCTTGATTTCCATTAACTGTTGTCTAGCACCAATTTAGTGCTGACCATTAGTTAACTAGATTCTGAGCCATGGTGGCGCAGTGGTTAGAATGCAATATTGATTCTGCCCACTGCCCGGAGTTTGATCCTGACCATTTCAAGGTTGACTCAGCCTTCCATCTTTTCAGGATCGGTAAAATGGGGACCCAGATTGTTGGGGGTAATATGCTGACTTTGTAAACTGCTTAGATAGTGCTATAAAGCAGTATGAAATGGTATATAAATCTAAGTGCTAAGTGCTATAGACATGAGTAATAAATCAGCTGAACTAGAACTTAACATGTGGTCCTGATTCTTTGCACCCAACATATCCATAGTTAATTTTTGGAAACTATAGATGGCTTTCGGGAGTAAGGATTGTTTTCCTTTATCAGAAGTTCCTGTGGAACCAAGTTTTGTTTTCAGGAATTCCAGTCCATTAGTTGACTAAACATTAATATTGCTAAAATGTTCCTTTAACTGTTTATTACGATTGAAAAAATTGAAAAATAATGTTGCAAATAATTCATTTTACTAAAAATCCTATTACTTTCTAAAATAAATTCTAAAAATTTGTTGAGAATTTTTCAGTGTGCAAATGAGGAATTATTTCTCCTATCCTTTTCCCTCCTATTGCTCTACTCTCCTGTTCAAGTACGTTTAATTTTTTTTTTTATTACAGGACTTTCATCAGATGCCACTGTTCTAACACCAAATACAGAGAGCAGTTGCGATTTAATGACCAAAACCAAATCTACAAGTGGAAATGATGACAGTAATTCCTTAGATTTAGAATGGGAAGATGAAGAAGGTATATGTTCTATCTTATAATAATCGTTTAATTGATCTAAAGTGATCCAAAACTAATTCAGCACAGTGGACACTGTTGGGTTTTCAAAATCAAAACTGTATTATTGCTTTTGAAATTTCATAAGCTGTCTAGATTTCCAATCCATCTGAGGGAAACATGAATAAAGAAGAAATTGCAGTAGGTAATCTTAAACTGGATTGAGGATTTGCATGTACATAAGCATTGGGCAAGTAATATAAATTTTGAAATACCAAGTTAATTTAGCCATGTAAAATTTGAGTTTCCCAAACTCTTGTGATGAACGTGCTATGGATCTTGAGAACTACAATATTTTGGGGATAGTTGCTAATTGTATCCTAGTTCTATTATTTATAGCAATGAAACTCATTTTGTGGCCTGCAGACCAATGGCAATCTGCAGTCTCTCTATTCATTGGTTACAGTCTGCTCATTCCCTCAATCCTTGCTCCTTATGTTCACTACCTGGCAACTTTTCTGATGGTATATAGTTTCTGTGGTCAGATTATCCACCATCAAGTCGAATATGAATCTCCTAGTACCAGAAGAGATGCAACATCATCCTCACTGATATGAAAGACTTAGAACTCAGAGATTCAGACAAAAGAACATTCTTGACATGGCGTGGAATGCAAAATAATTCAAATGGTAAATACATTTTAGTACAAAATTAAATGTTAAAAGGCCTTTAAAAATGAAGATAAAGCAAAGCATATGCAAATGAAACTATAAGCATCATCTTATTCATTGAGAAGCATGACTTCCCATGTTCTTAAAAACAGAAACATAGGGAGGTGCCCTCCCCCATATTTTTAAATATTTAGTTGTCCACAATAGCAGAATATTTAGAAACACACTATAGGCAGGGGTCTCCTACCTTGGTAACTTTAAGCCGTTGCTGGCTGTGGAATTCTGGGAGTTAAAGTCCGCCAGGCTTAAAGTTGCCAAGGTTGGAGACCCCTGCTATAGAGGTAGCCCCAAAATTATGACCGTTCGTTTAGCAGATATTCAGCGTTACAGCAGCACTGAACAAATGGTACCTAGTCCCTGAAATTTTGGGCACTTGGCAGCTTACCCACACCTAGAACTGCAGGGTACCTTCAAACCACCACCACCACCACCACCTATCTCCCTTCCCTGTGGCCCTCCTTGGCAGTGATGCTAGGGTTGAAGTAGAGGTCCAGGGCCTTCAGCATCTCAGCTGGCCATCATTGTCTTCGAGCCTCTACTTTAGTTTAGCCACTACTGAGGAATGCTGCCTCAAGCCTCGGGCCACAGCCAGCCGCCCCAGTGCCACACTACAAAGCCCCTGGCACTCTGCTCTGCTCCACCCAACTGACCTTAGCTGTCTTCTTTCCGCTGCTAAGTAGACATGCCTGACCTGGCCCTATGGGAGGTACAGGTAGCTGTGGTCACGCTAGACCTTCCTGCTCATGATCTTGTGGAATTGCATGCCCCATTCTCACAAAGCTTTGGAAGACCACAGAAGCTAAGCAATATGGTTGTGTGATGGCGTGCTTCATGACCACATTGCTTAGCAATAGAAATTCAGATCCCAATTACTGTCGTTAACCGAGGATTACCAGTATTCTATTTGCATTGCAAAAAAAAATTTTTTTTTCCTCAACCATAAAATATTTTTGCTACTGAAATAGATATTGTTAGAAAAATCAGTATGTTGCTGCTGCATTGGACTCTCAGAGCATGCAGAGGAAAGGCTAACACTTGGCTATTTATTTATATATTTCTACATAGTACAGAGAATGTTCTGCATATTTATATTGCTTAAATATAATCACACAAGAAAAAAATTGATGCATGGAAGGTAAGAGAAAGTAGACTTGTGTAATAAAGTTTTTTAATGTTAGAATTAATAGGAAACAGTTTTCAAATGTCTTTTTATAGGCTGGTTAAGACAACAGCTGCAGAAAAATAAGCTAGGTAGATTTTAAAAGACTAAGATTCACTTTTGTCATAGCTTTCACTCTGAGTTTATTTTCTTAATATATTAATTTAGATTGAGTTTGTAACATACTCATTTGGCCTTTTGGCTGTAAATAAAATTGATTGATTGATTGATTTTCTTAAAATATTCCTCATCACAAGTTTTGTCAAAAGCTTGTTTGAAAGTTGAATTCTGAAACCACACTAAATTTGGCTATTGGTGAAGTGGATTCTGTTCCATAAACATTTATGCCATGCTGATGTATTAAATGTTTGAAGTACCATATCATTTCCTGGCTGCTACATGGATTTGCCTCCCAATATTAGATATTTTGCAAAAGAAATTGTAGTTATTTGATTCAGGATGTATCTACATAAAACCTAAGAACCATGGAAAGACAACTTTTAAGGATTCCAGGGTTAGGGTTAGGGTCAAGGATTCTATTAAAAACATTTTTTTCAATGGCAGGTATAAACAGAATGATCCCTTTGAGAGAACGTTCAAAAACTGAAGAAGATATTCTCCAGGCAGCATTGAAATTTAATGGCAAAAAAACTGGAAGTAACCCAACTTCTACATCTGATGATTCTACTGGTTTGGAATGGGAGAATGACTTCGTTAGTGCAGAAATGGATGATAATGGCAATTCAGAGTATGCTGGGTTTGTAAATCCCGTTTTAGAACTTTCTGCAACAGACCAAAAAACTTCTGGTGTTGATCAACAAGTGAGATAATGAAATTGGCCATTGGGTGCCTAGCAGAATGGTTGAAGTTGGAAAACCTACAAACCTGTATTGTGCACAATCTTGTAATTGCTGCTGCTGCTGCTGCAAAGCCTCCTTTTACAATAAGGAAATGATACAGTGACTGCTCTTGGTGACTGAGCTCCAAATTTCTATAAAAAAGAAGGAATCTACGCTACCTTATGTCCATTAAACAATATGGTTTGCTAACAATGTGGTTTGCTATCTGAACTTAATTGTAAGTGCAATTTTTATAACCTACCTTTTAAATGTTTATACTTGAATGATTCGATTATGTCTGTTTTTAGGTTTAAGCATACAGCACCCTGCATTAAATATAGCGTCACAGCTTAAATGTTTTAATCAATTGTCCTATTTCAGTCTTTGGGAGTTTTTTTCTTTAAATACAGTGGTACCTCGGTATTATTGTGAATTGATTCTGGGAGGTGTGATGAGTACCAAAAACGATGAGTAGCAAATTGATTTTTCCCATAAGGAATAATATAGTGCAGGGGTCCCCAAACTTGGCAACTTTAAGACTTGTGGACTTCAATTCCCAGAATTCTCCAGCCAGCTATGCTGGTTGGAGAATTCTGGGAGTTGAAGTCCACAAGTCTTAAAGTTGTCAAGTTTGAAGACCTTTGATATAGTGAGTCACAAGGCAGCCAACACAGACAAGTTCTAGCTTGTGCGTTGAGTACCAAACGATGAGTACCAGGACAAAATTTTCACATCAAAATGCATTGAGTACCAAATTCGAGAAGTTTCAAAGCAATTGAGTACCAAAGTACCGCTATACCTTCATTAGCATAATTTTAGCAGGAAATCTGATCAGCACCTTTGTACTTGAAGTATGAAACTAGGAATAGGAATTCTGCTGCGGCTTCCCAAGAAACATAGGATGCTGCCTTACATTGAGTCAGTCTATTGATCCATATAGCCCAATGTTCCAAGCATTGGCACTACTTTCCCAGTTGCTCTGGTGTTTCAAGCAATTCCCAGATTTATCTGGAAATGTTGAGGACTGGACATAGTGAAAGCAAACTTCATGTTCTGCTATTCAGTTAAAGCATCCCTAACAGTTTTATTTTTTTTTCAGTT
Source organism: Diadophis punctatus similis (assembly GCA_023053685.1). Classification (NCBI taxonomy): domain Eukaryota; kingdom Metazoa; phylum Chordata; class Lepidosauria; order Squamata; family Dipsadidae; genus Diadophis; species Diadophis punctatus. The sequence goes on along the minus strand of JALIGW010000006.1, from coordinate 50,404,651 downwards.
CAATTTGTTTTGAAAATTAAATAAACTTTGGAATGTATTTTTTTCTTTATTCCTCCTGATGTTTTACTGAGATTAAATCTCAAGCACAATGTCTTACATTTGAAAGCATTTTATTTATAAAGCTAAAGCATTATAAATAAAATTTATCATGGCAGTAATGAGCCATCTAACTACAGAAATTTGGAAGCATTGAAGACATCTTTCTTTCTTTTAAAACGTTGGATACCAAAATGCAGAGGTTTGCATTTTTAAGGTTCCACTGTTCTTCCAAATTAAAATGATAAACGCTTCTAATACAAAGTAGTTACTTAATTTTTAAATTGTGTAAAATTAATATTGCCTAATAATTGGTAATTTAGTGCTCTTCTGATTTGTAAAATATAGATCGCATGGATACTGTCTGTGGCTGAATCAATGCAAATGCACATTCCAATCGAAGTATATCTGAAGTATGTGAAACATTCCATTGTTGTAATCTAATTAAATTCAGTTTATCAGATTTAATAACTTCTGAAAATGATAGAGTGATGACACCATTATTCAAAAATGTTACTATTATCAGTATGCTTTAATCCCCCCCAAATCTTTGTACTTAATTGGTTCTAACCATTGAGACTACAAAACTCTTCTCATAAAACTGTTTTTCTGATGAGACAAAAACTGCTTTGGAATGATGGTTACATTTGTATGATAAAGCAGACATGTGTCTCTCACAAGTATCGTGATTCATAACCATTTTCAGAGTGTAGCAATACAGTACTGTAAATCAGGGAGCAGCAGTATTTACTTCCATACCTCCTTGAGTTGTTGAACTTCATTTTGTCCTACTAGTCATGCTCTAAGCTTCCTAACAAGAGTTTTCTTGGCAATGCATTAACAATGAAATTCCATAGACACACATAGACAACATGATGGCTTCTAGCAGCTGCTGCTACAGTAGAAAGGAAAACCAGAACTGCAATACTGAAAATTATTTATTTTGTTTTTAAATATTCGTTTCCTTCAAGTTAAGCTTGACAAAAAAAAAAAACACCTTGATGCATATGAAAAAAAAACAAGATTTACTTCCACCCATCCACCCACTTTTTTTTTTTGCAACACTATAGAAGTTGCATGACAGTTTCTTCCAGTATCTTTTTCCCACTTCTCAGTTTAGACTACAGCTATGGTACTGACTGGAATCTGTCCCAAGTACTACTCACATCTGACCTTAATTGGGTTCCAAGGACTGACAAAATTAACCAGAGCTGCCAGCTGCTGAACAAAAGCTTGCACCTTTGCTACCAAAGCAATAGTGGTTTCTAAAACCACTGAAATGCATACACTAACAACTACATATATTCTTGGTAGGCTTGTGCTTGGCATTTGTCTCTTCGCTGCTCTGTAACAAGCATCAATTCATTAACTCTTTTATAGATTAATTTATAAGTGATGATTCCAGATGCAGAATATTTATTGTTTACATTATTCACATCTCCAGAGTTATGGATTTGAAGAGGTCAGCGACAGTAAATAGTTATGTTTATATGTAAAAATTTAATTAATGTATACCAAGGTCCTCATTTGATTTCTTTTCCTGTGCCTTTTATGTTTAAATTAAAAAAACAGATTTTACCATTCATAATACCTTACCAAAAAATTTCTTCATATATTGCATTTCTAAAGTAGAAGTTTGTTGCTGAAAAAAATTGGGTTCCGTATTTTCAGTTCTTGTAATATGCTTTATTATAAGATATTTGTACACTGCAGATATATATATATATATATACATACATACATACACATATGGTTTAATATGATTTCTGTCACTTCATAAATGCTACAATCCTTAAAAGTTTAGATTTATCAAGCTGTGAATAAATTTTTTACGCACTTCATAACTAGTCTTAATTTTTTTGAGTCTTATTGTTCCATTATAGAGGTAGTCTGCAACTGAACAAGTTTGCTTAGCGACAGTTACAGATTTACATCAGTGAAAAAAGTGATTTATGATTGTTTTTCACATTTACAACCCCATGGTCGTGATCAAAATTCAGATCCTTGGCAACTGGCACCTATTTATGATGGTTGCAGTGTCCTGGGTCATGTTGATCCCCTTTAGTGACCCTCTGACAAGCAAACACAATGGGGAAGCCAGATTCACTTAATAACCATATTACTAACTTAACAAGTGCAGTGATTCACTTAACAACTGTGGCAAGAAAGGTCGTAAAATGGAGCAAAATTCACTTAACAAATTTCTCGCTTAGCAACAAATGATGTGCCCAGTTATGGTTGTAAGTAAGAGACTACCTGCATTTGGTTTAGGAAGAACAAGGGATTGTTCATTTTTTACTATGCCTTTTACTGGTTGTTTTATATAGATGTCCAATTATCTTTTGATTTTGAGATCTAAGTCTTTAAAATTAGTACACTGCTTAAGAAGTCCTCATCTACCGACTTTAATACCCAAACAAATCCATACTAAATAATTCATCACACCATTCAATAATTCAATTCATCACACCATTCAGGACTTTAAATATTTTTTAAAAAATTAAATTGGTTTTCAAGTGTTAACCCCATCATTGGCCAAAATGTTTCTTAAAGATACTTTTTTTTTTTTTTTTGCTTGTGTTCATCAATTTAAAACATTGAGTTATCAGTTGCTTTTATAAGTGAGAGACATAGAAGAAAACATTGGGAGCGAAGAGGAGAAAAATGGAAGCATTAAGTTCCTCGTACAAACATCAGTACAACTTGGATCTAAATACAGAGAAATAGCTGCTGCGACTGGTTGATGGAAGGAAGTTTTCAAAGATACCAAAAGGTAGCAATGTTGAAAGCATATTTATTCAATGTTTATGACTGACCATTCATCAAGTGCCTCTGAAAGATGCTAATCTATTGGCAATGCAAGTGACGATATAGATCAGGGGTGCTCAAACTACGGCCTGCTGGCCTGATACAGCCCACAGAACCCATTAATCCAGCCTGTGCGGGACCACGAGGCTGCCCCACCCACCCACTGTCCCCCACTCTTTGGCCGAGCGCAGGGCCTTACCTTTACGAGCCCCGTGGGCTGGAACTGGAAGGTAAGGCCAACATTTTTGACTGGCAGTACTTCTGGAGGCCAAAAATGGGCCATGCAGAGGCCTCCTGGGGGCCCCGCACGGCTGGGAGACTGCTGGAGGAGGACCGGATTGGAGGAGGGCCACCTGCTCTCCCACCTGCCAGCCGGACTAGCCCAATCATGGGCTAGATGTGGGGCCCGAGGTGGACAGGAGGGCAAGCAGGCGGCCCTTAGGGGAGAGTGCCACACTGGGGCATTGTGCTCTCAGACCTCGGGCCCGTCTTTGCTTCTGCGAGGCAGAAAGCCGTAAAAGTCTTCACCCACTCCGGACGTCAGATTCCCACCACCCAGCACCAGTTCAGGAGTTCCCCCCCCCCCGGGGACAGAGAGAGAGAGAGAGAGAGAGAGAAAGAATGAGAGACAGATAGAGTGTGTGTGAGACTTGTTGATTATAAACTCCGTGGGGCTGAGAAGAATTGCTGCAAAACTGAGTTTCCTGAAGTGGATCACTAGACTGCTAAACAACTTAAAAAACAATCTAGTAAAAACTAAAAGAACATGTAAACAAACGCAAATAAAACACCCCCAGAAGGAAAACAAAGTTTGTGTGTATTGTTTAATGGACTGCTAAATTGGCCACGCCCACCCAGTCACATGACCACCTAACCATGCCCATCTAACCAGTCTGGCCCCCCAACAGTCTGAAGGACCATGTATTGGCCCCATTTAAAAAGTTTGAGGACCCCCGATATAGATGTACAAATATCATTTCAACTACCATAGCACACAAGGTAAAGATGATTCCTGAATACACAATTGTTTTTCATGGAATTTTCCAATTCATTCATTTTTCATAGTATCGACGGGAGAGTCCAGGATGGGTTGCTCTAGTCCCATAGCTCTATGGATTGAGTTGAATTACTGAGGATCCGCCTCCCTGGTGACGTTCCCAGTCGTTCAACTCAGTCTCAGCTCATGGATGCTTATTTTTAGCTCCGGAAAGCTTTGGACTGCGGTTTTTCTTTTAGCTGTATTAGCTTTCGCTGGATTTCTTCTGAATTTCCCTAATTTTCCAATTTATTCATTCTCATCCATCTCTGTTGGAAATTGGGTATATGAACTGCTGGTTTCACATACTGGTTTTTTTAAAAATAGTTCTTGTAACAGTGGTGTTCTGGCCAATTCAAAGTAGATGTTAAAGTAGTCTTCACATTGTCCTCCTTGTTTTTTCAATTGCATCTGGTACTCTCCAAAGCAAACCATACATTGATCTGGTAGATTGACTTTATTTAGATAGGCCAGTTCAACATCGTCCACAGATAATTTTCCCTTTTTGCTCAGATTCTTAATCTCAAAACCAAACTCCGAACTGTTGAAGTGCCTGAAAAACTGAAGGCAAAACTGAACACGTGAAACCCGTGAATCTACAAAGTAAAAACGACAGATGTTCGGATCTCTTCCAAATTTCACTATGTCATCTGCTCTCAGCTGTTGTTCATGACAGAAGCTTAAAGCATGGAAGATTTGATTTTTTTCTTGTTTTGGATGATAAATAGTGATTTGCAGACAAGTTACAGTCTCTTCGGTATCTTGAGTTTCAAAATCAGACATGGCAGTACTAATTCAGAAAATCCTAAAAGAACAAAGTATATATTAAAATCATTTTAAAATCAAATTGCTTGAACACTTACTTACTGGATCTTGGTTCATGAAGAACAAAAAAACTCCCATCAAAAATGGAAGCAAACTGGCTGCAACAGAGTCATTTTGATGGGGATCATAAATATTTGACAAGGATGGAGGCTGCAAGGTTTGGTCCCAGTAAACTTAAAATATATAAAAAAAATATTCAGATTAGATTTTAATTTACTGGGTTTTTTTTACATAGGAAGTATTGATTTAACTAATTGTTCAAATAGTGCCATTTATGGAGAGATCGAAATTTACTCTTATGGCTTTTAAGTCCCCTATCCATCCTCATCATTATAAAATCATGGCAGCACATAAAGGTAAAAACATACAGGCAGCACAAAAACGATTGAAGATATATGGTAAGTTTAGCTTAAAAGCAAAAACCGAAAACACGTTTCGTTTGAGGCTTTATTTATTTATTTATTGGTCGCATTTGTATGTCGCCCACTCCACAGAGACTCTGGGCGGCTCACAACAATAAAAATTTACATGCAACTATAAATATAGGCTTAGACCAAGCATCCTCATCCCTTACCCGGGGATATACAGGGGACCCGGGGCATCTATTCGCATTGCTTCTCCTCCAAAAGGAAAAAGAGTTGCTGTAGTGTAGAACTTTTACATTCTTTTCAGCCAGGCGTCCTTGCAAAACTTCTCACTTGGCTCAGCTCCGCGTTCCCAGATGGCGGAGTCTTCCCCGCCCGCTTGTCTTAATCCTGCTTGCGTTTGCACGCAGAATGGAGGCCCTTCCCCACGAGGGCTTGCACTTTCGCTTCTATTTCCGGCGGGGTAAGTGGAAGTAGGACTCTACGGGAACATCCCACGAGAGATCAAGGCAGGAAACCTGAAATTAAGCGGGGCTAAAGATTCCTTGGCTGATCTCCCACTCCACCCGGTTCTCGTCTGAACTTTGCCACGGGCAAAAGCCCAGGTAAGAAGTCAGCCTTACTTTAATCCATTGCTTCTGCCTGTCATTTTCTACAGCATTGCTGGCTTTGAGTTTTCGCGTCAAAAGCCGTCGTCTGAAGGGGAGGGGGGGCCTCTGCCGAACTCCATGTATTAGAAATTTAAAGGATCGAAGCCTACAGTATTAGCTTCAAAATATGGTTTGTTTTGCTTTCGTCCCGGGACTCACCTTTTCAAACAGATGTCAAAAGGAGCCGCAATGAGAGACAGAAAGCGGGTATCTTTGGAAGAAACGGGTCCACCAGGCTCGCGGGAGGAATTGAGGATGTCGCGCTGCAACTGCAGAAAAATATCCCCTACTTTCCTTTTCCCCCCAGCAAAAGGGGAGGCGGTAACTAACGTCAGGGAATGGGGTGAGTCTCAATTCTGGGGCTTAACCGAGGTTCCTCCTTCGACCGCGAAGATAGACGGAGGGTGGGTGGGGCATGTGAGCTGGTAAACAAGACTGTAAAATGTCGATAAAGGCTCACTCACAATGTGGCATAACGGAACATCTCTCCTTATCAGCGATACCGAGAAGGTTGGAAGTCTCTCTCCCCCCCCCACCTACCTCCCTCTCCCTCTCTCTCTCTCTCTCTCTCTCTCTCTCTCTCTCTCACACACACACACACACACACACACACACACACACACACACACAAACACCATTTGTGATTCTGATGTTCTTGCATAGACAGCTTGTTATTTCTTTCTCTGGAGACGTCATTGTTTTACAACCAAACAATATCGAAAGAGATATTTTGATATCTGAATTTAAGCAGATAATATGTACTTCATGAGTGAATTTCTCACTGGGGCTACATTTGAGCATCTCTTTTCTGAATAGGATTCAATTTCAATTAAAACCTGGGCACAATTAAACTATTGTGAAAATACGACTTTAGCAACAGAGTGGTTAATGCCTGGAACTCACTACCTGACTGTGGTTTCGTCACCAAACCCCCAAAACTTTACCCTTAGACTGTCCACTGTTGACCTCACCCGATTCCTAAGATCAGTAAGGGGCGTGCATAAGCACACCTACCGTCCCTGTCCTAGTGTTCCCTCTTATCAGTACCCATCTTATATATATAAACAATGATATATCTATGTATATTACCAATACGTACTTGACAAAATAAATAAAATAAAAAATAAATAAATACATTTGAAATGTCATAGTTCCTTTTTTAAATCAAAATGTAGCTGTATTCCAGCATCCAATGATGCCATACTTGGAAGATGTTAGGTTTGAAATATAATTTTGACTTAATCTGCAAAAAATTTCTGTTTAAATAATAATGATAATAACAATAATAATACAGGTAGTCCAAGATTTATGACCACAATTGAGGCCAAAATTTATGTTGCTAAGTGAGACATTTGTTAAGTGAATTTTCTCCATTTTACAACCTTTCTTGCAACAGTTGTTAAGTGAATCACTGCAGTAGTTAAGTTAGTACCACAATTGTTAAGTGAATCTGGCTACCCCAGTGTTGACGAACCTTTTCAGCACCAGAAACCAGAAGAGCAGTTCCCCGGCGTGCTTCCGGTTTCCAGCATGCGCATGCGTGCCAGTCACCTGGTCTTCCGGTTTCTGGTGTGCATGCGTGTGCGAAGACCAGCTGCCGGCACGCATATGCGCGCTAGAAACTGGAAGCTCAGCTTCCCGGTGCACGCATGCATGCCAGGGAGCTGCTCTTCCGGTTTTCTGGGCTCCTGCGTGTACGAAGACCAGCTGCACACACCGGAACCCGGAAAAGCAACGGGCAACGGCTGGCATGCTCGGAGAGATGGCTCTGTGTGCCATTTCCAGCACGTGTGCCATAGGTTTGCCATCATTGGGCTACCCCAGGGGTAGGCAAAGTTGGCTCTTCTATGACTCATGGACTTCAACTCCCAGAATTCCTAAGCTAGCATGATTGGCTCAGAAATTCTGGGAGTTGAAGTTCATGAGTCATAGAAGAGCCAACTTTGCCTACCCCTGGGCTACCCCATTGACTTGGTTTGTCAGAAATTGGTTTGTCGTAAATGGGGATCACATGACCCAGGACCCTGCAACCATCATAAATATGAGTCCGTTGCCAAGCATGAGAATTTTGATCACATGACTATGGGGATGCTTCAATGGTCATAAGTCACTTTTTTCAGTGCTGTTGTAACTTTGAATGGTCACCAAACAAACTGCTATAAGTCAAGAACTATCTGTAATGAACTTTATGAAGCAACTTAAAGCATAATTTCATCTGAGACTCTTTTATAAGCTACTTTTAAAGTTCCTGGCCTTCACTAACCAGGCCCTCCTGAACCAAGGTTAAAATACTAGGTCTTCGTGTACATGATAACTCAGAAATATTTCAAAAGAGTTAACTGCCAGGTTCATCATGTTCAAAGAATAAACTTTTTATTTATTAATCACATTTTTATAGCTATTTATAACTTTCAAATTTTGGGGTGCCTTCAAGTCAATCTTGACTCCTGGTAGCTAACTGGACTTTTCTCTGCAGCTTTCTGGCAAGATTCAGACATTCCATTCACGGGTGGGTTCTGGTTTTCTTCGCTGCCGGTTCGCTCCTTGATGCGCTGCCTACGCGCATGTGCAGTGCTAAAAAACCAGCTTATGCGCAGAAGCAAAAAATAGCTTCTGCGCGTGCACAGAAGCAAAAACTAAGATGGCGGCGCCTATGGTGCCACCGAGAGAATCAGTTTGGGGGCATGGCAGGCCTGGGTCGCTGCCGGTTCTAACGACCCAGGCCGCCAAGTTACTACCAGTTCCATAGAATCAGTCCGAACTGGGAGGAACCCACCTCTGATTCCATTGCCCTACTTCTAGGGCTAAGAGAGAGTGACTGGCTTAAAGACTTTCTTCCTAAATGGGATTAGAATGCATAGTTTCCAGTCTAGTATCTTAACCATTATACCAAACTGGCTTTCAAAGAATGGGTTAGAAGACATTGATGCAAATACTGTGGATTTGTCCCACTATCGTCCCATTGTAGTTCACTAACTATAATTTTGTTAATATGGTTTTGTGAAAAGTAATATGGTAAATTCATATTTACAATTGCGATATAGTTCATAACATTTGTGTGGTGACATCATGAACCATGTGGTGTCATCCAGTCATAAATCCCCAAGGGGAACTTAACTGTTCATAAAATATTTCTTAAACAGGAAAGTACATAGTGTTGACCTAAAGTTGGTAAATTTAACTGATAAGCAAAAATATCAATATTTCTCTGTCATTGAAAGTCAGCTTAGTGCTTCTTCTGCATGTCATTGCTAACCTAAAAGTATTTAGGTTTATCACCAAGTGACACCAGACTGTGGTTTGTAAAACACAGATTATCTCTACCATTTTGTAAAAACAAGCCATTTCTTTTTTTTAAATCATAATTAAATAATCATAGCACTATTTGATTTAGGCTACAAAACTCTTTTGACCAAATAGATGCAGCAAAGCAATAAAGAAAATTCTAAAATTTTACTGTCAATTTCCAGTAACACTATTTTGTACAAATCATGTCTGCATAATTGTAGAAATCACCCTGATAAAAAAACGAGGCATCATTTTCTAGTCTGACTTTAGGCATGAAAGCCAGCTGGGTGATTTTGAGTCAATCATTCTCTCAGCCCAACTCATTACCCAGAGTTGTTGTGGTGAAAATAGGAGGAGGAAGGACTATTAGGTAGGTTCGCCACCTTGAGTTATTTATAAAAATAATAAAGATGGAATATATATAAATAAAATCATTTTGGGGAGAAAAAGTGCTTTTGGATAGCAGTAGTTCTTAATGCTAAATCATTTTTCCCAACCTTGGCAACGTGAAGATGTCTGGACTTCAACTCCCAGAATTCCCCAGCCAGCTTTGCTGGCTGGGGAATTCTGGGAGTTGAAGTCCAGACATCTTCACATTGCCAAGGTTGAGAAACACTGTGCTAAATGATGAGCATGTAGCATTAAGAATTAGGATAGCATCAAACAAATGGTGTTTAATGAGTAGGGAGAAAGTACCAAGAATTAATTTTGTTTTACTTGATGCCTGGTATAGTATTTGTTAAAAATCAGGAATTGTGGTCTAAAATTTAAAAAAAATCTTAAACAAATAAAAATTACAACTGTGTTATTTAGTCTTTAGTATAATTTCTTTTAAAATTTGCATGTAGTGAGAAGTATGGATTTCATACTGAATTCTAGTTAATATGTCTTCCTAGCTATGTGGAAGAACATCTAAATGTTGACTCAGATTTGTTTATGTATGTATGTTAAATTATGGTTTAATATTCTGTGTGAATCTTCCTAGGAAGTATCTAATTTTTTTAAAAAAAATATGGTGAAATATCTCAGGGAATTTTTAGATCAATGTCAGGTGTCTCTAGGAAACTGCTAACTATATGATTTTTGATAGATGATAGTGGGCCATTTCTTTTCTGTAACTTCCGTAGAACAGAGAAGGTTTCCTTCACTAGATAATCCAAAATATATAATTGCATTTTGATGGGATTATTTCATTCACATATAATCATCTTCCCTTTCAGCCATTTCAACTAATCCATTCATATGGGCATCCAGAAGGGAGCACTTTTCATCAACTTCATGTTGTGTGACATTGAGATGTTAACTCTTCTGTTGCACATTTGAATGCAATATTTCAATACAAAGAAGTAGCAGAGTTTGTATCTTGCATCATGAAGTCACAATGTGTGTTTCATGGCTAAGAACAGATAGCTATTCACATTTATTTCGTTTCTTATGGTGATCAGTGCTTCCTTCAGATTTAATTAATTGACATTGACAAGCCACAATGCTTCTTGCATGTAGGGGGCTTAGCAGGTTATATAAAATCATGATCAATTTGCAAATTTAGCTAAGTGCTTTTTTGACCAACAATGGCTTAATTCACTTTGGACCCAGCCTTGTCAAAGTTAAATCCACAAATGAATAACAGATGTTATTGTTATTATTCATTACTCATGTTTAATATATGCTGTTATATACTGTTTCTGGTTAAGCTCATTTAGAACAGTTTTTTTTTAAAATAAAACATTCTAACATTCTAAATACAGTAGCTGCAAGATTGATTTTCCATTTGCAGTTTGGAAAAGTGTTTGTATTAGCCAAACAACACCTTATTAGTCTATGTCTAACGAGAACTTGATGTCACTTGGCATTGACATCTCTGGAAATCCCCTTTTGAGTAATGTTTGAGATTTCTCACTCTGAATTTCCTGCAAATCTCTCTTCCTCAGTGTCTTCAACTTACAAGAAACATAAGCTTTTCAAATAAGAATGAAACAACTTCCTTCTGAATAATATTGACGATACCCTATTGCTATCTATAAATCCAGAAAAGGTTTCAGTGAAGTTGTATTCTTCAAGGAGTTATTGATTTATTAACTTAAAGAATGTTGGTTTATTATAGCGCTCTCTCTCTCTCTCTCTCTCTCTCTCTCTCTCTCTCTCTCTCTCTCTCTCTCTCTCTCTCTCTCTCCTTAGAGATGACTACTGATAATTACAAGTGTGTGCTTAAAAGAGAGTAGAAAAATGTGCATCTAATTTAGTGGTGGTGCAACCCTTTTCACCTTAAATAGATTGTATGTTATCTGTTTTGTATTGGAGATGGATCAGGGGTGAAATCCAGCAGGTTCTGACAGGTTCTGGAGAACCAGTAGCGTAAATTTTGAGTAGTTTGGAGAACCGTCAAATACCACCCCTGGCTGGCCCCAGAGTGGGGTGGGAATGGAGATTTTGCAGTATCCTTCCCATGGAGTGGGGAGAGAATGGGTATTTTGCAGTACCCTTACCCTGGAGTCGGGTGGGAATGGAGATTTTGCAATATCCTTCCCCCAGGAGTTGGGAGGGAATGTAGATTTTGCAGTATCCTTCCCCTGCCACGCCCACCAAGCCACACCCACAGAACCAGTAGTAAAAAAAATGGATTTCACCACTGAGATGGATGCAAAAGTAGACAGTTTTAGATAAATTCTACCTTATATACTCAAGCAGAGAATTATTTTGGGAAAAATAATGGAACCTGTGTTCAGTCTGCTAATAAATTGCAGTCTCTGGCATCTTTTATATCCTTTATGTTCTTCTTTGGGCTTACCATTTGCCCAAACAAATGTTAGAAAGTTTCATAAAATAATCATGCTCATGATCTACCATTGTTTCTTGTTTCATATGATGGAGCTGGCATGGGGTGATTGGTAGGTGAGCTTCATTGGGACCTCAACATTATTCAAACAGTCTGTTGTTTATTGTTTAAAATGGTCTTTTTAGTGTATTGTGTTTTTATTCTATTTGCTGCCCAGAGTTCCTTCTGGAAGATGGGCTACTATATAAACTTGCATCTTATAAACAAAATATTATTTGGAAAAATATGGCTGGTTTTGTAAATGTATATATGGTGGTCATTACTGTAATTTAGAAACCCATCCTTCATCTATATGGAAAATACCAAGCAGAAACTAATACAGGTAAGTCCTCACTTAGCAACCACAATCGGGACCGGCGAATCTGTTGTGGGTAGTCATAAAGTGAATAGTCACATGATTGTGCTAGACTGAAAATGGACATCAGTTCCATTGTCATTATTAAGCATTGTTAAACAAGCTGTCTTATAACCTCATCTTGTGGCTTCCTGCCATTTTTCCAATTGACTTTGCTTATCATAAATCGGAAAATTGCAAATGGCAATAACATGATAGGAAAGACTTATTGGCATTACAGGTAGTCCTCAATTTAATACCATAGTTGGAACTGTAATTTCCATGTTAAGTCATTGTGATCTAAATCGAGTTTATCACCTAACCAACTAATCATCACCTGTTTTTATTTTACAACTATTTTTACAAAGGTTGTAAGTCAAATCACTGTGGTCATAAGTCGAGTCATAATTGGTGTCATAATTGTGAATCCAGCTTGATAGGCAGGATGCCGAGATCGTTAGAAATGTGTGCTGGTTGTAATGCACCCAAATGGTGATCACAGAACCATGGGCACATTGCAACGGCTGCAAGTTCAAGGACCGGTCATAAATCTATTTTTTCAGCATTCTGTAACTTCAAACAGTTGCTGAAGAATGCTGTGAGTAAGTGACAATTACCTGCAATAAACTACAGATAGTCTTTCGATTACGCTGGAAATTGAGAACAGAATTTCTGTTACTAAGCAATGCAGTCATAAAAGATAACATCACCTGACTGCACCATTTAGAATAGAATAGAATGGGAATAGAATTTTTTATTGGCCAAGTGTGATTGGACACACAAGGAATTTGTCTTGGTGCATATGCTCTCAGTGTACATAAAGAAAATATACGTTTGTCAACAATCATAAGGTACAACACTTAATGATAGTCCGGGTACAAATAAGCAATCAAATCGTATTAGGAACCAGTCAATATAAATCGTAAGGATATAAACAACAGTTATACAATCATAAGTGGGAGGACATGGGTGATGGGAACGATGAGAAGATTAATAGTATAGTAATAGTAATAGTAATGCAGACTTAGTGAATAGTTTGACAGTGTTGAGGGAATTATTTGTTTAGCAGGGTGATGGCGTTCGGGAAAAAACTGTTCTTGTGTCTAGTTGTTCTGGTGTGCAGTGCTCACCAGAATTTATTTAGCAACAGCAATCCCAGCAAATTCATTTAGCAACAGCAATCCCAGCAGTTCCCATTACCATTGCTAAACAAGGGCCACATGGGTCGTTAAGCAATGAACTCATGAGACCTTGATGTGGGAAAAGGAGAGAATCCGGAAAGGCTTGGTTGTGCTGCTGAAACTCTGTTCCATGCAAGCAGGCTGGTGGGCAGATGACTGTCACAAATAAGTACCATATGTGTAGTATGAGCAAGCAGATAACTCTCAGAGGTGGGGACTAGGTAGAACAGGGGACGGCGAAAAACGGGCCAATGGGCCAACTTCATTTCCAAACTTCCGGTTGGGCCGTTTTTCACCATTCCCAGGGTTCAGGAGGCTTTCCTAAAGCCTAGGGAGAGCAAAAACGGCTGAAAAGAAGGCCGAAAATCAGCTGGCCAGCGTGTGCATGCGCGCTGGAGCTGACATAAGGCAATGCTTCACATGCCCTCAGATATGGGTCCACATGCCACCTGTGGCACGCGTGCCATAGGTTCGCCATCACTAGTCTACCTGTACTGTCAATGAATCTCTCCCATTCTATAGTGCATACTATAAAAATAATGCATATCACAGAAAGGGCCAAAATGATAAGCTAGTGAACCTGCTCTGTAAATGAAGATCAGCAAATAAAACTCTAGTTTTCTTGTTTGAATCAAACAGCAAGGCATAGCTTGCTTTGAAGTAGAAAAAAGATGTTTCGCCTATAGAGTTGCATGGGAAAACCCCAATTTTACCGACCGCGGAAGGATGGAAGGCTGAATCAACCTTGAGCCAGAGAGAATCAAACTGCCTAATTGCAGTCAGCCGGCAGTCAGAAGAAGTAATATATGTGATGATAAAAAAATAGGAGTCTGGAACCAACTTTTCTATCGTATTTATTCTTTTTAATAAATATTGCTAGTTGAGAAATGTGATACCAGATTCCTTCTGATTTTTTACAGCCACTCTACTGTATCAAGGTAGTCCTTGATCTACAACTACAATTGAGCCCAAAATTTCTAGTGAAACATTTGTTGAGTTCTGCCCCATTGCATGACCTTTCTTGCCACAGCTATTAAGTGAATCACTGCAGTTGTCAAGTTAGTAACAAGGTTGTTAAATGAATCTGATTTCCCCATTGATTTTGCTTATCAGAAGGTTACAAAAAGTAATGATACGATGTGATTCCAGGACATCCGTCATAAATATGAGTCAGTTGCCAAGCGTCTGAATTTTGATCATGTGACCATGCAATAGTCGTAAGTGTGAAAAACATTCATAAGTCACTTTTTTCAGTGCTATTGTAACTTTGCTAAATGAACTGTTGTAAGTCAAGGATTACCTGTATAATGTGTGGTTTAGAGAAAACCGTTGCATTTTCTTTCCTATCCCTAGAGGGCAGTGTTGTATCGGACATATTTTATTAGTTCATAATGTCCATTAATGTTTGGTTTGTTCTACTTCTGAAAAATTAGTTCTTCAGCAGAAACTGATCCTATCAGAATGTCTGCACATTATTCCTTTTACACACCAGTCTTTTCACTGAATTTGACATTACTTCTACTTGTGTGCATTTCCTTTGAGAAGTTCAGGGTTAAAATTAAGAAGTTCAGGTGCAGAGGCCAAACTGCAGAAGCATCACAAACTTTCTCTTCCTAATTCTCTGGCAACCCCAAGAGTAACAGTTTTCAAAAGCAGGAAATAACTCGAATTGAGGAGTCATAGATAAAAGTCCAAGTTAAGATTAATAAATGAAATATTGTATGCGCATTGAGCAACCACATGGAAGCCAAACAAAGAACTAGAAAATTAGCAAGCAATGGACAAGGGTAAGGATATAAAACACAGGTGTGACATAAAGATGTCATTGATCCAAAGTGAGATTAAATGGGGAATAGGAAAAGGGGGGAAATGTAGGCTGAGACTAAATTCCAACTTCATGTGAGGACAGTCCTACAAAAACCTAATACATGTAGTCATCGACTTACAACAATTCATTTAGTAACTGTTCAAAATTTAAAAAGCACTGAAAAAAGAGTATATTATTGATTTACTGGTTGTCCTCTAACAATGGTCCTGGTGGCCCCATAGCAGAGTGCAACTACAGATAAAGTCTTTAGCCCAGACTTGGGCATTTTGTGGACCAAAGGCCATATTTGCCCCTTTGACTGTCCCTGTCCAGCCTGTGGCAGCAAGAGGGGATGGGGTGGTAGAGGAGCAGTAGCCCTCCACAACAGTCCCGGTTTGTCATGCGGCCTCCTTCCTTTGTCATGGAAAATGAATTGCCCACTCCTGCATTATCCAGTTGCTATCAGTTTAAATTCTGAAGTTAGTGATACCTAAAGAAAGTAATTTGGAAGACAACATTTAAACTACCACAGAAGTACTTAAAAATAATATTACAAACATTACTGAGATATTGTCTGTAAAACACTTCACATCTACTAAACTAATTTGTTTGTACAAATTATAATTCATAAAAACCTAGTGGCAATTTACTCAGGAGGAAAACAGGAAGAGGAGAAAGATCAGTCCTGGAAGACAGGTTTCACATGTAAAATGTCCTACATTCAATTCATTGCATTGTCAGACTCTAGAGAGCTGGTGCTCAACTCATGTAGTAAGATTATGTACATAATTCCATCAGCCATAGTCAGCATAGCAAAGGGCAATGGATTATGAGAGTTATACTCTAAAATACGTAGAGGTCACCAGGCATCTACCACTATGGTAATCAATACTCAACACAATAGATCAGGGGTGGCCAAACTATGGTTCTTTGAGGACTTGTGGACTTCAACTCCCAGAATTCCTGAGCTAGCCATGCATGCATGGCTGGCTCAGGAATTCTGGGAGTTGAAGTCCACAGGTCCTCAAAGAACCATAGTTTGGCCACCCCTGCAATAGATAAAAGGTTGCACTCTATAAATGCCAGCACCATGTATAGAAATAAGGTACAATGTCATCTGGGGTAAGAAAACCACCATTTTGAATTCCAAAGGTGCTTTTATTATGATTTTAAAATGTACTGCACTTTGACAGCCATTATTCAAGTTCTACAAATGACGTGCATTCAACACGAAATTGCCACTTACAATTATATCCCAAGTGGTATCAGTAATTGAATTAATATATGGCAAATCAATGCACTGATGTCTGAAGAAAATCAATCTGTTGGAGGTAGACAGTGCTGTGGTTATTTATGGCCCATCTCGTAATATAGATATTAGACATGGCACATAGACTATAACTTCCCTGCAGAAAGGGAGAGCACACACACACACACACACACACAAATCTCAAAATCACCATGGCATTATCTGACTATGACAAAGAGAACAGAGATAAGGAAAGAAATATATTTGTGTTTTCTTCTGTCATAAAAAAATTCTAATAAAAAACCAAAGACGAAACCACAAGCAATAAATCTTACTTTAAGATTCAGAGGTTTATTTCATGAGCAATTTGGAACATGAACAGCCATCATAACATTACTTACATCAATAACCCATTGCAATGGGGTCCACTGACGTAGCTGAGTCCAGCAAGGATTAGCTATGGCCAGTGACCATGAACTCATCCCAAGACATTCTTTTTATACTTTTCTGCATGCATTTCACAACTTACTTCCTTATCTGTCTTACTGACAGACAGTCTCCACATATACCCGTGTACCAGGGGTGGGTTGCTTACTTACCGGTGCTGGTGTGCTGTGCACGCATCTCCACATTTGGGCATGCGCTCGCTACACGCATGCGGCCCCTTGCGCGATTTTGCTTCTGCGCATGCACGGAAGCAAAATCGCGCTGAAATCTCGTGAGGGGACGAGATTTTGGTGAGATTTTGCTTCTGCGCATGCGCGAATCTCCCCTCGTGAGATTTCAGCTCGATTCACTGAAAAAGATGGCGACGCGCGCAATGGACCGACAGAGAGGGCTCTGGAGCGGTCGCGCGCAAATCAGCCGGCACAATCGGCTGCTCCCTACTGGAGCTCCGCACCAGACAGCTCCAGCAGGAACCCACTTCTGCCATGTACATCTCAAAATCTCTATCCATTGGCTACTTTCAGTTCCCTATTTCTCACAGTTTCAATGTTCTGATTCCAAATATATTTCAAAACTACATACTTGGCAAAGTCACATTTCACAGCAACAGCTCAGCAAGATTACAAATAGTTCTGATACACTTTGAAATCTTTCTATCTAAAACTTTGGTTCA
The DNA here is from genome assembly GCA_023053685.1 of Diadophis punctatus similis. Classification (NCBI taxonomy): domain Eukaryota; kingdom Metazoa; phylum Chordata; class Lepidosauria; order Squamata; family Dipsadidae; genus Diadophis; species Diadophis punctatus. The sequence goes on along the minus strand of JALIGW010000006.1, from coordinate 50,387,116 downwards.
TGTAGCTTTTTTTTAGGGCCAGCTATCCTTTTGAGACCTATGGACTCTGGTAGTCCAATAGGCTATTTGTCAGTTTCTCACATTTCTTAACAACAATACATTTTCTGAGATGCAATAGTTTCTCCAGACATTAAGTAAAGAAAAAATTACTTGTATTTTTATTTTATTTTACTTTATTCAATTAGAATAATAGTGACACTCTTAGGGTGAATTGATTCATCATGAAAAGCATCTTCCTTTGAAAATTCTTATGACAGAAATTTTAGTTTGTTGCTAGGATTACTACATCTGAACTACATATTCTAAACCAGTAGATGGCAGCAAAAATTTAGAATTTTCTCTCTCTCTTTGCTGTCACCCAGCATAGCTCTGAATATTTGCTACTCAAATCTGGTTTAAATTTATATCTTTTGTGAATGCGATAAACTGATATACAATCCCCACTTGGCTGGAGTGACAACTGGAATTGTACCCTAACATCTGAAAGAGACCAGGGGTTTTTTTTTTTGAGCAAGCACCATTGAATAACCAGAATTGTCTTCTGAATAAACACAGTAGAATACGCTGCATCAAAAATAATCCAGAGTTCCACAGGCTAGAACTAAAGTCCCATTTCAAATCTTCTCAGTCATAAATTCAAGAAATCTCTTTCATGCTATAGTTTTCTACAATATGGAGTACATGTTGGTTGCTAATCCCTAGATGTCCATATATTTCAAAGAAAGAAGTTATATATAAGTGATTATTTCCATATTGTTTCTTCTGGAATCAGTTGTACATGCAGTTGCATTATCTTCTTTCCTTCAGAGGACTATACTCACACTGCTACCTGGCTTTTGGAGACATTATATATTGTCCCTGGGATCTTCTAAGTCCAAAGCGGGTACTCTATCACAGAACTACATCCTGTCTGTTGTTCTGCTGCAAAGGGGAAATGTCATGAATAATGTACAGTAGTCACTTTAGGAAGTACTAAACATGATATAAGTTGTTGCATATGTGTAGGTGCATGTTTTTGGTATAATAAGGAAATTATTTTTCTGAAGCAAAGAGCAAGCATACCTTTTTGCAAAAACGTAAGAATACAGATGCAAGCTCCAAAGATTTTAAAGACTACAATATAATTTCAATGTATTCTATTCACAGACCTATGTCTATATAAAGAGAACAATAACTTGTTTCAGGATCCAATCTGTGTCGGTCACCAGGACCAGCGGTTTTGTCTTCCAAGCTTTTTGATTTGTACTGGAGCCCATATAGAGCCGAGGTGGCGCAGCGGTTAGAGGCAGGTACTGCAGGCCACTTTAGCTGACACTGATCCGCAGGTCAGCGGTTCAAATCTCACCTGCTCAAGGTTGACTCAGCCTTCCATCCTTCCGAGGTAGGTAAAATGAGGACCCAGATTGTTGGGGGCAATGTAAATATACATTGCTTACTGGTGTAAACCGCTTAGAGAGTGCTTGCACTGTGAGGCGGTATATAAATCTCACAAAATAAATAAATAATAAAATAAATCTTCAGGGAACTTCTCTCTAGCAGAGTGTGTGCTTTGCGCTGTTCTGTGTGTGGTATTTGTATGGTGACTGTTGTATGTGGTTTTTTAGATGTTGATTGGGGTGTTGATGGCTGGCTATTAAGTTGTTGGCTGTTATTTGCTTCTGCTGCCAAGGCCTCGCCTCCTAAGTTCTTGATAAGCTGGTGGTAAATCAGCACTTATTGACTAATGAGGTTTTTCCCGTTTCCCAGACTTCAATTACTTCCCTGGCTGTTTTTGGGCCTGTTCATCCAACATTCTTAGTAGCTGAAAAATTAAATGTATACATCCTTGTTCATTGCAGTGTGAGTCTACCAATGATGGTAACTGATGGTAAGCTTCTTCCCGATTTGTCCTACATAGTCACAGGAGCAATCCATGCAGGGGATCCAGTAGATTACATTGGAAGTATCTCCCACCTCCGAGCGATCTTTACAATGCATAATTTGTCCTCGTATGGTAGTCTCTGGGCAGTGTGCAATGCCTACTTGCAGATCTTGGAAGCTGTGTTCTACAGCTTGTGAAATGTTTTTGAATGTATGGCAGGATGTACCATGTGGTTGATCTTGTACTTTGTTTTTTCCTTTCTCTCCACTCCCTGTTGCACAGACATCTTGTGATGAATGATTGTGGATACCCATCCTGCCTGAATTGTTCACATACTCCATACCATAACTTGTTTATTATTTTCTTTATTTTATTACTTTATCCGAAACTCTTTGTCATATTCTATAGGCTGAAAGTGTAGCATATTATACAGTGGTCTAAATAGTACTCCAAATTTTGTCTATGTATGACAAGATATGTTAGACTTTGTTTTATTTCCCCTATTTATTGAAGAAATTTAAAGTGGTGTTACTTCTGGAGAAATGCTGTAATTGTATTTTAGTATATATATGTTTTCTTTTTTTAATGCAAGGAGTCAACATTAAAAAAAATGTAAGGTTTTGAAACGTATTGGTGTCACTTATAAAAGTGCATTATATAAACATTTAGCCTCATAAATTTAGGTTGAAATTATATTATTTATCAAATACAAAAGCATAATTGACAGACTTTAACTTCTTTATATTTGAATCTCAAACATGATAAACATTTTAAAATCTTTAAGTCAAATATTGACTTTCACAACTCATGATCAGGTAGACATGTATCAAGAGTCTTTTGTCACATAAAAAATTCTCCAGATTTATTTTGCAGAAATGGTGATGTTGGTGTCTTGCCACTTTAAAAGTAAGGCCCTGTCAATTTTAGACATAGATGTAAATATTTGACCCCTGCACCGTGCATCTGGAAACCCATTTGAAATACATAAAAGGGACTAGATCCCTAAAATGCGTAATTGTTTCTTTTCCCCTGAGAGATTGTGAAGGTTTTAGACATTTGCACATGAAGAAATATTCCACAAACCTCATAAAGCTCTAAAGAAAGGTTTAAAACAGAGAGTTCCTCTGGTTAATTTCAAAAGCGTGAGCTCACATTACTCTCTAGCATTTCAGCCCAATAGCTTAGGGTTTTAGTGGCTGGTTGGCTGGTGAGGGTTTTTTTTTTTTAATTGCAGTTTTGAAGGGTTTGTCTCTGTAGACTTGTGGGCTGATGATACATATTCATGAATGAGAAAGTCTTTCCCGACCCTGTTAACACTGACAAAGACTAAGTTGGTTTCATACAGCAAGTGGATGGGAGTTGTGGGTGACAACAGCTGAATGACAAGATTAGCTGGAGGAGGGGGTGAATTCCTTGCATCACTTGGCCTTGCCTTCCTAATGATTTTGCCAATTGTTGTTGGGGACAAGGCTGTCATTCACTGATGACTTCTTCTGACCATATTCAGATAATGACAATTTCCTTAACTTCTATTTTATTGGACACCACCAAGCAAGATCAGAACAAAAAGGAATCAGTTTCAGTTGTTCACGGATTGGAGTTTGGTCACTTCAAAGGTACCTTTGATCTAGAAATATGTAGTATACCAAATTCATTATGTCTTTTTTAATGGGCTTCTTAAATTTATTGCTCTTAACGCTGAACCTCTCTTCAACGTGTAGCGTAGTTTTGAGATGGCCATATTTAGAGAGGAACAGTCCAAACTTGTACTTTTAAGAACATTAGTGATGGAAAACAACAGGTGCTTTTGTTCCTAAATGTGACTCCTTTCAGATTCTGCCTTTGGCCACAGAATCTTCCTGCCTGAATGGAGTTGCATACAGAGGATAGTTAGAATGTAGGACTCATGAATAGAATAATTCATCACATAAGAAAAGTGGGTAGGTTTTAAATTTGCCACCCAGGCCTAAATATATCCCAAGCAAGGCCTAGGAACCCAAATGGGCTCGCTAAATAACAGATGGATACTTGACCTGGATATGTCAGCATATAACAACTGTGTCTGCAAAAAGGAAGATCATAAGTCTTTTGAGGCAGAGAACTGTGCTTCATGGGGGCATCCAACAAGAAGAAAAAGCCAGACTGAGGAAGTAGGAAGGCCCGATGGAAAAGTGAGGGTGACATATAGACAGGAGGATGACATATAGATTATTCTTCGTGTATTTCATATTTTCTTCATTGTCGTGTTTAAAGATTATGATTTGACAGAAGCTTTTGAAGTGCCTCTAAAGCAGCGGTTCTCAACCTGGGGGGTCGCGATCGAATGACCCTTTCACAGGGGTCGGGAGACTTCACCCGGATGCTGCCATTTGGGTTCTTTTACCCTCTGTGCATGCGCAGAACACTTTGCTCATGCACAGAGCATAAAAGAACCCAAATGGCGGCGGCGGGGCACGGGGCGCGGCATTAGGAAGGTTGAGAACCACTGCTCTAAAGGGACCAAACTCTAGATTTAGAGAGTGGTTCCTTGAAGCAACACCCTGTACATCCAGCAGCATCTACAGCAGGGAGATCAAAATAACAATCACAGCACTGCATTGAAAACCTGCCTCTTTGGTACATGCATCACAAATACCAAAAATGGAATTAAATAATCATGGAACATGTACAATAGAATGTTTCAATATGAGATTACTGTACAGTAATGGGTTAATAAGAGGATGCAAATGATCTGAGCGGTCGCGTTTAATTAGCAAGAATGTAATAATTCAGAATTTATTGTTTTTGTACTGAAATAAATATTTTCTATTAGACTTTTAACTTCGGCTTTATTTCTAAATGTCTGAGTTCCGAGAGAAAGATCAACATCGCCTCTATGAAGATTTATTCTCCTTAACAGTCTTACATATATATTGTAGATCAGAATTGTCCAGTATGGCATCCTGCAACATGCCAGGAAATTTTGGAGCTTAGACACCTGTCATTTGGAGGGCAAAAGGTTATGCAACTTCCAGATAGCATGATGACATAGCAACATATTTTGCCTATTCTGCCCAACTTGCTCATTGCTGTACCATCCATCCTGAGGAAAACAAGATTTTCAACTCTTTGAGCGAACAAAACTTAATGTATAATATCTTTTTATCATAAGCAGTTACATATGTGGAGAGGGAAGAATGAGAATATCTGCACTTTTTACCTTGCAATTTAAGACTGCCTTTTTTTTAAAAAAAAAGGAATCTGGGGATGTAGATCCCACTTCACCATCTCCATCAAAACTCTTATTATGATATAAATTAAACATTTTCCCTGTTAGGCTATAATTTGCATAATTCCTAAAATGAGACAGAAAGCATCAAGTACAGATAGTCTCTATTAAAGAAAATGTGCATCACAATTCAAAAGTAAAATACAATTTGGGATTTATTTAAAATGTTTTGTAAAATTATGCCTGCAATCCTGTGCAGATAGTTTAAGAGTAAAGTTCATTGGAATGTGTACTTAATCCTATGAAAAGATGTGCATGATATTCTGTCGTTAATATACTTATCTAAACATTAGTATCATGAGAACTAGTAGACTGTAGTGATTAATGTACTGGATTAAGCAGTGGGGAGGCTCACGTTCATGTCTTCTGTTAGACCTGGAAGCCACCCAAGTGATTTTGAGTCGGTCACCTCAGAGCTGAGGTGGCGCAGTGGTTAAAATGCAGCACTGCAGTTCAGCAGTTCAGCTGTTCAAATCTCACCGGCTCAAGGTTGACTCAGCCTTCCATCCTTCCAAGGTGGGTAAAATGAGGACCCAGATTGTTGGGGGCAATATGCTGAACTCTGTAAACCGCTTAGAGAGGGCTGTAAAGCACTATGAAGCGGTATATAAGTCTAAGTGCTATTGCTATAGTGCTATTGCTTTGGGATGCTGAAAAACATCTGTCTAGTACAGAGGTCTTCAAACTTGGCAACTTTAAGACTTGTGGACTTCAACTCCCAGAATTCTCCAGCCAACTATGCTGGCTGGAGAATTCTGGGAGTTGAAGTCCACAAGTCTTAAAGTTGGCAACTTTGGGGACCCCTGATCTAGTATCTACCAACCCACATTGGATCAAGCATGCTAGATTATGATCCATAACCATAAATGAAGAGATCTTTATCCTTCAGTGGATTGATTTGGGCTAATTAGAATTAGCCTCATAGAAATTAGCATATGTACATTGGTAACTGTGTAGGATTTCTAACAAACATTTTTGTTTTAGAGGGCTAACCTACATAAGCATGTTTATTTTACAGCCCTGTAAGTAGGCAAAGAATTGTACAGTCAGGGTCAAGCTAGATATGAGAATGAATGAATCATTAGGAAATCTGACACTTTTGTTAAATAAAGAGTGGGTGGGTGGAATATGGTTGTAGTGCATTGATGGTGTCGATACAACTCTTATCTCCTTGGTTACATTAAAAAAAATCATGCTAGTCTTCAGAAGACTGCAGACACATTTCTTAACCAAAGGTTTAAATACAATATTAAAGAATACTTTTTTTTGCAACTCTTAGAATGCCTAGCAAATATGCCCATGTATGTATGGTTGGACATACTTGTGTATATATAATAATAAAGTTTTACATCCAAGCTATATGGGTTATTTTTTGGCCCAAAGATAAATGATGATAGAGCCATGATATAGTAATTCCCTCTCATATGAAAAATGTTCTAAAATTGACCGCTTTCTTGTTTTGGATCTGGATGCATATACAGATCTCAAATGACTTAATAAAACTGAACATGAGTAAATGATTACTTATCTCCCACTATAGGTGACTTAATAAATAATAATTGTGGATAAATAGGAGAAAGGATCATGTTATAATGTTGGAATCATAATTTTGAGGAGTAGATTTATTCTTGGCTGTTGAATGCTATGCCAAAGGCCATATACCAGAAAGGTTTGTGAGACCACCACAAAAAATTTGGTGGATCAAGGACCCAACTTTAACTTACTGTAATTGGAGCAAAATTCAAATTAAATTATTCAAGTACATTTATCTGTCTGACTATCTCCCCCTTCTGTCCTTTTGAAAAAGGCCTTTTAGTGGCAAACTTTGCAGGGGTTTCTAGAGGCCACCCACCAAGCTTTTCATTGACCACATGTAGCTTTGGGACCATAGGCTGGGCACCCCTGTCAAATCAGTTTCCACAACAGCTGGATCCAATTTCTGGAAACATGCTAGATGCATATAGGAATGCAGGAAATCTGCAAATTTTAGGGCAATTGGAGAATCAAGGTATTTGCTGTGTTTTGACCTACCAAGCTAAATTTGTTTTGACCTACCAAGCTAAATTCTGTATCTTTCCATATTTCTATAAATTTATAGTTATCTGGAAGATGGGGAGATTTGTTTTATAAAGGGACCTTGGTCCTGAACTAACATCTAATAAAACGTATTCATCTCCTCATTCCAAGCTTATCTATATTATTTCTGCAAACAATTTCTACATTGCTCCAGACTATTGATCTCCTTTCCAAACACAAGTAATTTTGCTGCGGCTTTTGCTGAGGAAAGGGGGTGGGGTAGGACCATCCCCTCTTGGTCCCCCTCCCCTTTCCCTCATTTTGCCTGTTAATTGGCCGAGACCACCAGAATTTGGGGGACACAGATGTCACTGATAGTTTGCCTAGGGAGCGCATTCATGCCCATCTGTTGCAGTCTCGAAGGCTGTTCATATAGTCACAAGGCCTTCATTTAATTCTTGTCAGAAAGTAATGTAAATCCCGTTTACCTCAGAGGTCGCAGCCAAGATTTATGCCAATGAGCCCCCTGCAATTTACACACACACACACACACACACACACACACACACACACACACACACACTGATGGTTGTATAGGAGAAAAGAAAGCCTTTCATGTAGCTGCATATTAACAAGTAAGCTTGTCTTCGGAGAGGCTTTTCTTGGTCAGGGTTTTCCTTATTTTAATACTGCTGGGGTCATTTGGTGTATTTGAGCAATGCAGAAAAAAGGAAGCCTTGAGCCTTGCAGTCCCCAAATCAGATGGAAATAGGACTATGAGCAAATTGGCTGGCTCATCACACATTAGATCATTGTGTTTCACTGATTCCGTGCTGTGTGGAATATTATGTCTGTTACAAGAGCGAAAAGCGACAAAAATTGCCAGGAGGAAAAGAAGGAGAAGGATAGTAGATATCTTCTACTGTTATAACTGTGAGCTCAAAGAGTGGCTGGGTATTTATTTCACAAAACTCTGCAAAGTAAACCAAAGCAAAAATACAGAACGCAATAAATGAGGAAAGGCCAACAATGCTAATTTTTACTTGTCTCAATAACGCTTCCAAAAATAAACAGCTGGTAACTCCGTTCCCCCCACATCCTCGACTTTAAATGTAATTTCAGATTAAAAGTTAAGAACGTGCAAATAAAATGCGGTTTTCCTGATTTGAAAATGGGGAGAAGGCTCATTATCGTGAAAATAAAAAATAAATAAATCTGACCTTTGGAAAGGCCATGTGTTTGGGGCTCAGTCCTTCTCCCCTTGACAGAACCACAGGATTTTTGCTATTCAATTCCAAAGAGAGCAAAGCCCACCCTTTTAAAAGAATAGAGACAAAATGCACTGTAGCGTAATGACACGGGTTCAAAGTAGCTTTAATAAGCACACAGTTCAAAGTGCAGTAGGAGAGGGAAGATAATTTGCAGTCAGGCTGAACATTGGATGCATTAGTTTATAATTCTCTAAAAACGGTTTTTCAACTAATATCAGAGGAGAGAGATATGATTGCAACCCCCACTCCATTATTGCTACAACAAATAAAAATTGGGCTCTGTATTTGTTACAATACTGGCTGCCATTCCCTGATGAAAGACTTCCATCTCCTGCAGTTATGTTTACAAGCTTTTATAACATTGTTCCAGTCTATTCCACTATTCTATAATGGAAATAACTTTGCTATTCGTGTGATTGTAAAATTGTTATCAGATGCAATACTCACAATTCTTTTTCTGTTTTTTGATTTGCAACAGAATTTTAATAGCATGAGTTCTCATGATATGCTGCCATAGACAATTCCATTGTATTGACAACCTCTAGATCAAGGGTCCCCAAACTTGGAAACTTTAAGACTTGTGGACTTCAACTTCCAGAATTCTTCAGCCAGCTATGCTGGCTGGAGAATTCTGGGAGTTGAAGTCCACAAGTCTTTTTTTTTTTTTTTTTTTTCTCAAAAAAGTTTTATTAGTACAAACTTACATAAGTGGTAACAAAATATTAAATCCAAAGTACAAACATTTTTATTTCCCCCCCCCAGACCCACCCCCTTCCCTCCCCACCTCCCCCCCCGGACTTCCCAGAGATAATACAGGGCATAATAATAAGTTTAAATTGTTAATAAAAAGAAAAAGGAAAAAGGAAAAAAAGAACACTATTTTTAAAAAAACTTCAACTCCAAACTATACAGTACTAATATATCGCATTTGTATACAATAGTAAAGATACAAAAAAGAGAGAGAAAAAAAAGAAAGAGAATAAAAAAAAGAAAGAAAGAAAGAGAAAACTCTTTAACACTACAAACAAACAAACCTCCTACCTCCTCCCTTCAGTCCTCTATCTTATACAAGGTAAGTGTTACATAAGTAATAACTAAATATAAAATACACAAATCTTAAACTAATATTATTGACATTAGAAATAACCTCTAAGATAAAACTTAACTAAATGTTACATAAGTAATCATCAAATATTAAATTTCATCATGATATTAATAAGATAATATTATTCTAAATTAATTCGCTAACTTCAATAAACAAAAAAAGAAAATAAAAGAAGAATAAACAATAAACAAATCTTCAACAAACTATATATATCTAATATTATCAACATTAAAAATAACCTCAAAATTATATAAAACTTAACTAAATATTGCATAAGTAATCATTAGATAGGGAAAAGATAAAATACAATCATATTAGTCTCTATCCATCCAATATATTTCAACATCACATTGTTTTGTATCTTGATAGTTCATCTTTTAATAGTTCAATAAATTCAAATTTGTCAAGTCGTCTCCCGTCTGCTCCCAAACCTCCATCTCCTCTTCCCCAGCTATCTGATTCAGGCACTCCTTTTGGATTTTTGAGTCTATTTTTTTTTGATCCATCGAAGGTGGCTTCCCCTCCTCCTCCTCTTTTATTTTCATACACCCTTCTTCTGGAATCTTGGATATATCAGCCTTTAGAACATTGACATAAAATTCAGTAGCTTTTTTTATCGTGTTGAGCCGGTATCTTTTTCCAGAAAATTTCACTGTTACTCCAACTGGTGCTTCCCATTTATATTGTAAATTTAATCTCTTAAATTCATCAATCAAAAAAGTATAGCTTTTCCTGGCTTTAAGCATTTTAGAGGGGATTTCTTTCCAAATCTTTAGTTCCTGACCATTCACCATAAGATTATTGTTAAACGTTGCTTGTATAATTCTGTTCCGTAGAGCTCTTGTGGTAAAATATATGACAATATCCCTTGGTAGATGCTTTTGTTTGGCGTACCACGAGTTGATTCTGTATGTTTTGTCGATTTGTGTAGCCAATTCCGCTTTAGAAATTCCAGACACCTGATCCAATATGTCAACCATCCTGCCTTTTAAATTTTCATATAATCCTTCTTTCAAACCTCTAATCCTTATAGCAACTTCCATAGATCTGAACTGAGTCATTAAGACCTCTTTTTCAAAATTTGCAATGTCATTTTGGATTTTATCTATGTAATTCACCGAAGTTGCCAAAGCTTGTTTATTTGTTTCAATACGTTCTGCCAAAACTTCAATATTTGTTGCTAAGCCTTTGCAAACCTCTAACACATCAAATCTTAGTTGTTGATTCATATTCTTCAAAGCAGCCTGCATCTTATGGTCTATCTCACTTATTTTCTGGTTAAATTCCAAAGTAAGTTCATGTTTCATAATCTTTAAATTATTTAATAAATTTTCAGGTGTCAAAAACTGTGGAGGTGTTAGCTCAGTGTTAAGTTGCATTTTAGAAATATATCCAGATGAATAGTCATTTCTTTTAGTCAAAACAGTCTTTCCAAACTTTGAAGCCATTGGTGTTTCAAAAGAGTACAAAAAAAGAAAGAAAGCCAGTTGCCTGATTAAAGTTCTTTCCAGTTTAGAAATCAGATAGTCTTTTATTATTGAAAATATTTCTATTATAACTTTAATCCAGAGTTAGGAGACAGAGAAAGAAAAAACCATTTTTCCAAGTTAAAAGTTTCCATAAGAGAGAGAGAAAGAAAAAAAAAAAAAAAGCCTCTGGGGAAACGAAAGTCACTTTCACTTCTCAATCGCCATATTGTTACTCTGTTTCCTTTGTTCCCTTGCCGAAGTGAAAGCTTACCCAGGAGTTGAAAAAAAAAGGAAAAAAAGAGGTTTCAGTACTTGCCCATCTCACGCCTGTTTCTCTCTGTCTGCTTCTATAGTTTAAATGTAGTTATAAATCCCATTTTTGAAGCAGCGGCTGGTCACTCCATCTAGCTCTGCAAAAGGCAGAGGTTTCCGGATCTTCGGAGCTAGAGACAGGCTGCATGGGGAGCTCTCCCTTCGCGCCCTGCCAGATGGCTCCTAAGGCGCTGGGGGGGCTCTACCCCTCCTGTCAGGCTCTCATCTCTCCCCTTTGCCCGGGGAAGAGATTTTAAAGCCGCCAGACAGCTGTTCTGGCGGCTTTTAACAAAGATCGGAAAGGCATCCAACGAGGGATGTCTGCGATGAAGCGCTCCAAAACCGGAAGTCCGAAGTCCACAAGTCTTAAAGTTGCCAAGTTTGAAGACCTCTGCTCTAGATGGTATCCTCACACCATTTCCAGCCGTGAATAAAATAATAAAAAGTAATAACGTTGTTTATTTAATCATATTCTGGCATTCATGTATGTTTGCTTTAAGGTGTCGAAAAAAATATGCAACATTTCAGCATTCTTGCTGAAAAACTCGGGGCTAAGTGCGGTATCAACAGTGATAAAATTGTGAAACTTTAACCATTTTAAATTGGGGGAGTAGATGCATATGAATCCCAAAGTTTGCTTATTTAACTTACAGAAGCCTGAATATAGACCTGAGTTACCAGGACTGGGATAGAGAAACCCGCAGTACAGATGTCTGCGCAAGGAGTAGTTCCTACACAGACAAATAGACCCTAGCATCTAGGTTATCCATTAACTGTCCTTAAAGAAGAAGAAATATGATATGCATTCCATAGGTAAACAATTTTTGGAATCTTGACTTGTTCTCATTTTGGCTCTAAAATTAAAAGCTTGGTTCTGATATAGTAACATGCACCATGCAATATTGGGAGATTACAAGGTTGAATCCAAGGGAGGGGTCAAATACATCATCAGTCTCAAGTCCCTTCACGCCCATAAGAGATCTAAGTCCAGCTCACCTTGAATTCCATTGACTCTTATCTACTGCCAATTTGCTTTGACCATTAGTAGTTCAGATTCTTGTAGAGAGCTTAAGCTTGCAATAAATCCTTATATTCATTTGAAGTGCCTTGGTTTCCTGATTTGTGTGTAATATTACGAGGGTGAGTCAAAACGTAATGCCATTTTCTTTAGGACAGGTATAATTACCAACACAGGAACATGTAGCATACATCAAAATGAAGCTGGTCCTCTGTGGATCACATGCCTACTTCTCAACATAGTCACCGTTTCTCTCAATAGCAATGTTCCACCTTCGAATGAGAGCATGTATCCCTGCCTCGTAAAATTTTGTTGACTGTTCTTTGAGCCACTTCTTCACTGCAGTTTTCACTTCCTCGTCACTGGAATAATGTTTGCCTCTCAAACCCTCTTTCATGGGGCCGAAGAGATGATAGTCTGAAGGCGCTAAATCTGGTGAGTATGGAGGATTATTATTCCAGTGACGAGGAAGTTAAAACTGCAGTGAAGAAGTGGCTCAAAGAACAGTCAACAGAATTTTACGAGACAGGGATACATGCTCTCATTCGAAGGTGGAACAATGCTATTGAGAGAAACGGTGACTATGCTGAGAAGTAGGGATGTGATCCACAGAGGACCAGCTTCATTTTGATGTACGCTACATGTTCCTGTGTTGGTAATTATACCTGTCCTAAAGAAAATGGCATTACTTTTTGACTCACCCTCGTATAATTAAAGCTGGTCCTTCCAGGCAAATATTATGGGTGAATACAGCGCTCTACAACTTTCTTTCTTTTTCTTTTTTTTATATTTGAAAACATGTCTAGCTTTGGGTAAAACACTATGATTTTTATCTAATTTAATTTTATGAAATTAATTTTATTAAATTAAGTCATAGATCTTTGTGCTGATTCTGCTCAATTCTTTGTTCTGACATGGACAGAAGACTCTCTTTCCTGGCACTTCTGGTGAAATGGCTGATTAAAACTCAGAAGTTCTCCTTGCTATCTTGTTTCTTTATATCATAACTCAAAGTAGATTGCCTAGCTCAGTGTTTTTCACACTTGGCAACTTTAAGATGTGTGAATTTTAGTCCTCAGAATTCATCAGTCAAAGTTCTTTATGCTGACTGGGCAATTCTGGGGTCGAAGTCCATAAATGTAAATGTGACCAAGTTTGAAAAACACTGTTCTAGCTATTGGAAGCAAGGCAATCCCCATGAACCAAGTAGCCATGCTTTACACAGGCTTTTTCTATAAGAATTCTTCTAATTTTATTCTAATAACAATCTTGTAAGGCAGGTTGGACTGAGAAAAAACTGGCCTCAAATTGCCTTGTGAGCTTTGTGATCATGAAGGGACATAGACTTGGGTCTCCCCATTGCAGGGGAATGCAACGCATTGCACCAAATCACTGATCTAAATTGATAGAATGATTTGTCTATGGAGATTCTCAGTCATCCAAGTCATGGTTGTCTCAAAAGGTGCTTTTTCAAGTCCAGGCAACTGGACTTTCTTTCTTTCTTTCTTTCTTTCTTTCTTTCTTTCTCTCTCTCTCTCTCTCTCTCTCTCTCTCTCTCTCTCTCTCTCTCTCTCTCTCTCTCTCTCTCTCTCTCTCTCTCTCTCTCTCTCTCTCTTTCTTTCTTTCTTTCTTTTGCTTGAAGATGTTTCACGTTTCATCCAAGAAGTTCTTGGATAAGAAGCAAAATATCTGATAGACTGATTGTTGTTTTATACCACCCTAAAACAGACATCCTTTGTGTGGTGTACCATCTGTCAAATGTTTTAAAAAATAAAGCTACATGAAGCAATAAAGAAACCAACTTAAAAAGCAGGATAACAAACTATGCTATTTCGGAATGGTTTTAGAACAGCGTTAGCAGTTCCATACTGGTCTCACTCCATGCCTGCATTATCCTTCAAGATACTCCTGATGGAGACTTGGAGCCAAAGAAAGGACTCACCGCACGTAAGGAAAGCCTGTGGCTCTCCATGTTTGAATAATTAATTTTCTGATGCTTGAAAGCCAGAGCCCCCTTCCCCCCCCAACCTTTAGCTGAATACTTTAAAGAAGAAGAAGAGAAGCCTACCTTCCCCAAAGGGAAATAAGGAAACTCCTAATGGTAATAATGAGCTTTGTGTTTCCTGCAGCTGCCAGATCCCCTAGTAATTCAAGCATCACTCGGTTCCCCATTTGGCTCTGCAAATGAATCCTAACAACAAAAAGATTTGTATAATTACAGCTGCATCTATTTCAGAGCCACCACAGATCTCCATTCAAAGAACAAGGAATTTTTGGTGTGGCATTTAAAATAATTAAAATATTTATTTGAAAGTCAAAACACCAGTAGCCATAAATAACAATCGCTTTTTCTCCGTTGACTGTGCTAAGTCTCAGTGAAGGCGCCTCTGAGGAGCTTTACTTGTTCCCTGTTGGGATTAATCCATAAATGCAGCCTCCACATAGAAGGCCTTGAGTCTTTGTTCCCCATTTATCCGTCTCTGGAATTAAATAGTGTAACCTGAGATCAAAATTAGGGTAATAAAAAACAAAAGAATAAAAGGGCTTAGGTAATCTAATTGGCTTTTCAGAATGTGAAATTTAATTTCTAACAATATAAAATGTAGTATTTTTCTGTGTTGATGTATTGCAAAAGAAAATCAGTTATGCTGCATTTTGCTTGTATAGAAATAAATTATGACACAAGCATTTATGAACTATTTATGATCTACTTCGAAGTTCATTGTTTTTTAATATAGTCTCAGAGATTGTACACATACTGCTTTAGAAAACTTGGTTGCGTGGGACGGCAGCTTCATAAACTGAGTGCAGAAGTTTAAACTTTTTAGATTATATGAACTACCTTGAATTTAGAGATGAAAAATTAACAAATAGAGACAAATTGGAAACTGTGTTGAAGGAAACTTTCACCTCAGGAATACTTAGGTTTCTGTCAAAATCATATGCTTTTTTATGACATTTTCCTTTCCCACTCATGTTCTACTCTTGGGTGGAGAAACTCACTTTAAGACTGTCCAGGACAGTCTTAAAGGGAGTATCTGTAGACTAGTCTTTCTCAACCTGGTTCATTTCCCATTATCACCCTGCAGTTTTTGGTCATGTTGTTTAGGGAATCATGGAAAATGAAGTTCAGCACACAAGAAGTTAACCAAATTGGGAGCACTATGCATTAAAAATTGGGGGAGTTTTCCCAGAGTCCATCACATATATTAAGCTCAGATATTACAGAATTCCAGCCAACAAAAGAATGCCACATTCATTGGCAGCTCTCTATTTTTTAAGAAGGGCTATCAATGTGATCATTTACAAGGGAAGTTGATCCATTCCTGTTTATTGACTGGGGGAAAAGTAGAGGTTGCCATCTTCCAACTCCTGTGTAGTACGTGAACTTATCATATATTTATACTAGTACCACTTTATAAATCCTTAGTAAGACCACACCTGGAATACTGCTTCCAGTTTTGGTCACCACATTACAAAAAAGATATTGAGTTTTTGGAAAAAGAACAAAGAAGGGCTACTAGGATGTTTAAGAGCCTGGAGACAAATATATGAAGAACGGTTGCAGGAATTGGGTATGGCCAGTCTAGAGTAAAGGACTAGAGGGTGACATGATAGCAGTATTCCAGTATTTGAGGGGCTGCCACAAAGAAGAGGGGATAAACTTATTTTCCAAAAGACCACAAGGCAAGACAAGAAACAATGGATGGAAACTAATCCAGGAGAGAAGCAACCTGGAATTAAGGAGAAACTTCCTAACAGTGAGGACAATTAATCAGTGGAACAGTTTGCCTTCAAAAGTAGTAGGTGCTTAATCACTGGAGGTTTTTAAGAAAAGACTGGACAACCACCTATCTGAAATGGTATACCATTGGTATAGGGCCATGATGGTGAACCTATGGCACATGTACCAGAGGTGGAACACAGAGCCCTCTCTGTGGGCATGCATGCCATCACCAGCTGCTCTTCCGTCTTCATATGAAGACCAGCTGGCCGCCGCACGCATGCGCACCGGCCAACTGCTCTCTTCCAGGTTCTGGTGCTCCGGCGCACACACGCACTCCAGTTTCGGCACTCGGTGCCCAAAAAGGTTAGCCGTCACTCGTATAAGGTCTCCTGCTTGAGCAGGGGGTTTGACTAGAACAGTGGTCCCCAACCTTTTTATTGCCGTGGACCGGTCAACGTTTGATAATTTTTCCGCGGCCCACTGGGGGGGGGGTTTGCGGCGTCGCATTGATTATTCTTTCAATATACTTTCAATACTGATGAGCCACGTACAGAAGCCCCGCCCCCACGCTGATCAGCTGGGCCGGGGCACGTCGGCAGACGCAGGAGTCCCGTCCCTGCGCTTATTATCAGGACTCACAGGACTCGCAAAAGTCGCAGGACCCGCCGCTGCCGCTGCACAGAAGACGCAGTAGCAGGGCGGCCCGGTACCATTTGTTCTGTGGACCGGTACCGGCCCGCAGACCGGGGGTTGGGGACCACTGGACTAGAAGACCTCTAAGGTCCCTTACAGCTCTATTCTGATTGATTGACTATATGATAGAACTCAATTATTGTATCTCATATTCTGTCTCTTTCCTCTAATTTAAAGCTAGAATGCTTTCTTGCTTCCCACCCCCCCCACCCCAGTTTAAAGCACTTAAGCCCAAGAAGTTGTATACATGTAAAGTGATTCTCTTATTCACAGGTCAGCTGGCCAGTTCACTGTTTGGGTTTTAAAACACTGTGGATTTCAAATTCTTTCTTTGTGCTCCCTTTGCAAGGAGATGTTTGTTGTATTTCAGTCTGTCTTGTGGACCCTGGAGTAATTTCATACCCTTCTCTAATAAAGCCCTTGGAGGCTATAATATACATATCCTATTATCCTGCCCTATTTGAGCGTTGCAGATAATTGATGATGTTTTAGTTAATCATCTCCCCCACTACTTCTTTTGTTCACCAGGTATGTCAGCCTGAAAGGGATTCTTTTCATTTAGAATGTGTGTCTTCTCCTAGGTAATTGATCACTGTGCAACCAGAACACCCCCTCCTCTTGATTCCAGCAGTGCAGGAGTGTGCAACATGAATAATCAAAAAATGGTGAACTGTCTGTTGCAAGAATGCAAGCAAATGCTGGAGCAGCCCTCAGTTATGGCGGAAGACCAGCCCAAGGAAAGCAAGAATCAACTCTTCGGAGGTGAGATTATTATGTTAAGTGTCAGATACAAGACAGCTGACCACCCATGCTTGTATGGTCACCAATATGCTCCGTTGTCTAGCAGTGAAATTTCTAGAACCAAAACCGGATGTGGGTGTAGAGGCAGGCAGAGTAGAGGGCCACATTATACCATTGAATTGCTGTCAGTTTCCATTTGAAGCTTCAGTAAACTTAGGTTGTAAGGAGCAGTTTTCACTTGAGAAAAACAATGTTTCCAAAGATTGGTGGTGCACATACATTTAAATTATTGAAAAAATAATGATGAATCTCCTGAATGCTGCCCGTTACTTTTTTTCCATTTGCTGAAAATCATTCTCTGTTACAAACGTATTTGACAAATTTCCCTATTTTGGAATTCTTTAATTGCTTTTTCATTATATAGGTCATTGTTGAATATAAAGTAGAGCAAGATGCTTTTATAGAACATTATGTGGTATTTTTATACTTTGAACAAAGGCTCATAAATGCTAATAATATGAAATGTATTTTCTATATTTTTATATATATAAACAATTTCTGTTTATATTAGAAAATTATATAGTGTGCCATATGATGAAGCAAGACCCTCCCTAGGAGAGGTCATGGTATGATCAGTTTATCGATCATAAAAATACAACAAAATTCTATTGTTCTTTACTTTCTAAAGAAAGGTAGCATTTTTAGTCTTTTGGAATATATTATTCCAGATAGCTATCCCAATATATAAATAGAAACATTAAATCATTTTACAGTGCAAATTTATGCACTCGATCAAATATATGTCTATTTGAACTCAATGAACCTGAGGCAGAGAAACTTGCAAATGATTGATACTTGCAAGGTTTTCCAGACTCCATGTATAATTTCAAATGACCAACAATGCATTAGATTATAAAGTAGTCATCCAAGTTTTCTGCCATATTCACTGCCATCATACCCTTTAGAACAGTGTTTCTCAACCTTGGCAGTTTGAAGATGTGTGGACTTCAACTCCCAGAATTCCACAGCCAGTAACGCTGGCTGGGTAATTCTGGGAGTTGAAGTCCACACATCTTCAAACTGCCAAGGTTGAGAAACACTGCTTTAGAAGAATAACTTTGTCAAATTATTTCATATCAAATAATTATGCTTGCTTTCTTATTTATTAAAAGTCTCCAAGCAATCACTATCTGTACCATAGCTTTTCTGTTTGTAACAGGTTTTGTAACAACCTTTTCTGACACACGGATCAGAGGTTTCTCTCCACCTAGACTTATGCATCAGTAATACTTGCTATTTTATAATAACTCATCCATGATCATTTAATTTACACTTGATACATTATTTTAATATGATTGCTCCTACTTACAGGTAATTCCTCCTTTTGTATCCTTAAGTGGGACCAGAATTTCCATTGCTAACCAAGGCAATTGCTTGAGCAAATCATGCACAATTTTACAATCTTTTTTTACCATGATTGTTAAGTAAACTTGTTAAATGAATCGTGCAGTTGTTAAACAAATTGTTAAGCAAATCTAGTTTCTCCCATTGACTTTACTTATTGCAAGCCAGCTGGGAAGGTTGCAAATGGCAATCAAAAAACCCCAGGATGTCAGTACCATCATAACTACCTAACTCTTTTTAATCATATGACCATAGGGATGCTGCAACAGTCATAAGTGCAAGGACTAGTAGTAAGCCACTTTTTTCATTGTAACTTTGAGCAGTCGCTAAATGTAAGTCGACGACTACCTATATCTAATATCTAATATCTGTATCAGTGGTGGGTTGCTGCCGGTTCGGACTGGTTCTTTAGAACCGGTAGCGGAAATTTACCACTGCTCGCCGAACCGGCAGCGATGACCGGTGGTCCATGCTCCCGAACCATTCCTCCGGTCACCCGGCTTGCAAAAAGAACCCTCTGTGCATGCGTAAAGGCTTCTGCCCATGCACAGAGGGTCATATCCGGGTATTTTGCCCACTTCCGGCGCGATGCGAACCGATAGGGAGAGTAACTGGAAACCACCCCTGATCTGTATCTAATATTTTTTGCTTTGATGACTGTAGAAGTGCTGTGGACTGCATTCTGTGGGAGTGTAGATAGCCTCTTGAAGTACAGTTTGCGAATTGCTGATGTATAGCTTTGATTATGCAATAGTTCCTTTTTGTGCACATTCATTTAAGAATATAGTTTAGCAGTCATAAATATTTTTATGCCGTAAGGGGTACTTTTGCTTCCTTGTCACTATTTCCTCTCAGCTATTACTTCTCTTCAGATGGGCTGTGCAGCTTCTAATCAGGTGGCTTCTTCTTTGCTTCTTCCTCTGTGAAATGCTGCAGATCTTGGTGAACAATCGCTTTAGTTCCAGATCTGCTGCATCAATGCCTTTATAATTATCTCATTAGACAGGGCCCTCCAGGTGAACTGCTTCAGGAAGTGAAGGATCTGAGACTCGGAGCTTCCTAGGATTGATTATCCTCAGCTGAGATAAGGGTAAAAATCTGCCTAAACCAGTGAAATGGGGCATATTGATAAATGTCACAATGTGTGACAGAGATTATTGCTTTAGATTCTTCAGTGATTGAAGTTGTAGAAATACTAGGCTTAAAATGCAGTTAATTGGGTCATGGCCTAATGTGATTTTCTGTATGATTAATTTAAATCCATTGTAGGTGTCCATTTCTATCCCTGGTGATAAAATGTGCATTATGACATCACAATGCTGTTTAGTAACTTGTGTTGCAAAGGTAGTTTGAGGTAGAGGTAGTTTAGAAGCAAAGTTTACATCACAAAGCTATACCATGAATTTTTGGCAACTAATTCATAAAGCATGCATCATGGTTGTAAGATAACAGGAATGGTGCAGCATATTTTATTATGGTGGTTTGTGAATTCAAAACAAGGAGATGTTACTATTTTCTATGATGCTCAGATGAGGCAGAATTTAGGAGATGAAAGGGAAAAGAGAGGAAAAGATGATTTGAAAAGGTATCTTTCCAGTTTGTAAATCCCTAAGCCATTAAATAATTGTTAAAATTATTAACATTCAAATTCACCTTGAGCATCAATTGTTGAAATGAAATGCAAATGCTCATTATTGCACATATTAAAACCACGATAAATAAAATTTTGAAATATATCTATATCTATCTATCTATCTATCTATCTATCTATCTATCTATATCTATATCTATATCTATATCTATACTGTATATATACACAGTATGTGTGTATGTATATATATATGTGTGTGTGTGTGTGTGTGTGTGTGTGTGTGTGTGTGAATTTTTTTTGCTGATAAATGAAAATAAAGGGAGACTATTATAGATCTATTTCGAGCTTATTTTGCTCTCGTCAGATAGCCATACCCCTTACTGGGATTTGAACCCGGGCCGGCTGCCTTGCAGTGCAGCAACCTATCCATTAGGCCATAGGCTCTGTTCCCAATCAGCTCTTTCACCAGGAAAGGGTTATATATGTTTTTCTGTCGTGTTATCCTGGTGTACCCAAATATGGGAGAGAAAGCATCACAGCTTCCTTTTTGCCTTTCAGCCCCGTCACAGGGACCATCCAGGCTGATTTTAATATAGCCGACACACTAATCTATATGTGTAGGAATTTTTTTTGCTGATAAATGAAAATAAAGGGAGACTATTATAGATCTATTTCGAGCTTATTTTGCTCTCGTCAGATAGCCATACCCCTTACTGGGATTTGAACCCGGGCCGGCTGCCTTGCAGTGCAGCAACTTATCCATTAGGCCATAGGCTCTGTTCCCAATCAGCTCTTTCACCAGGAAAGGGTTATATATGTTTTTCTATCGTGTTATCCTGGTGTACCCAAATATGGGAGAGAAAGCATCACAGCTTCCTTTTTGCCTTTCAGCCCCGTCACAGGGACCATCCAGGCTGATTTTAATATAGCCGATACACTAATCTATATGTGTAGGAATTTTTTTTGCTGATAAATGAAAATAAAGGGAGACTATTATAGATCTATTTCGAGCTTATTTTGCTCTCGTCAGATAGCCAGATATATATATACTGTATATATCTAGTATATATCTAGTATATACTGTATATATCTAGATAGATAGATAGATAGATAGATAGATAGATAGATAGATAGATAGATAGATAGATAGATAGATAGATAGATAGATAGATAGATAGATATCTCTGTCTTGCCTTGTAGCAGCACTATCTTTCTTATCTTCCGTGTTAGTTCCTGTTCTATAACTTTTTCATACACTTTTCATATTTCCCCATTGCATAAGCTGATCAACAAAGAATTCTAGTGAAGATTTTTTTAAAAAACTGATTCATTGATTAAGAAATAACATGGTTGAGGATGGATCTAAAGCTGGATTTTCTGCTAGTTCAATATCCTTACTACTATACATTAATAGCTCTCCTTGAGATTCTATTTATCTATCACATATAATAGTTGCAGACTGATCTCTTATCCTAATTTAATATCAGAATAGCATCTCATGAAAAGCTGCTTTTCACCAAGAGAACCTGGATTTGTTAGATAATTGGGCTGAGATGATAATTTTTCACAATATCTTCCACTTTTTTTACACAACTTTTTAGCAGGATAAAAAATATAATCGTTGCACTAACCCCATTTATAGACCTAGAATGTTCAAAGCTGGATCCAATCCATTATGATATTTGTCTGAGTTTTTAGCTTGGGATGCAAAATGTCAAACCTAGTTAACAATTTTGTTGAGAATCAGTGTGGCGTAAAGGTTCAAGAAGTTGGCCAAAGACTTTCAACTGTGAAAATACACTGGGTGACTGAATCAGCCCAACCTACCTCACAGAATTGTTTTGCATGGTTAAAATGAATAGAGATCTATATGAGCTGCCTTGAACTTCTGAAGGGCATAAATATATCAGATAATAATGAAATGGTCCATATTTATTTTATATGCATAATATTGAAAGGGAGAACAATCAAGCCATACGTTTGTTGCTTTAACCCTTTATATCCAAATTCATGAATTTTCTATGAGCATCCTATATCTTCCACTCCTTTCCAACTTACACTCTGTGCTGATACCCATGAAACAATCCAGTCTTTCTCTTCCTGCTAAATTTCTTTCTTTTAATGGCAGACAGCTCCAGTTTAGCTGCAGGGCAAAGGATGAGAGGTCACCTGATGACAGGTAGCCCCTCTCCCTGTTGGTCTGTTGCTGGGAGAAGTGGCAGCTTGTAGTTCCTTAGAGGCAATATGGGGAAGGGAATGCTTTCAGCAAGAAAGGTATCACCTTGTAACCTTTGTGGCTGACTCACTTACCTGCCCTTTGACCCTTTCAGCTTCACTCCCTGAGGATTTGAGGACCCTCATCGAAGAGGCCAAGGAAATGAAGTGGCCCTTTGTGCCAGAAAGGTGGCAATACAAACAAGCCATAGACCTTGAAGACAAAACAAATTTGCAAGATATGATCAATGCAAGGCTGCATGAGTTACTGGTATGACACCAAAGACACCTGTCCTTGAAACCTGCACTAGCTCTTAAATTTTCAGTGACCCAACAGATGGTAGCTTCCTTGTTACACTGGTGACCCACCCCACACCCCCATTTTTCACTGTTGCTTCTACCCCGTGACAGTTGCTAGCCTGCTTCTATTCAAGTCAATGGTTAAATTGATTCCTGTTGTCGTCAGAAGACATGGGGTCAGTGGTTTGATTTTGTTCACATATTGCAAGTTATGTAACCTGATCTGTAGTTTAGTATGCATTTTCATGTAAGCACAGGGTTCATGCACAAGGGGACTTCCTGCAGTGAAGAGATGAAAGAAGCCACTTGCTCAAGTGCATCAGGTATACTTAGGAGTGTGCAAATGAAAAACACAAATCTAACATTTTATCTGTTAGCCTGATAAAGAATAGATCATCTTATTCAGCCACATGAAGGTGAGCATAAAATGATAAAAAATCAAATATGTGCCATTATGATTCTAGTTATCAAAGCAAATAGGAAGTAGATAAATCTCTTCTGAAATAATAGTTCCATGATAGTTACTTACGACAGTGATTAAAATTTCTAATATTTTTCCCTTTGAGGTGAAAATTTTCATTCTAAATTTTACCTGTTAGATAAAGATTAACATTAGTGGGCTTGCCTAGCTCTATGTTGAGGGACAGCAAACTTGTTTTATTTGTTACATTATGATTATAATTTTGAAAAGGGTATTTCCATTAGAAAACTTTTTAGACGCTTCCTTTCTTCTCAAAGCTACTAGGTGATGGGTAGCTGATTTTGAGTATTTGGGAAAACAAATTTGTATATTTCCTAATTTATTATTATTGCATTTTTAATCCCAGTATGCTTTTGGGTTACTTTGTCCTAGGGCTTGAAGATCAGATTTTAGGATGCCAACAAGTCAGTGCAAAAGAAAGCAGACTCATATTTCTTCTGCCTTACCCAAACTACAGTATTGGCTCTGAAAGATGAATTAAGCCTTTTCTCATAGGGGAAACATCTCATGCTGAAGAATGAAATCAAATCTATTCAAAGGGCAACATGTGACTTAAAGTTCTGTGAGTGTGCGATTAGCACCTGTTAGGACCATTAACCAGACACCTTTTCCTGCAATGGAAAAACAGCCACAACCATAGAAACGCAAACAAAGAGGCAGTTTAGCAGATTAACAGAGTTGGAAGGGACCTTACAGGTCATCTAGTCCAACCTCCTGCCCAAGCAGGAGACCCTTACAGGTGTCCCAGAAAATATTTCCTATACACCCACTCAGGGTCCAAATGATGCCTTGTCTTTGAATCCGAATCACTTGAACAGTCCTAATATCCAAAATTCATCAGGCACCACAAATTGCCTGGACCAATTCTCTAATTAAACAATTCCACTTTTTGCTCACTTGTGGTCTTTATACATTTTAGGCAAATGGATAGAGATAAGATATTCCTATTAGGCATGCTCTGTTCGATTCCAGAATCTTTTATTTGGACCCTTCCCATCCAAGGGACCCAACTTCCTATTGGCAGCTTTTTCTGCTAAATGTTGCCTTTAAAATGTTGCTAAAAAGTATTTCCATGGATATGAATTTTCAAGCTTTATCCGTGAGATTGTGGGCCCTTAACCAGAAAAATGTGTTAAATGTAAGACTCCAACTGGGTTCAAATAGAATACAGAATGTTGACATCATTCAGTGCTTGCCTGAGAGTTGTAATATTTAAAGTTCTATTGAATCAGTACTAAGTCATTCTTCTTCCCCCCCTCCATAAGCAAATGGGTTTAATTTGCGTGCGTGATGTAACTTACACGCCTTGACAGAGGAGGAGGGCTCAGTTGCTGTTTTACAAATTCCTGGCACTAAGTGGAGTTTTATTGTGATTCTGAATTTGTTTTGGCTATTTTCTACCTCTTCCCTCTCTCCCCTACCCCCTACCCCACCCCACCCCCCGCTCCTTTATTCTTTTTCTTTTAACTTTTCTTTTCCTTTCTGGTGTGTGGCCTTAGACAGAAATTTATGGTGGAGGCTGACCCTTTGACAATGCCCACAAAGCCCCTAGACTCAAAAGCATTTGTCTACTCCCTCCTAGGAAAAACACCTGCAGTAAAACTCCCTGAGAAACCTGGATAGATAGGAGATTAATGTGGCTGTAATAGCAAAGCCATGTTTGCACACATTATATTCTCACCCCAGGTAGACGAACCATTTCTGGGATGATACCAATTATTTATTGTTGAAACATCTGTTGATATCTGCAGCTGCCCCAGCAAAACAAAGCAGATCTTGGGGTTACAGGCTATAGGTCTCTTGGCCCCAGGTCATGCTAGTTTGAAACTATTCACTCAAGTGTCCCAAAGTTTGTGGGTTACCCATCATTTTCGTGGTTTCATCCTACCGTAAGAAGTTATTTCCAAATACTGTGCTCCTTTCCCTGCGGGCTTTGAAGTATTATTTCAGTTTCATTGGTAATTTATATTCCAACACCATTGTACTGCAGGAGAAAAGAGACACTTCTTTTTGTTTTCCTTTTATTCGTACTTTGACTGACATTTTGACCTATATTATTAGTATTAGTCAAGAAAGGCTTCTTCCTTTCCTGCTTTGCTTACCCCCCCCCCTTGCTTTTAAATAATCGAGGCATTATCAGATTTTCAGTTGAATTCTATGTATTTTTTCAAAATTACAGCTTGACAGCTAAAAAGGAATTTTTGACTGTTTTCATATGATTTGAGGAATTCTTTTAATTCTCCCAGAAACACAAATAACCCTTTGTTGGTATTGTTGGGGAAAACAGTTAACATATTATGTCCTGGTTTATTCTAAAGTGGTGAGTTTAGAATAAGCTGTGAACCAGTGTTTGTAAATGCTCTGGGATCCTTGAATGAAGTGTTTATTATTCTGGAAGGCCAGATGTTGTGGTCCTTATTCACAGCATGCAGCATCTTACTTCTTGAGTAGCTTCCCTGATCTCAAAGTATCTCCGTGAGAGCACTTCGGTCTCCTGTCTGAAAATTTGACTTAGCCTTGCATTGTTACAAGCCAAGCTTTGTTTGCAGACCACTGCTTGGCTGAGTATGCAAAGTAATCAGGGTTGCTTACATCAGCCTTTTAAACAGTTCAGCTTGGCATTGGCTGCAGAATCCTATTGTATAAAACTAGCAGAATGAGAACGATCATAAAAGACACGGAGGAGCTGGCAGGGAGTGGAGAGAATCCCCATATTGTTGGTTTTTATCAAACTTCAAAAGTTGGTGGAGTGAGATGTGTACCCTGCAATATATATTTTTTTTCTCTTCGTGATTTTCAGTGTTGAACTTTTAGCTAGGAATTTGAAATGAAAAGAAGATATGGTAAATCTTAGCACAATTTTTCATGAATTCTTTAAGTAGTTTGGACGAAATTCTCATGCATTAATTTAAATTCAGATTAATATATCTGATAATGTTTAATTGATTCAATAAAATGCAGAAAATATGGTCTCTCTAGACACTAAGAACACTTAATAGTTATTAAAGTTATTTAAATGGTTACGGTATTCAAAAAAAGCCCAAACATTTTAAATTTTAATTACCAACTTAGAATTTCTTCAGCATTCAGTTTTTACTCTTATTTGCTACAATTATTTATTTCAATTGTTATTTTTGAACTCTTTCCCCGGCCCCCTACTTTTTGCCTGTTTTTCCACTTCAGGAGATAATATCCACCAGGGTTAGCACAATCGTATTTTTATTTATTTGTTAGGTTTGTAATTCTGCCTTTATCTCATGAACTTAAAATTATGTTAAATATGGTTCCCTCTTCCAGTTCTTCCTATAACAGTTCTGTTGTATAGCTAGGTTGAAAGCTAGTAGCTGCCCCATGTGACCCAATTAACTTCTGTTATTTAAGAATAATTTGAACCTGATCTTTCTGAACTAAGTCTAATGCCTCAACCAATTGTGCTATACCCTGTCTCCGTAAAAAATAGTCACAAAATGGGGGCAAGCTGCCTAGGCCAAAAGAGACTTCACTGATGCCCCTGTTTGGGAATCTAGATTTCTCAAAGCCAAGTGTGGATTCTAGTTGAGTATTTTGTGATCACAAACTAGAGTTGCCAAAAACTCATTGAAATCAGCCTCATTCTTGATGCAGCTAAGCTACATGTACTGTGGTAGAATCTGCACACTTCTGAAAATAAGATTCCTGAGACATTCTAAAATATTTGGGATTTTCAATGTCATCAATTGAGATTCAACTGTATGTATTTCAAAATTTGAATTTAATGAGAAAGCATAACTTTCAGAATTATAATGCAAAAACCAGCTTGTCTTAATACTGTAAAGCTGAAAACCCCTAGAGGACTTGGTGATGACAATTCAGTCTCTAATGAGGAGCCATTATGACATACAGAGTCAGAACCAGCAAAGGACTTTAGGAGACATTGGTTCTGTTTGTATTTGTAATATTGATAACAATCACTGGAGCAGGTGTTTCTGAAGAAGTAGGAGTTTTTCTGGCACATTCTTGATGTTGTAGCATTGGTCTTGAGGTTAGAAATGAAATTATGAATCTCGTAAAACTTGGAGGTTTTTAAATCACTAAAATAAGGTACTGGGATACAGGACATTCATCCTCTCTGAGCTTTTTAGAAAAAGCTCTTTGGGAAAACATTATTTTCATCCCCAATCTGCACACATATCCAGATGCAAACATTTTAATTACATGTAGAATTCTGCAAATCTAATTCCATTTGCACCTCCTTCAGTTCTCTAGCCATTGAAGTTCCTTTTGTGCCCTAAATTCAATTACATACACACATTGAACAGATGTTCAAGCAGAGTGCATACTTATTCCTCTCTGTAGCCATGATGAATACAAAAACTTTTTTCCCCCATCCATCCTCTTTACATTGTATTTTTTAAAAGGTTGGGCTGTTTGAATTTACTGAATCAATTATTTCTACACTATATTTTGACGAAAATACTACAATTACAATTTTAAATTGATTTATTTGAAATTATACTAATGTGATGGAGGTACATTATATGCATATATACGTACCAGTCACTTTTTTATGGGGAGGCGGGACATATGTGTGGAATTGGAAACAAAACCAGCAGCAAGATCAAAACTAGTTTTGCTTCAAAACTGGCAAAGAAATTCCTGAGATTATATAGTGAATGGAAGCATTCAAATACAGAAGCGCTAGCACAACTATGTGCTCTGGACAATACCATTGTAAAGGACAGTAGTTTGGTATCATTAACAGTACAAACTTATTTTGCCACAGCAGGTGGCAGCACCTGCCTGAACTTGGCAAAGCTGAACAGAGTCAGACCTGATTTATATTTAGATCAGAGATTACAAGAAATATCAAGGCTGTAAACTAGACTGGGGATTTGAAAAATCATGGAAGAAGCCAATAAGAAGCCACTTCTGCACTACTGCAAAGAGAATTTATGAGCATACTCCAGGAGTTGAGCGTAAATTGTAAGGTATTATCTTAATGGGTTTTGAAAAACCTGTATTAGATCATTGCATGATGGCTTTCAAAAGTCATAATAATTCTATGTGAAAGTCATGTAGAAACCAGCTATTCTTAGCTTACATATTATGCATAAATGAAAGGAAAAATATAAATCATTTATTTGATTATACTGATGTAATGTATAAACATATACCATACATTTCCAAATGATCAGCATATTTCCCCTTTTTTTCTATCAGTATATTTATACATAGTCATTATTCAATTGTAACACAAGAAATTATTTTTCTTTCAGTTACAATTACTGGTTTGCTTTCAAAATTATTAGATTATAGCTAGTTTTAATTATAACTAGAGAAAGTGAAAAGGTGAAAAATAAGTTTACAAAGATGGGTTGTTTTTCCTAAACACTATTCAATCCTATCCTAGTTTATTGACCAGATTATCTAAAAGGGAAGTCTTCAATCCCTTCATTAGCCTCATCAAGATGAACTCTTCTTAGAGTTTCTTGATCTGTGTGAATAGAAACATTTGAACTAGGGTACAATCCTTCCAGCAACATCATGCTGTTGCATGATGATATCTAAAAGGGAAGCTAGCTTTGCTATAATTCAGCATCAATCTGTCAAAAAGGAAGATTCCAGAAGCACATAGATTTTTTTTTTAAATGATGGCAGACCAAAAATTTATTATAGGCTTTGAGATTAACAGAATTGAATTGGACAGAATTTAGTGTCTCCTATGAGAAATAATTTTATTAGATCTCTGCCAATGATTTTGAGAGGAAGAAATGAGTGCTTTACTAGACTTCAAGTATGAAATCATTGTTACACACTTCAATTGCTTCAAACTTGTCCCCAGAAGTTGCCCTAATTTTTTTCCCCTGAATGTTAAAATATTTTTTAGGGAGAAGAGGTCTGACATCTGTAAGTGTTACAGTTTTCTTGTGGACTAAATGCTGTTGTATGATTCCATGGGCAAAGAAATAGTCCAATACTTTCTTAGCATATTGTTGAGAGAGACCAGAGAAGAGTTTTATAATACGGTATCAACAACTGATATCAAGCTAAATTTATCAGAGTGAAGTGCCACCTTACCTTCAAGGAAAGGAAAAATAAAATAGACAATATTCTTCCCCTGTCTTGACTTTGCCCTATTTTATGTCAACTTGATTTTGAAGAGGGTTACAAGAGGTTTCAGCATAGTTAAATTATGCAGCTGCCCAGCCTCCCAGAATAGGGAAACTTGGTATAGATTTTTTTCACAATGCTATTGAAGTGCTTATTTTCCTCCTGAAGAGACACAAACAGATGCAAACTTCTGTAAACACTTTAGAAATGAATTCAGTGAGTTTGGCCTCTCAGTGGTGCTCAATAGCTGACAGAAAAATGTCTAATTAGTGCAAGTGGAAATAATAGGGCCACTTGGATTCCTCCTACCCTTCTTCACATCCCCTTTTCCTAGGAACTCAAAGGCTCTTTTGTCTGGCAGGTCACCCTCTCCCATGCTTTTGTGTTTTCAGTTTCTTAAAGGAAGGCAAGATGCAAAGGGGAAAAATATATTAGGCAATGAAGGCAATGCTTATACATATGGTAGATGCTGGAGCACTGCGAAGAATTTATACCTAGGCAGTATCAATTTACAGGTGCTTCAAGATGGGGAATTCCTCCCATTGTGGAAAGTATATGTTCCAGAAAAAGGGGGATCCTTTTCAATTGCCACATTTTATTTTTCTTTCAAAAATCCTCGAAAAGAATCACTTTTTTTATTGCCTAAATCATCTGAAGAGCAAACGTCAAAGTAATTAACATCCTGATCTTGTGAGTAAACATATACTCTGCATTCCTGCTAATGCCATGCAGGAAAATTTCCCTCACTTTAGTGAAAGGGAATAAATTAACATTTATTTATAAGGAGAAGAGACATGTGGTGAAATTCTCATGACTGGAAGAGTGTGTTCTTGCAGAGATGCTGTGCACAGTTCTTAGTTCTGATTAAAATTTGTATGATACATTCTCCACAACTTAAGCCCCATTGATTTTAGTGAGAACCAAACTTACGGTAATTTTTTAAAACTTAATACCTAGGTTTGCATTATGCTTAATCTGTACGCTGGATTAGCTTAGCCTGTGATGTGAATTCAGTCTCTATAGTTTGTTAACCATATTTTATATTTTTGCATTATCTGTGAACTCAGCAACAGTGGCTTAATCAACAAACTAAACAATTAGCGGCTTAATACAATCTATACATTTGTTTACACGATTAAGTTTCTCATTTGGTTAACAAGCTGAGTGAACCTGAAAAATGGCACTTCACACAAAGGTAAAATATTACTCTGCTATACCAAAAGTGTATACCATATGTTGTGAAGTCTTATTTAACTCCCTTTCCACTTTTTCTATTCATTTTCTGCATTGGCTGAAATATGTCCCAACTTTGCCTTGGGAGTTTCTGCAGCTCAAGGGAAGCGTAGACATCTTTCAGAGAAATAGGTGAACAAATATTGCAGCTTGGTACCTTCTCTATCTCCTGGTGAATGATATATTTTATGGATCGTCCTCTGCAAAGAGTTTGCTAGGGCAGCTTGTTCCTATTCACATATTTTCGGTCCTCTTTTCAGGTTTGCTTAAAAACCTCCATTGCCAACAGAGACTATCTGACAGCAACAGCTATTGCATTTCTGGTTGACCGGTTTTTATATTGGGTTGATGGTTCCAGCCAGATTCTTCAAATTGTCAAACGGCTGCATCAGCTTGAGCCTACGATACCAATTGCCCCTCAGCTGGTTATCCGTCAGGCTCGCATCTCTGTGAATTCAGGTAATGAAATGCTGTCTGCAAGCCCCTTGACCCTTTCTCCATTTTCTTAGCCCAATTCCAATTAGAAGATACTTGACTTTCAAGAGGATACTTTGTCTCTTTCTAAAGGTGACATTTCTTTATGCCATGCACTTTGCCAACACAAAGTTTCTAATGGGGAAGAAAAACAGGAGAAAATTGTAAAAGAATGTGGAAAACACTAATTAGAGCTTTTGTTGCCTAAAGTCCACTCCCTGCCAATCGTCCTCAACCTCCCTCAGGCTCACGAAGAAACTTTTACCTCAGAAAAATATTAATAGCTTTTCAGGGCGCTTTTGGGCCCATAACCTGTCAGAGAATTGCACAGCAGGTGTCCAAATGGAATCAGAGACACTGACACAAACTTGTTTTATATAAATAAATATTTTATATCTATATACAGTATGCACCAAATTAGATAGTCAGGCAAACAGGAGCATCATCAGGTAAATCGATACAGCAGGAGCATCATGAGGTAAATTACAGAACACACATGGGGGGGGAAGGCGGGAAATAAGGAAACTCCCCCTCCACACCCACAGCAACCAATCACAGCACAGATTGCCTCACACAGGAGCTAGCAATCTACAACCAATTGACCACAACTGTGTGTTCTGGCTCACTGCAGAATCTCACTGCTCTAGCTATTAAATTTTAAAAACATAAATACTGAGTGGTAAATTGCTGTATTTTGGAACAAAAATGTCTTAAAATAGATTACAGTTTACTACAGATTATAGAGTACAGTTCAAGCTGCATATAAGGGGTTAAAAAAAATCTGCAGATACTCAAGGTTACAAATACTATTGTACAATTAACCTGCTTATATAGAGCATTTCAAGGTTGTGCATTGTCTCATTGTTTAATATATTGTCTTCAATAGGGCTCACTCCCAAATAAATTGCAACTTTAGCTAATAGGGTATGACTGAGACCATACAGCATATCACCAGTCTCTAACCAAGGCTGCTGCTTAGTCACAGCCTAATTTAAGGTGGGTCCTGATCATTATACTATGATTACAAGACACTACAGCCCAAGTTAACAAGTAGATCCCATATGCCATTTTTCATTAAAGGGAAGCTACAGGGGTTTTTTTTAAGCCTATAATTATGTTAAGCATGGTGAGAAATTATTATCACAAAGTTGGTGCATGTGTGTAATTGTATGTGAAGAAATGCAGCTCTCTGTATTCACCCTGGTGATCATTTCAACTAAAGGAACCTTACTCATGCAGTAACATTGCCGTATCATGTTGGTTATAATTAAAACATTTAATATTTCTAGGTAAATTATTGAAGGCTGAATATATTCTTAGCAGTCTTATTATTGACAATGGGGCAACAGGTAAATAAATTATGGTTTTTATACTACTTTCCATTTTAATTGATAAATTCCAGTTATTGCTAGTTATGGCCTACACTGGGATATACAAATAACTTTGGATGCATTTTCCTTAAATTATAAATTAATTTGTTGGGAGAAAAACTTTGTTTTGGTCTTTACTTCTTCAGTTTTTCATGTTAAACCTTGCATGTTACGTCTATTGGGAACCAATTTAAATATAGCCCCATTTTTTTAAATTGCTGTAGTTTGGCTCATTGAAGAACTAATGTGTATGTGTATGAGTGTGTGTGTTAATGAGTCTTTGTAGAAAGATATAATATAAGCAAATATTGTAATTATATTGAATGATAAATATAAGTCATTAAATAAAATATAAAATAATCATGTATTTATGTCTTTGAATGTCTCCCAGAGCTTAAGTTATAAAACAACTAGCTGTAAAACAAGGACTGTTAATTTCAACCAAGTGTTAAATTCTAGTCTTGCTATTATTATCCCTCATCTTTAAAGCTCTGAATGATATTTTACTGACCTTTTGCTTTTGCTTTTTAGGAGTATGGAAGTACTGTAAAGAAAGTGATCGTATTCTTGTTCAATCTGTCTGTATACAGATCAGAGGACAGATTCTACAGAAACTAGGTAATAAATCCAAGAATATACTGTTCCAAAGCTACAAGTTTGGAATAGATTGCATAGTAACTGTTTCATGTGGACGAACTTGGTGGAAAACCCAATCTATAAAAATAAATAGTTAAGGAGATAAGAAGTTGCACATAATAACATTAATAACAAAACACCAATGATCTCTTGAGAGCCAGTTAGTTAGTGATCTCTTGAGAGCCAGTTAGTGTAGTGATTAAAGACATTGGATTAGTAGCTGAGAGACTAGAGTTCTACTCTTGCCTTAGTCAACTGAATGACTTTGGGCCAGTCATTCCCTATCAAGTGTAGGAAATAGGCAATTGCAAACCATCTATAGTTGCCAATAAAACTTCATGGATTCCATGTCATTGCCAGGCCTCAGGATTGACTTGAAGGCACTAATACGGATATTCATTCACAAACAAAATAATATTCCAGTATGAGTAAAGGTTTTTCATACTAAAAATATTTCTTAACAGAAATATGAAGTTTTGGTATAATTTCTAATACACAGCCTGTTCTGCATTATGTTGACATGTAATTGCTGTCTTTTAATATATAGAGAAAAATAGATGTAGATATTTATATAAAATAGGCTTTCTTAAAATGGTTACAAATAAATTATGAATAAATACTCATTGAAAGTCATGAATCATGAAATGGTCAACCCCTGTCATTATCAGAATTTGTGAACTGGGTCCAATATTCATCATTAGTAAAACTCTTTTTGAAAAATATAACAAATGTTTTAAAAATGAACATTTGCTTATGTGTGTTGTATTTTAGGGATGTGGTATGAAGCAGCAGAGCTGATTTGGGCCTCAATTTTGGGTTATTTTACACTTCCCCAACCAGATAAGAAGGTAATAAATGTATTTTTTTACACCTTGAATATTTCTTAGTCATGCCCTATGTTCAAGAACTTTGTGTGCTTATTAGAAGCTCATATTAAAAATGGGCATATTGAACACTGATTGTATACATTCAAATGACTACAAAGAAACAGACCGCTTCATAAAAAATGTATATTTTGAAGAGGCAAAATTCCATATTCTCTGAAGCCCTTGGTGCTTGAGCCATTGGCATCTAAGGGACAGTTTTGTCTCTCTTTTCTGATTTTAAAAAGTGAAATAGCTGTTGAAGTTTTGAGACTCTGGTTTATATAGATGCATGTAAGTAAGAAAGAAATAGAGTTCCTAGAAGAATGTAGACACTTTGTCCTTTTTCTCATGGATTCATGCACAAAGGCACCACCACCACAAAAATATGACTCTATAGTTTATACCTTAAAGCAATTTAGTTTAAGATGAAAGGGGGTGATTAATTGAAGGCAAATTTAATTTTGAACAGGATCAGTGTGGAAAATTAATTAGAGGTAAATTAATTGAAGAGAAATTACTGATTTGGAATAATTGAAGAATGGCAGGTGATTTGGATGTGGAATTAATTGTGAAATTTAAATATATTTCTTTATTTCTATATTTGCATCTGTGATATGAGTTAGTTTATTAGTATTCTTCAGCTCTCTACTAATCTGAAAAAAAATTGATATATCTAATTAATCTTGAGTTGGTTCAGCAGGCATAAAACCTTTAAGTACCTAATATCACTGTTCTCTATTATTTACTGATGTCTACAGAGTTCATCTTGTTCAACTACTTCATATTGTCCAGATTTATTGTAATATTCATGATCAGATATGCTCACAAATGGAAGAATATAGATTGTTGCAAATCTGTTGCAACAAAAAAGTAAATTTTCTTCAGAAGTATATATCTGAATATTTCCTGACTGGTGAAAAAAAGCTGATTTTCCTTGTCCCACTAGAATTAGATAGATAAAGAGCCTTAGATTTTTTCTTTCTTTTGACATGTTTGAAGTAGCCTAAAATAGAAACAAACCCCAAATAAATAAATATATAGTTGTTTATATGTGTTCTTTTTTAGGGAATAGCTACCTCACTGGGTATTTTGGCAGACATCTTTATATCCATGAGTGAAGATGATTACATCAGATTTAAAAACAATTCTCAGCTTGACCTGGTAACTATTTTTATAGCAGAGATGAACCTGATTTAACTAAGTTTCATACATACATACTTTTGGAGCAAGCATTGTGCAGAGTACAAAAAAGGAATAAACAATATAAACCAAATGAATTAAACAAGAAAAAAGAAAAGTAAATTTAGCTGAAACTAATTTATATCAACATCATTCATCATATTGCTGTCTTTCCTTGCTAACAACCATTCTTGTTTCTGCCACATCCATACCGTTCACATATATAACCTTTTGTTCTTTCTCACCTTTCTTTTCAAGACTTTCATTAACTCCATCCAACCTTCCTCTCAACCCATTCACCTTTGTTTCATATATTTGTTTTGTGTTTGAAGCTCATCATTTTCATTGTTTGACCCATCTTTTTTTACATCATTTATTGATGTTTGTATTCAAGCCACATTTGTGCATCACCCATTCATTCACAACCACCTGCTATATTGCTTGTTTCATCATACACACTTCCCATTGCCCCTATGTCCAATTTCCTTTTATGTTTATCTGCATGTACTCAACTCTCCCTTTTGTACAACAAAGTAGGCAGGCTGTTACTATAGCTATTTTTCACTTATTTCAACCAACATTCTTTCCTTACAACCAGCCACACAGTATCTACTCCCTTTCTACAAACATTTTCATCATTCAAAATCCATTCATTTTTTCATTTATTTTAAATATGTAAATAAAAAATACTTGCTCCAGTTATTACCAGTTATGTATACTTTGCAATTGATCCAGAGGTGGGTTCCTGCCGGTACGCTCTTACCTGTTGGTCGCCACAGAACCGAAGAAGCCGGTGGTGTTTGCGGCGCGGGGCTTCCTGCGCCCGCTTTCCCCCGCCCGCTTAGACACCGCCATTTGCGTTCTTTTGCCCTCTGCGCATGCGCAAAGCGTTCTGCTTGAACAGAGGGCAAAAGAATGCAAATGGCGGCGTCCAGGCGGGCAGGGGAAAGCGGGCGCGGGAAGCCCCGCGCCGCGAACGCCACCGGCTTCTTTGGCTCTGCGGCGACCAACAGGTAAGAGCGTACTGGCAGAAACCCACCTATGAATTGATCCCTCCATTTTCTAATTCAAATGCAAGTACCATTAATAAATTAATTTTCAAATCCATATTTCTAATTGCATCAGACACACTTATATTACATTCACTACAAATTATTTGGGCTGTCAGGAGCATACATGTCATTATTACAGATACATTAATGTCTCATCCCATCCAACATACTATCAGCATTCCTTATTTATTTGACCAGAAATACATTAAGCAAATAAGATGATATTACACACATTTGTATTACTCCAGTTCAATATTGAACCATTCTGTAAGAATTCCATTTATCATTACCCATGTTTTATTGCTATCATATACTGCTTTTGGCACATTTAGCTTCTTATTTATACAAAATAGTTTGTAATTCAAGCCTATTCGTTTTATCAAACACTGTATCTGAATCAAGCGATGCAATTGAGTCTATGTCATATAAAATATGCATTTAAAACTGTCAAAACAAGTATCATTCAATGTCCATTTTCTTTTTGTTATTTTATTAGAACCTTCTTAAAGAATTCGATCATCGTTTACTTTCAGCTGCCGAAGCTTGCAAGCTGGCTGCAGTCTTGAGTCAGTTCACACCATTGTTTGTGCTCACTGCAGTTGTAAGTACCATGTTCAGCATTCCTATTTTCTTCCACTCTGAAAATTATTTACAGCGGTCTTTGTCAACTACTGATATAATATGCTCCTGCCTAGCTAATACATGGGATTCAAGTTATAATCTAAATGTCTAGTGCAGATGAAATGAATGAAATATATGAATGAAATGAATGAAAGTTAAACTGTACCCAGGGACAAGCTTTTTACTCTAAACCCGTGATGGCGAACCTATGGCACGGGTGCCACAAGTGGCACGTGAAGCCATTTCGGTGGGCACACGAGCTCAGGTCCGGCGTGCATGTGTGCACCAGCCGGCTGATTTTCGGGCCTCCTGGGCCCACTGGGAGTCGGGAAACAGGCTGTTTCCAGCCTCCAGAGGGGGTGGGGAAGGCCGTTTTCGCCCTCCCCAGGCTCCTAGAAAGGCTCTGGAGCCTGGGGAGAGCGAAAAATGGGCATGCCATTGCATGCTGGGAGCAGGGGGGTCATGCGTGCATGTGCGGGGGTGCATGGAATTATGAGTGTGGGCACGCACACACGTGATTCCCCGCATTCCCCCCCCTTTTGGCACGCGAACCAAAAAAGGTTCGCCATCACTGCTCTAAACAGTTATGAGTTATTCTAAACAATTATTTGCTAATGCCTGAATTAATATTGCAGTTCAGAAAGATAGATAAAAGCATGTTCCATTTATTTCATTGCCATTTACCATAGGATAAGTATAGTTATAAATGCAGCTTCTATTACAATCCATATTTAGTTATCAGTAAGTTGAAATTAACAAGACATTATTAATCTTGCTTTACTTGACGGTGGAGTAGAAAATGTGGTTTCTTTCACATTTCAAGGTTATATTTCGCATATGTAATTTATTTGTTTATTCATTCATCACATGTTTACACCACCAATCATACCTAAGTGACTCTGGGCAGCTTACAAGATTGGTTGAATTAATTTGGATGTTTTGTATCTTTCATTTGTATGTTTTAAATCCATTCTTGTTTGAGCCTGATTATGTTCTTTTAATGTTTTTGAAGGTGTTTTTACTGTATTCCTCTAAGCTCCCCCATTTTCTGTAAAGATGAGCAATGATTTTAAAATGTTATTCTAAATACGTTTATGTTAAAATAAAACTAATAATATTTCACTAAATGTAGAAACTATAATCAACTGAACATTAGTGAAAGCAATTCTGATTACATGCTGGAATAGATTTTTAAGGGATTTGAAACACACATATATATATATATATATATATATATATATATATATATATATATATATATATATATATATATATATATATATATATATATATATATATATATATATATATATATATATATATATATATATATATATATATATATATATATATATATATATATATATATGTAGGTCTTTGGGTATTCGGGTTTTCTCCTGCATGAAATTGGAAGTGTCTTGGCGACGTTTCGATGAAGTCTCATTCATCATCTTCAGGCTGGTGTCTTCTGCTTCCTGCTTCTAGGAGCAATGCTCCTAGAAGCAGGAAGCAGAAGACACCAGCCTGAAGATGATGAATGAGACTTCATCGAAACGTCGCCAAGACACTTCCAATTTCACGCGGGAGAAAACCCGAATACCCAAAGACCTACATACAAACACCCGCGAAAACCTCAGAAAATATATATATATATATATATATATATATATATATATATATATATATATATATATACACATACATACATACATACATACATACATACACACACACACACACACATATGAATTTGACAAATCCTATTCATTTCCACTGTACTTATTTTTCAGAATATCCGGGGAATATGTTTGCTAACTTACAGCTGTTCAAGTGCATGTCCTCCAGAAAAGAGAGCATTTTATTTATCACAAGCAAAGGAATCCTTTGAAATTGGTTTATTGAGCAAGAAGGACAAAGAACCCGTCACCAGCAAACAGGAGCTCCACAGTTTTATCAAAGCAGCTTTCTCCCTTGCCAAAGTACACCAGCGGCTGTATGGGGAAAGCAAGGGCCTTAATCAGGTGAATCAGTTGTGCCAGGAAGCTTTGGAGAAGCTTTATGTTTACAGTTACTCACTTCAAAATAAAGAGCAGGAAAAAGAACTGCTTGCTGAAGACATCATGTCCCTGGTCATGTCAGTTAAAGAACAATTGCAAGTGCAAAATTTTCCTAATTCAGATGCCAAATCCTACATTCCAGATAGCTACAAAACGGATGTCAAAAAAGAAGTGCTGAATTGTGATTTGAGCTTTGAGGAGGTTCTCAGAATGTATTTTCAGCATCATGAATCAGTCTGTGATGTTTTTGAAAGTACTTGCAGAAATCATAAAATTAGACCAGGAAAAGGGAAGGCGAGAACCTGTATAACAACTTTGAAGACCGAAACCAAAAATATGGATACCATATGTGCTACTGAAGCAAATTCTCATTGTGAAAATCACAGTGTTGCAACCCCAGTTTCACAGAAAGCAAAGAAAAGACATGATGTCCTTAAAGACCAAATGGGAAAGAAAATTGCTCACATTGTTACAAAGAGGGTTTCTCTAGATGAACAGACAGAAACTGAAACTTCTGATAATCAAAACAAAGCTGGTGAGATTTCAGTGGATTCCCAAAGTGGGAATAAAGTCTTTAGTGAACTGGGAACTTGGAGCAAATTGTCCAGATCAAGCTCCAATACTAGTTGGGAAGAAATTGTCAATAATAAAAATGATCTACCCCGAGATAAGGTGCAGAAGACAAAGAACACTACAGAGTTGCCTGAAGATATTGAAAAGAAAATTCAAGAGAGTGGTCTTTGTTTATTAACTAATAAAATACACAAAATCACACTTCAACACTCTCAAAATGACACAGGTTCTTTAAAGCATCCCTTTCCGAAAAGCATCCCTTTCACTAATACACCAAAAGAATTGGACCCAAATTTAAGAAATAAACATATGGAGGCAGGAGTGGATGCTTCAAAACAGTCATCCAAAGGAGCTAGCAGCAGCAACTCCAAACAAGATAAAGCAATGAGTTCTACATCTGAAAAAGATCCTTTTGGAATAATTTCTTCAGGGAAGGTTTCCAGAACCAAGGACAGCACCAATGTTACTATTTCTAGTAGTGGAAAAGGAAGCATCGAAGACAATGCAAACCATGCACGAGATTCAGGCCCAAT
Source organism: Diadophis punctatus similis (assembly GCA_023053685.1). Classification (NCBI taxonomy): domain Eukaryota; kingdom Metazoa; phylum Chordata; class Lepidosauria; order Squamata; family Dipsadidae; genus Diadophis; species Diadophis punctatus. The sequence continues at coordinate 50,346,961 of JALIGW010000006.1, read as the reverse complement.
AAGTAGAAATCATTGGCAAATGGTTGACTTAGAAGGAGAAACAGAAGATGGGACGGAAGATTCACTAATGAATCTAGATCTACCCAGTGAAAAGACAGTACCTGCTTCTATAAGAAACAATGTATTAAAAGCTGAAAGTGACCATTTTGTACAGAATTGGATTAACCAATCTGCCAATATAATGTTAACAGGATGCTCCCCTAAAATATCTGAAGTTAAAACACGAGCAGAAGATGACTGGGAACTGGTTTCTGATGATAGAAGAGAGTTAACAGACCATTGTACCAATGAAGGTATAATAAAAGATCCACAAAATTACAGGACTGAGGCCCCAAGCTGTTCATTAGGATGGGGCAACAAGCAAGTTTCAAATCATTTTAGTGATTGTGCTACAACTGAAGAAGATGAAGGTGAAAATATAAGAGGCATTTTAAACAGCAGCCACAGCTCAAGCTCTCTGAAATCATGGTACAAAGGACCCAGTTTTTCCAGTAGTTTTTCTGAACTGGGAAGTTCTCCCTTAATGTATTCTAGCGGAAGCTCTTTTTCCTTTATTAGCACGGTCAAAGAACAAATGCAACAAGCTCGTACTCTGAGCAATGATGATTATAACAAGCTATTTTCAGGTGTTGAACATGCTTGGCTAGTTGAGAGAATGAAGAATACAGGATTCTTTAAACCAAACCTCCTGCATAAAACACACTGTAAGTCACATTTTCTAAACTATTATCTTTGCTCCAGGAATTTTGATCTCAGTAAATCTATGCTATTTTCAGAGACAGAAGTTAATTGCATCCTGGCATTTTCATACTGATTTATAAATTTGGATCATTTGACTCAAGGTAGGGTTACCGGCTCATCCACCCTGTTTGGGATTAGAAGCTCAGTAGGACCTGCTGCTATGGCCAGCAGATAGCATTATGCATTTTTTTTACATGCTTACCACCAAATGTTGAGGGATAAATATCAGTTATTATTGTCTAGCCTCATTCTGAATTTGTATTTCTTTTCTTTGCCCCTTTTTTATCTTCATGTATGGATATCAAAATCCAGGAACTATCCTGTACTACAGCTGCTGTGGCCTAGAGGTGGCGCTCTTGCCTCACAATCAGGAGGTTGTGAGTTCGATCCTAGGTAGAGGCAGATGTAGGGTCTCCTGCTTGGGCAGAGGGTTGGACTTGATGACCTGCAAGGTCCCTTCCAACTCTGTTAATCTGTACAACTGTCTGTAGCAGAGCAAATAGCTGCATATTATGTAAAACCAATCACATAATAATTTTTGGGGGGGATGATGCAATTAATGCTATTCTCTCCATGCTACCACATAGAATGCCAGTAGTTCCAGGGGCTTCTCCATGCTTTTTGCTGGGTCCCCTTCCTCAAAGCTGCAGCTGACCACACATTCAGAAGTTCTATGACTGCTGGTGTCAGATGGTTGTATGGAATCTTGTAGTCTATTTCTGGAAAGAGGGTAGTACAGTGAAGGACATGGTGCTCACCTTAGGGCTATGTTGAGGCTAATTAAACACACAAGCTTCATATCCTACCAATGGGAATTTCATCAAAATGTTGATGTAAAATTCAATAAAATTTATTTTTCATTCAAAAATAAAAGGAAAAGAAATGAGGCTGCAGAAGTTAAGAAAAGATCAAGACTTCTGAATTCAGATCTTGCTATTATGTTTGATACAATTGTTTTTCTATGGATTTTGTATCATATTTATACTCTTAAAATGTAAGACGTAAAGAAACTGTTAATGATTTAGTGAGAGGCAGAATCTAAATACTCATATCCACATACTTCAAATAAAGTTCTGTATCTGCTGCAGAATCATTTGTTTTGGTTTTAGTGCTTTTGTAGTTATCATATACAATACAATATTGTATTGTATCGGTCAAACCTGGACTCTGGCTGGGCAGAGTCCATTGAGTTGACAGGGGCTAGTCCTAGTCCATCATTATGGGAAGAGTTTGGGCCTGTTTCTCCTGAGGATGTGGACAGGGCTGTGGGAGCGATGGGTACCTCCACCTGTTTATTGGACCCGTGCCCCTCCTGGCTGGTCTCGACCAGCAGGGAGGTGGCACGCGGCTGGATCCAGGCGGTGGTCACCGCTTCTTTGAGAGAGGGATCCGTACCGCAGTCGTTAAAAGCTGCGGTGGTGCAACCCCTCCTGAAGAAGCCTTCCCTGGATCCAGCTGACTTGAAGAACTATCGTCCGGTCTCCAACTTACCTTTTTTAGGGAAAGTTGTGGAGAAGGTGGTGGTTACTCAGCTTCTGCAGCTCCTGGATGAAACAGATCATCTAGATCCTTACCAGTCGGGCTTCAGGCGCGGCTACAGTGCAGAAACTGCCTTGGTCGCTCTGATGGATGATCTCTGGCGGGCCCGGGATGGGGGGAACTCCTCCATCCTGGTGCTACTTGACCTCTCAGCGGCTTTCGATACCATCGACCATGGTATCCTTCTGCATTGTCTCAGCGAGTTGGGAGTGGGAGGCACCGTTTTGCGGTGGTTCTCCTCTTATCTCGCTGATAGGATGCAGTCGGTGCTGGCAGGGGGGCAGAGGTCGTCCCCTAGGCCCCTATCATGTGGGGTGCCTCAGGGGTCGGTTCTCTCGCCCATCCTGTTCAACATCTACATGAAACCGCTGGGTGAGATCATTCGCAGACATGGGGTGTGTTTCCATCAGTACGCTGATGACACCCAGCTGTACATCACCACCCCGTCTGACTTCAGTGAGGCAGTTGATGTAATGTGCCGGTGCCTGGACGACGTTAGGATCTGGATGGGGAGGAACAGACTCAGACTTAATCCCGACAAGACTGAGTGGCTGTGGATATTGCCTCCTAAGGATCATGACAACTGCCCCTCCTTGTTCCTTGAGGGAGCGAAACTGACTCCCTCGGACCGGGTCCGCAACTTGGGGGTCCTCCTAGATCCACAGCTAAAATTGGACCATCATCTTTCTGCTGTGGCTAGGGGGGCCTTTGCACAGGTTCGCCTGGTGCACCAGTTGCGGCCATATTTGGAGAAGGAGGCTCTACTCACGGTCACTCATGCCCTTGTCACCTCTCGTTTGGACTACTGCAATGCGCTCTACATGGGGCTACCCTTGAAGAGTATCCGGAGACTTCAGCTGGTGCAAAATGCGGCTGCGCGTGCTGTGGTGGGTGTGCCAAGGTACACCCACGTGACATCGATACTCCGCCAGCTGCATTGGTTGCCCATCGGTCTCCGGGTCCAATTCAAGGTGTTGATCACCATCTTTAAAGCCCTTCATGGCTTAGGACCAGGTTATCTACGGGACCGCATTCTGCCTCATACTTCCCTCCGACCGGTTAGGGCCCACAGAGTTGGCCTCCTCCAGGTCCCGTCGGCCAAGCAATGCCGGCTGGCGGGCCCAAGGGGGAGAGCCTTCTCTGTGGCTGGCCCCGCTCTCTGGAACCAACTTCCACCAGAGACCCGAACTATCCCCACTCTGCTGGCCTTCCGAAAAGCCGTTAAGACATGGCTCTTCCTGCAGGCGGGGGGTAGAGCTTAATTCACTCGAGCTCACCCCCCAAGTATGTATGATGTTGAATGGTTGTTGATTTCTTATATTGTGTTTTAATTTTTATATTGTTTTAATTACTATTTTAGATTTTGGTTGTTCTTGTATTTTTCACTGATGTACGCCGCCCTGAGTCCTTAGGGAGTTGGGCGGCATATAAGAATTCCAAAATAAATAAATAAATAAATAAATAAATAAATAAATATACTTTCTTTGGGCGCATGACCGTAGTTGTTTTTACATCTGTAGTCATCGGCAAGATATTATTCAGAAATATTTATTTATTTATTTATTTTGTGAGATTTATATACCGCCTCACAGTGCAAGCACTCTCTAAGCGGTTTACACCAGTAAGCAATGTATTTTTATATTGCCCCCAACAATCTGGGTCCTCATTTTACCTACTTCGGAAGGATGGAAGGCTGAGTCAACCTTGAGCCGGTGAGATTTGAACTGCTGACCTGCGGATCACAGTCAGCTAAAGTGACCTGCAGTACTGCCTCTAACCGCTGCGCCACCTCGGCTCCTTCTTCTCAGTCCGAAGCAATTCATCTTGTTTTGCTTTTTTGTGCACATATAAGACTGATAGCACTATGCTGCAGTTTTTACAGATCAGGTTGTGAAAGCACATGTGACATACTATAGCTCTGTCACTTCATCTATTTTTCTCTCTAGATGCTCTTCTTTTGAAATACTCTAAGATATCTGGGCTGTGGACAGCTCAGGAGACAGCTGCATATATTGGAGATCACTTGAGTGTGGCAAAGAAAGGCAAGCAGAGGAATGCTTTTTGGATGCACTTTCTGCACCAAGAAGAAACCCTGGGAAGGTATGACTCAAGCTAACGTACGATCTGGAAATGTTCACACAAGCTCCATATTATGTTGCATTTGACTAAATATAGGGCTCCTGGTAGCAGAATCTTTCTTCAGTCTTTGCAGAGTAAAGTGTTCTACCATTGCTGAGGCCACATGTTATTTTAGCAGCAGGATAAGTGGCAAATATAATACAAACTCGAGCAGTCTGCCACTACTTGATTCCCACATCTGCTTCCTGAGATAACCTTATGTGATAACCTCAGATAACCCAATATGAGTACCCTCTAGATTATAGACTTCGTTTTCAATTCCCAGAATTCCCCGGCAGTAGCATTGCTGACTTGAAGTACTCGCATGTATTGAGCACCCATATTATCAAAGGATGAGTATAGAGGTTTCAGTTGCCAGACCAGGTTGCTTCTGAAGTTGAATTAGGCAAAGGGCAACATTAAGGGCAACATCTTCCTTCAATATTATCGATGTTTTTCATGAAGATGGAACCTTTGCCCTCTTCCCACTACTAGAGTATTCCAATACCCCATCAATTGCATATGGTTATATCCCTATTTTCTTAGACACTTTCCAAACATGAGGAAAGCTTATATCAGTCATACAGCATTTTTCCTTCTTTTGCAAAAAAACCCTATAATTAAAAGGTAGAGGGGAAAATAAAGGAAAACAGAAGGAGGTTCAGAACCATGGCTCCCTTTTCTACTATGAACCCAGACTGACTTATAAGGTAGAGATTCCTCAGCTATGGAAAAGGTTATTCATAGGGTCATTCTGCCTAGGTCATATTTAATGTGTTTATATTAAATATATATATTCATGTCATACCTGAGCTGCTATTGGAGAAGAGCAATGAACACATTTCCTAAATAAATATGAGATATTACTGTGGTATGTGTTATATTAGTCCCATTAAATGGAGAATATTATTTGTGCTGTGTATTGCATTATCCCTAGGTATGTTGGCAAAGAATACAAAGAAGAAAAAGAGATTATGTACCATTTCAATGATGTGGAGCGGCAAATGACAGCTCAGTACTATGTGACAGAATTCAACAAAAGACTATATGAGCAAAACATCTCTACACAAATCTTTTACATTCCATCGGTGGTACTCTTGGTAAGGAGAAAACAAAAGGCTATAAGGAATTCAGCAGAAGACAAGGGAGAAATGTTTTCATGAAAATAGGGACAGTATCTATATGGAAATACTAATCATACTGTAGCTCTCTTATTTCTTTGTCAGATACTAGAAGGCAAGTCTATCCAAGGATGTGTAACCGTGGAACCCTACATTCTCGGAGAATTTGTGAAGTTATCCAACAACACCAATGTAGTAAAATTGGAGTACAAAGCCACAGAATATGGACTTGCATATGGTCATTTTTGCTACGAATTTTCCCAAGGCACAGATGTGGTAGTCGATTTACAAGGTTTGTAAACATGCAGTCATGATGTGGTGAAATCTAATATTTTATTAGGCCAATGGGTTATTTAGAGATGAGGTTTGTTTTGAACAGGCATAGCTTCTTCATCGTGTGACTATTTAGAGTTCTAATTTCAGTGGCCATAGAATGCTAAATAATTACATGGGACGAAGAGAGGAAGAAGAAAAATGTTGGCAGGCAGAAGAGAAAATGGAATGGAATTAATGTATCTCAACAGCAGCCAAACAGCAGCAAAAGTTTTAACTGATTGATTGGAAGATGCAAGTCATTAATGTCCATTTCACTTACGCTACTGGTATAAGTAATTTCTCATAAGTAGATTCCATAAATAATTTAGATGCCATTTGTCCTCATTTGTGAAAATAAGTCTGAAGACATTTTTCTACTAAAGTTATTACGGTGTCATGGCTGTTCAATCAAAGGGATTACTGTTAGGAATCAACCCTGATTCAAAGACACTGACTATTTATTTGGTATGTTCAAATCAATATTGATTTCTGATACTTATATAGTTTTCTTGGCAAAAATTTTGAAGTGCTTGCTGTTGCCTTCTTCCTTTTTCTGGGAAAGAGTGTCTGGCCCAAGGTCACCCTGTTGCCTTTGTGGGGAAAAAAAAAGAATTAAAACTCATAAAATCCCAGTTTCTAGCCTTGAAGTCCTCTGCCCTTTGATCCAGTTGCAGAACCAATATTTACCGCTGAAATATTTTAGTAACATAGAATCAAAAGAGCATATAATTCTACTTCCTCTGTACTTCATACTTTGAAACTGTTTTTAATTGTTACATTGTCAATAAATATGTCTTTAATACTAAGGGACTAAAATGGATCTAGATTCAAATCCATCTTTAGCCATGGAAACTTGCTTGGTGATTAGGCCAGTTACTCTTTCTCCGTGCATCCCACTTCACAAGGTGGTTGCCAGGGAAAATTGGATAAGGAAGTGCGTTGGGTGGGTATATAAATTTGTTTAATAAATATTTTTTGTGCATTTTCACTATTATGTTTTCTTGGAGTAGGAGAGTTTATATAATGCTTATATTAAGAAAATGACTTTTTTTTTCCTTTGGACAGGCTGGGTGACTGACAATGGAAAGGGCCTCATTTATCTTACTGATCCCCAGATCCATTCTGTCTCTAATAAAGAAACATCAGGCCTCACAAACTTTGGAATGAAAGGGATCTACTATTTCTTCAATAATCAGCATAAAGAATGCAATGAAATCTGTTCCCGTCTTTCATTGACAAGACCTACGATAGAAAAACCAAAATATTAGATGATCCTTTCCCCTTTACCCAAAAGTCCTTGCTGTGACTTTTCAACAAACATCTTTTCCTATTTTTTTTAATATCTGCACCATAATATCCAATTAAATTGTGTTATGTGTGTTCTGGTATCAAGAGCTCATTCTGTAATAAGGCAGAGATGTTACTCAAAAGGAGATACCTTGCATTTAGTTGCTTCTTTTGTATCTTACTCTTTGTACAATTGCAGTGTTGTATGCACAGTAGTGTTGTTATAAGTACAGAAATACCAGTAGCTCTGTGCCTCAGCATCATACAAATTAGTCGTTGAAAGTCAGTACTGATAAAAGGGTAAGGGAAGCCAAGCCTCCTGTGGCCTAGAGATGGAGCTCTTGCCTCACAACCAGGAGGTTGTGAGTTCGACCCTAGGTAGGAGCAGACGTAAGGGTCTCCTGCTTGGGCAGGGGGTTGGACTAGATGACCTGCAAGGTCCCTTCCAACTCTGTTAATCTGAAAAGGCAGCCTATACACCACCTTACCTTATCTGGAAATGATTATTAATGCAGCTGAATAGGCTTGGTAAGACACTCAGCTCAGCCAGCACTCATGTTCTTTATGTCATGCATTTTAAGTACATTTTCTTCCAAAAAGCTGCATTTCTCCCTTCTTGTATTAATACTGCGACACAAATAAACTAGCTGAGCACTGTTAAATTCATTAGTCAGCAGACTTCAACAACTGCTTAGATTTATATATTAAGTGGGAGCTCTGCTTTGAACTTGAGCCATGGATCCTGATTCATTTTCAACTTATTATCCAGAGACCAACAAGGAACACATGATAATAGTTGCCCACATGTTAAAAACAATACCTCATATTATAATCATGGAATCAAGGTGATCCAAAAAAATTCAAAGGAAGAAGGAAACTTTTTTTCCAGTTGTGATCATCATGGATGTTATAGGTCATGGTCTAATTATCCTGTATCCTGATCAGTGGTGGGATTGAATTTTTTTTACTACCGGTTCTGTGGGCGTGGCTTGGTGGGCGTGGCAGGGGAAGGATACTGCAGGCCACTTTAGCTGACTGTGATCCGCAGGTCAGCGGTTCAAATCTCACCGGCTCAAGGTTGACTCAGCCTTCCATCCTTCCGAGGTAGGTAAAATGAGGACCCAGATTGTTGGGGGCAATATAAATATACATTGCTTACTGGTGTAAACCGCTTAGAGAGTGCTTGCACTGTGAGGCGGTATATAAATCTCACAAATAAATAAATACTGCAAAATCTCCATTTCCTCCCCACTCCAGGGGAAGGTTACTACAAAATCCCCATTTCCTCCTGATCAGCTGGGACTCAGGAGGCAGAGAATAGATGGGGGCGGGGCCAGTCAGAAGTGGTATTTATCGGTTCTCCGAACTACTCAAAATTCCCGCCAGCAGTTCTCCGAACTACTCAAAATTTCTGCTACCGGTTCTCCAGAGCTGGTCAGAACCTGCTGAAACCCACCTCTGATCCTGATGTTTCTTCATCAAGTGTCTGGCATCTTCAGAGGTACAAATCATATACTTCTTGAAGGCTAACAAATCAAAACAATAACTTCATAAAAACCTAAACACCACCAATTCCACCCTAAAACATTGAAGCAACAAAAAAAAGTAAAAGCAATTAAAAGCCCTACATTTAACTCTTTTCTTAAAAAGTCAGTGTGTCAAAAATCTGCAGTATTATCTTTAATGCTGATCTCACATTTGTGATAGAGAAAGATGCATTCCATAAAACTATTTAAAACTGGTCTTAATTTATTCAATAGTGTTTATTAAAGAATGTACAGTCCTAGACCAAACCTTAAAATAAAACATTGAATTAAAAAAACAATAAATAAAAAATGTTAATTAATAATTCAAAATAAAAATATAATTGTGGAAAGATCTTGGATCTAAGGAGCTTAATGGTATATGAACTTGTTATGTATGTATGTTTGGATATATATGTTTTTAATGTGTAATTAAAATATTAGAATTATTAAATTGATAAACTGATGTAAAGTTATACGAGCAGGAATAATTGGAGATTCTCCCAAAACAAAGTAAAGCATAAATGTCCTGGGATGCAACTACCCAAAATCATTTTGAAATGCATTGGGAGGCTAGGTGCATAATAAAATTCATCTTTTTTTTAGCAAACATTCTTTGTAGCCACTGGGCCTTAACTTTGTGTGCTAGCTTCCTAATCTTAACTTTAAAGCTCAAAGCTGTTTTCCCAGAACTATTCCTGAATCAAGTGGTCCCTCATTCTGTTACATTGGCCAATGATATTGCCATTGATCCTGGAACAGAGGGTGTTGCTCAAAGCCATCTAACATATTATTCAGGCTGCTTCTGGTTTGACACTCATCCTCTTTGAATGTTTTGTAGTATGTATGCTGTTCTTGTACTGGGTAAAAGCAGCTGTTACCTTTTATTCTTTCTATCTATTTTTCCTTCTTTCTTTCTGTTTATGAAGCAATCTTTTGTGTTTTTTGATCAAAACTTATAATTCATGGATGTGACCTTCCTGGGCTTTTGTCAGCTACCATCTGGAGGACTTTAAAAAGAAGCAATAGAGGAATTACCGGTACATCATTGCATTTCCTAAATATTCATATGGGAATATTTTTATTCCCATATGAACAGTATGATAACAGTAATATACATTTTCCTGCACAAAATCCATTAGCTGTTACATGGTTCCCCTTCATTTTTTAAGGTTGGTGGAGGAGAATGTATAAATCACTGTGGTTCTCAACCCTTTTTCCCCTTTAAAAGTAGTAATTACCTTTGTAGCTTTCCTAATGTTAAACAATGGTGGGATCTCAGCTATAGAGCAGACATCTGTTTTGTACCACCCTGTGTGATACGGATTTCTTTTGAGTGCACCATTTCACTTGACCCTGGAATCCCTAACAAAATGTTGGTTGATAATTTTCAGACGGAGCATGCTTAGATCAGCGATTGGCTGGTTGTTTCATCACACACCCATTTATTTAAAAAAAATATTTAGAATCTCATTTAGATGGGTGATGCCTGATTTGATATGGATGTACATTAAAATAGTGATGCTCACAAGGCAGAATTTTGGGGCAGACGTCTAATCTAAGGCCCAATTATACAGGAAGATTTCCACCTGGATCAATTTAACATATTTAGATGATGTATACTTTTCTACCCAAAGAGCATAAAGCTATGAAATCTTTTAAGTTCTGAGTCTAACTGCACAACCAAGAATAAAGCAAGATCTAGACTTAAAATGGCACTGATGATAGAGAGTGGAAGAATATTGATTTTTTTCATAGGTGGATGGAAGGGAAAAGTGAAAATGAGAAGTTAAAGAGAAAGTAATATAGTTAATGAAATTTTAAAATGCTCAAGGAATAGCATGGAAATTTAAAAAGTAGAAGAGTGAAGTTGGAGTCAAACTTGGAAAGCAGCTAAAGATTGGATGGCAGCGTGCAGTGAGCTTGGCAGGGGAATTCAGGATCTGTGGCTAATTTCCAGGCTTGCGAGGCAAGAGAAGCAAAAGCACCTTCTGGATTACTGCCTTCTCCGGTGCTGCTCCGCAGCAAAACATCTTCTACAATAGAGATAACATCTGCTGTTTGGAGTAAGAAGTTTCAGGAAAAAAATAATACTGGCTTCATTGACCAGGCATATCCACAGACAAGGACAAGCTAAGTTTGTTATTGATCTATTGTCCTCTCTGTTGCAAGAAGTATATTTACTGGAGTTTCCGGCTCTCAGGTGTTGGGGAACTTCAACTTACCATCCTGGTTATGATGGCAGCCCAGCAATTCACAACCAAATGATGTCCCAGTTTTATTGGACCTAACACATATAGGTGTCAATCTGTTTTTGTTGCAAATGAACTCCTTATAGGGCACAATTCAGTAACTACCCCACTCATCATTCTCTGAATCTTGAGTTCTGGTACTTGACAAATGTCAGGTATATTGGCTTAGTTCTAGGCTTTCTACATTATGTGTTACAACTCAGTATTATGTGCCAAGCCTGCCATTCCCTTACATAGTGTTTTACATGCAGATTACACCTATTTATTTGTTTGTTTGTTTGTTTGTTTGTGAGATTTATATACCGCCTCACAGTGCAAGCATTCTCTAAGCGGTTTACACCAGTAAGCAATGTATATTTATATTGCCCCCAACAATCTGGGTCCTCATTTTACCTACCTCGGAAGGATGGAAGACTGAGTCAACCTTGAGCCGGTGAGATTTGAACCGCTGACCTGCGGATCACAATCAGCTAAAGTGGCCTGCAGTACTGCACTCTAACCGCTACGCCACCTTGGCTCATATAATTTGTTGTAAATGATCTTATTGTAGAGATAATTTAAGTAGAAAACAGGAATATTTTCTGAACACAGCAGCTTTTAACAAACTTCCTTGAGCTATTTTTTATGAAGGTATGGTGATGGTACTTTTTAAAAATATGTATAAATATCTCTGTTATTTTGAGATAGATCAGGAATATTTCATAAAAGAATTCATGATTTCCGCAAAGTTTAGCTTAAGGAAGAGGAAATGGCTTTGTCTGTCAAACTAAAGAGAGTTCAGATTTTGTACAGCCGCTTCTTTATCCTCCTTTTGTCACCTATATGATGCTTGTGCTGCATTGTTTCAGTACATAAATGTTCTGTCACAGTCCAGAGCTAGAGAAGAAATTAGGTGGTAAGAGTAAAAAGCGGGCGAGAGAAAGGAGGAGAAAATTAAATCTCTTTTAAAGCTCTGTGCAAAATCTTCAGTGTTGGGACTTTTGCAGCTGCACAAGAAGAAAATGCATTCAAAAATATAATGCCAGTGTGAATAATCCTTTTCTAGAGTCTTGCTCGCAGACTGCTCAAGCTTTGTAAGGTGAACTTGAACTGGGTCATCAGTCTTGCTTTGGTTCCCATTGGTTCCCATCACCCGAGGGCATTCAGCATCTTGACTGTTAAAAAGAGAGCAAACAATCCATCAGCGATCCCAGAGCTACTCTCTCAAAGAAAAGGAAAATCAGCATGTGACAGTACATTTGGCTGTGGGGTTTTGCAGATTAAAAGGATACATGACAGCTCACGTGTTCCTAGGAAGATTACGTCAGTTCTTGTTCACAACTAAGAAAGACAGACACCTATCTACTCTCAAAAAAATGTAACCAAGGGATCAGGGCTCTATCTACAGACGGAAGGTACTCATAGTCTTTTCAAGTCATTCTGCGAAGCTAAAATAGAGTAGCTTTGATTTTATTTTATCTGCTTGCGTGTTGATAATGTTTGCTTAGCAATTTCAAATAAATGGAAGGTAAATCCATGTTTTTGCAGCAAACATAGTTTAGTAGATATAATCATTTTACAGCAGGGTATCCCAAAAGAGTTTTATAAAGTGCAAAGGTTTACTATAATCGTGAAAAAAATGTTCATGCAACTATGGAGCCTGGCCCAATTGGGATTTCTAAGCATTGGTATACAGTCAAAAGGACAATACATGGAATGGGCTACACACTGCAATAAGCCATGTTTTTTTTTCATATGTCTTATTATTGCTAACAATTGACTTACTTTCCATATCCCACTAAGCCAAAATCAATGTCATTTCTTACTCTGCCTTAGGTCTAACTGCAATGCATGAATCTAGTCATTGTTTTCTTTGCATTTTTAAAATGAGAAGCTATCTGAATAAGCGGTAAGCATTAATATTACATAGGCCTTCTCAATTAGTTGTACTCCATTTTTTTATATTCTTCGGGTTTATATTTTTTGTTGTATTGTTATGGATTCACAGTCCTTATAATTGAATCTTAAAAATACTATTTAATTAACTGTAGCTATTAAACTATGACAGTTTTAGGAAGCAAAAGTTTTATATAATTTGAAGAGAAATCAGAGTGTGTATAGATAGATATAAAGACAGACAGACAGACAGACAGACAGATAGATAGATAGATAGATAGATAGATAGATAGATAGATAGATAGATAGATAGATAGATAGATAGATGATAGATCGATAGAGCTATAGATATAGATTATATATAGATATAGATTATATATAGATATATAGATATAGATATAGATAAATATATAAGACAGAGAGAGAGAGAAATAAACTGTAACTATTGGTATGATTCATCCACCAAATTAAGAAAGAATAAACAAATGCCTTTTGTGTCTGTTGAAATCTAATAAGGGTGAGACTGAATTGAGTTTGATCAAAATGTAGCAATAGCAATAGCACTTAGACTTATATACCTTGTCATAGTGCTTTACAGTACTTTATGAGCAGTTTACAAATGCCAGCATATTGCCCCCAATAATCTGGGTCCTCAGTTTACCAACCTCGGAAGGATGGAAGACTGAGTCAACCTTGAGTGTGTCAGGATGGAATTCCTGACTGTGGGCAGAGTTAGCCTGCAATACTGCATTCTGACACCGCGCCTCCACCAATTTTGTATCCTCTACATGCAGGAAACAATAATGTCATGGAGAAAATTTCAGTCCCACCCACTTGATGACATGACAGCCACTGTATGTCCCCCAACACAGAGGCCAAGAGAGTGCAAATGGTTGCCCATCTCTACTGTAAGAGAAGATGTCTGTTCCTAGTCCTGCATTCTGGGACAATTGTAGGATTCTGGTTGAGTAGACAGTGCTATCATCCCCTGCCATCTTCTTACAACCATTTGTCTGTAATAGGGTAGGATATAGGGTTTCCTGCTTGAGCAGGGGGTTGGACTAGAAGACCTCCAAAGTCCCTTCCAACTCTGTTCTGTCATTCACTTTTTTATGCAGAACTTTCTCAGTTTAAAACTTTAAAACTCTTTTCTTTTACAGACTTAACTTCCAGTTTATCATCCTTCTTCTATTTCTTTAGGCCTAGTATCAATTTGTCTGAATCCTTCTTAAAATATGTTATCCAGAACTACATTTGGACAAAGTTGCAACTGAAATCAGTAGTGCTTTTTTTAAAAAAAAGAAACTGACTTTTAAGGCAAATAAAATTATTCAAATACTTTCTTTACAGCAAGAGATCAGCCACAGATACAACCAGATAAAACCAATTAAGAGAAAAGAAAAACGATTATCAAGTTATATTTGATGTTGGTTTTTGCCTTATGTTTATTACTTCAGCAATAAATTTGGCTACTGTGTAAGTGGTGTAATGATCTCTTTATGTGTGATTTCTAAGTTGGGGTCCCTAACCCCCAGGCCACAGGACGGTACTAGGCTATGGACCATTGGGAACCAGGCCATATAAGGGGCAGGCGAGTGTGCAAAACTCCATTTGTGCCATCCGCCACATGTCCGCCACGTGCACAAATGGAGTTGCACACATACACATGCACCTGCCACTTGCACAGAACCATCCCCTGTTCTACCCCCCACTGCCACTGGCGGCTGGTCCACAGACCCAGAAAGATTGGGTACAGCTATTCTAAGTTGTAGAATGTAGAATCACCATAAAGAGACCCCTCTGTTCAGCCACTCAAAAATAATTGACTTCTTATTGAGCAAAAAGGTAAACATTCCTAATAGATGAGGCTTAATAGTCAGTTTGATCATTCCTTGCTAGAAGTACTTTCTAGTTAACTGAAAACTCTTATTTTTATAACTTGGCATAATGTAGGAATCAGCCACAGTTGCTTACTCAACAAGCCATGGCTTAGTATGATGTGTGAATTGTTTTCAATTATAGAATGATTTGCTTCAACAGTCTGTGCAGCAGAGACAAATATGGGGCAGTCATATTAAATTATTTTTTTTATTTAATTAAATTAATTAAATTAATTGACTATGCTTACAGTTGTACATGTGGTTAATTTAGACTGACGTTAGCTCAGAATATTAATCCAGCTAGTTTATAAACTAGGACATTAACTTTTATGAGTTATTCAAGCCACATATTGACTAAATATGGCTAATTGAAATTAAAGCTTGATGTGATATATAAAGCCCACTATATGAAAAGTGGGAATACAACAGGACTAACTACTACCGTAGTCTGTGTTTGTCTTGTTTGGTTGCACAGCCAAAGCAGACAGTTATGGAGGTGCAGATGACAGACACAATAATCCCTCTGTAGAACTGAATCAGCAGCTCTTTAGGAGCACAGCTTTAAATTAAATAGTCATGGGTGTGATTTTATGTTCTTAATTTTCAAATAATGTTTTTCAGGTCAGATACATTTTTCTAACACTACAGCCCTCAGTGGCAGCAGCTGTTTTTGCATTCTGTTTACTTCATTGTATGTTTAATCATTTTCTTGTCCAATGCATCAATTGGCATTTTCATTTAGTTACACCAGTTGCCCTCTGCTGCTGCCACGTGAGAAGTTGCTTTGTCCCCTCCTTTTACTAAATGACACTAGTTGATCATGTTGGAGCTAGAGTAGCACCGACTGATGTTCCTGAAGCTGGTGGTAGATGAGAGATGCTGCTCCCCTTAGACTGCAGCATCATGTTAATCAGAGCTGATTTGTAAACGGCGTCACCCCTCCTACCCCCATCAATGGCACAGATGCTGCTTTGTGCTGCCTGAGACCAAGCAGCTATTAACAGCAAATCCAGCGAGGGAAATTAATGAAAGACTCTACTAATAAAAGGCAGCTCAAGACGGCCAAATCAACTTGCTCCAAGCAGTAATTAACTTTTAGAGAAAGCTCATGAAGGTAAATATTCCATCAGCAGTAGTCCATGCTGTCTTGCCTCTTTTTTTAAATAATAATAATAATAATAGGAGGGAGGAAGCAAAAGATAGAAAAAAGAAAAGCAAAATATAACGACTGGGATTCCAAGACCTAAGAATAATGCTCAATTAGTTGCTGCAATTCTCCTCTCATTTGAAGTTTCTGGCACAGAATACATGCAACAATAATTAAGACACCAAAAAAGAATACGAACCACAAGTATTCTTGGTAATTAAAATGGTTAGGAAATAAGTAAAGCCTCATATACCCTTTAATACAAATATATGAATGACCACATTACATGTTTTCTTTTTTCTTCTTATTTTTCCTGGAAGATAATTTTTGTATAACTATAACTTTGTTATGAATTTAAATATTAATACCCACAAATGCATTTATACAGTGTACATTTATTCAGTTTGAACAGTTGTCATTCCTTCTAATGAAGCTTCAGCAAGCAATTTCCCATAGATGGAGTGGATACTAAGAAAGGCATCACCCAAGGACCTGGGTTGCCAACCTGATACAGTATTTTACTTAGCATCTACCAGACTCCATCTTGTTTTAGTGGAAAAAATGGATAGTTACAGGATGCTAAACAACAGACTCGTTCACAATTTATTTCCAAGGATGCTTATGGATCCTACATATACCCCAGACTGCATTGATTGTGTTCACACATTCTGCTAAACTGAAACCCATTTCCACTCCGTGAAACTCTCCTGGTTTTAGCTTCATACTTCTTGGCCTTAAGAAAAATGGTAAAGAGCTCCCCGCTCCATCTTGCATGGGAAAAGGTGTGTTATGAACTGAAAGTGGTTTCATGCAGATGTGACATTTGCATTTTTAAAATTTTATTGTTTTTTAAAAAATAATTTTTATTAAATAAATTTAAAAATACATAGAACATGAAAAACAAAACATATATGAACATAACTACATATATACAAATATATATATGAAAATAGATGCAAATTTTATAAAAAGTGCACAGTACAAAACTAACAAAACCCACAGAAAAACAAAACAAAACTTGACATCTCACATAAAACGATATAGCTATTTTACATTAAGCAGTTTAGCGTATGCATTTATTTTATGCTGACATTATCATAATTTTGGTACCTTCAGAAATGAGTAGCATACAAATAAAAAGAGAGGGAGGGAGGGAGGGAGGGAAGGAAAGGAAGGAAGGAAGGAAGGAAGGAAGGAAGGAAGGAAGGAAGGAAGGAGAAATGTTTGAAAAATTTCCCTCATCAGAGCTTCTTTGACAAGTTACATCTTTGTATATTTTTTTATCTGCCATGCTTGTAGTTTCCACTGGCTACTGCCTAATAAACCTCACACTATCTTGATTCCGGGTATTGTGTCAAGTAATAGTTCAGATAACGCCCATCACCTCCAAACAAAACTTCTCTTCTTACTTCCTTGCACATATTTAGAAAGGTAACTTATGAAATAAGTCCTCATTTCAGCACCAGCTTTCTTGTCTATATCATGGATAGTCTCAATCTGACTTTCAGGATAATTTACTTAGATTGGTTACAATATTCTCAGATTACCCTACAAATGCTCCTACAATATTTCTGGATCATTAAAAAAATTGCAGCAATGCATGCCAATATGATGAGTGGACAAGAGTGGTTTATTTTGAAATTTAGTTAATTTATTACGAAATGTATTTGTTGTCCATCTCGTATCCAACGACTCTGGGTGCTTGCAACATAAAAATTGTAAAGGGTTGAAAAATAATTTAAATGCCCAAAGTCACTTGGAGTAATATGCAAATCTTGAAATCTTCAGCCACTCTTTCAGTCCAGTCTGTGAGTTAATATCCAAATTGGATGACTGTTGTTGTTTTTTTAAATAATAATACAAAACCAGAAAGGAAAATAAAAACCACCTCGGATTAATTGTCAGTGCAAAATGGAATTTCAGACATATTCTTATTCAGACAGTTCCTGCCAATCTGAGAGGCAGTTAAAGACACCACAAATCAGTTTTTGCTTGTGAAAGATATTGAGAAATAGAGAATAAGAGTAATGTTTGGATCTGCTTATGTGTTTTAAAGGGCAAAGCTTAAGAGTATTCTTTGGCTTTGAATTTCTTGATTGGGCAGAATTCTCTACGTTATTGTCCATAGCTAAGAAAATACGATTAGGGGACACAGTTCTGTTCTGCCCTTTAACAGTATGATTGTGTTGCTGAGCGCAGCTGTTCTGAGCTGCTTGCCACCAAATCAAAATCTCCCCAATAAGGCTCTGATGACGCTTGCCTGGAAAACAGAGGCTTAGCTTGCATTTAACTGTCAGCCTTGCTCCTGGCTCCGTTTTATTCCTTCACGCTGAGTTTATCTGATTACTTCAGTCAAGTGAAACAGAAGGCCAGTTGACATTGTCAAGTCAAGCTTCAGTCAAATGTGTGGCAGACGATCATCAAGTATTTCATGAACAGGCAGAAATAAGCTTCTGAGGAACACCAAGATACTCTGAATAGAGCTGGTGCCATACACATTTCTGTCATGCAAACAAATGCAGAGTAAGTGTTGATGTGCACCAGCCCCTATTAGCCTGAGTTCTGCGGGCAACATCTTTCTAAAGATTTCCATAGTTTAATCCAAAGTATGTTTACTTGGAATTAAGTCCCTCTATGCTAAATAGGATTGACTCTCTACTAAGTATGTGTTTAGGTTGCAGCCTGAGGGTTCAATCTTACAAACCAAGGATGTGCAAATGTTTTCAAGATAAGATGACATTAGCTTTCTGGTTGCCATGTTGGGGGGAAACACAATTCAAAATCAGATGGGGCCAGAATAAAAATTATCAAAACTTATCAAGTTGTAAAAGTTTTTTCTGAATTGTTTAGGGGGGGGCAACAGCAATCTTGTCTTTGAAAAGGTTTCTTTTTCCATGTTTTGTGTGTTTATTATTATATTAAAGTATTCTGAGGAAAAGAAACTTATTGTCATACATATTGGAACTACATCAATCATTTATCTAATTTGAGATATACTTTTTCAGAAGGTGGTTGAAAGTATTTATACACTATGAAAGAAGTACCATGATGTTACTGATAAAGAAATTCCTGATGGATTGGCATATTAATGTGCACTAATTCCTTTGATCGACTGCAAACCAGCGGTGAAATCTACTTACATTCCCTACCGATTCGGAAGCACATGCGCCACCGTCACGTGTGCTTTTTCACCCTCTGCGCATGCGCCAAAGGCTTTGTGAATGCGCAGAGGGTTAAAAAAATAAAATGGCGACATCCGGGCAGGTGGTCGGAGCCTTGCGCTGCCGCCGCTACCAGTTCTCTGAACTACGGGCGGCCGCCGCTACTGGTACGCCCATACTGGGCCAAACCAGTAGCATTTCACCCCTGCTGCAAACAGGCTCCGTCTTGAAGCTAGCCTAATTAAGAGTTATACTGGATGACTTGGGCAGCATGATAAATCTTGGTTAGAACAATCAGCTAAGAAATTTCTGATGGAGAAAAATAGTGCATTGAGTTCCTGTGGCACAACTATTCAAGGCACAGTTTCCTCTGTGTGCATGTGTAGCGTCTTAAAACTTATAGTAAAAACTATAATATGGCCGATACTATCTTTTCTAAAGCTCACCCCTCCTTTGGTCTCAAGAAACAAAGAATGGCATCATCTGAGTTAATACATGCCGCTTCTTCATGCATAACTTTAAGACCATTACACTGCTGTTTATACTTTTACAAAGTTACCGTATTTTTCGGAGTATAAGATGCACCTTTTTACCCCAAAAAAGAGGGTGAAAACTTGGGTGCATCTTATACACCAAATGTAGCCCCACCCACCCACCCACCCCCACCCTTTGGCCTCTGCCTTCCAGCGATTTACCTACTTGCAGCAAACAGGGAAGAGCCTCTTAAGCCAAGCAAGTCATTAGCAGCTTCCCGACCCCCAGCTGATTTGCCACATGCTAAAATGAAACTGAAACTAGCTGCAAAGAGGCAAATAGCTGGGAGAGACCCGCAGATTTTTATTTTCTGCTGAACTGGATGCAAGGGGGTAAGTGATTAACTATAAATGTCTGTAGAATGTTCAAATTATTAGACTTATTTTTAAAGACTGCTTTATTATTGTTCTAGACCAGGGGTCTCCAACCTTGGCAATTTTAAGACTTGTGGACTTCAACTCCCAGAATTCAACAGCCAGCTTTAGCCAGTCATCAGGATTAACTGATGACCCAGCAACAAAAATGATTAGGGGACTGGAGGCTAAAACATATGAAGAACGGTTGCAGGAACTGGGTATGTCTAGTTTAATGAAAAGAAGGACCAGGGGTGACATGATAGCAGTGTTCCAATATCTCAGGGGTTGTCACAAAGAAGAGGGAGTCCAACTATTCTCCAAGGCACCTGGGAGTAGAACAAGAAGCAATGGGTGGAAACTAAACAAGGAGAGAAGCAACTTAGAACTAAGGAGAATAGAACAATTAATCAGTGGAACAGCTTGCCTCCAGAACTTGTGAATGCTCCAACACTGGACGTTTTAAAGAAGATGTTGGATAACCATCTGTCTGAAGTAGTGTAGGGTTTCGTGCGTAATCAGGGGGTTGGACTAGAAGACCTCCAAGGTCCCTTCCAACTCGTTGTTGTTGTTGTTGTTGTTGTTGTTGTTGTTGTTGTTATTATTATCATTATCATTATCATTATCATTATCATTATCATTATCATTATCATTATCATTATCATTATCATTATCATTATCATTATCATTATCATTATCTCTGGATTGTGTGCAGGCCTCCAAAGGGCTTCCATCAGAGGCTCCAAAGATTACACCATCAAAATTCAATGGCAATTTTCTGATTTTCAAAAGTATGAAAAGTATGGTGTCTTTTTAAAGCAAACTAAACCTTAAATAATAATGTTAAATTCTGCAAGAGCGAAAATTACCCAGAATTCTCAGCCCACACACATTATCAGTGTGTAATTACAGTACCTTTCCCTCTACATCTCTTGCTTACGGGGGTGGGGAAAGCAAAAATCCAAACAAAATCCATATTTTTTACATCAGAATCATGTGATTTAAATTCACTGTAGTTTTCTTCACTTTTTGGTAGTTTAAGTGGTTTGAACAGTTTTTCCCAACCTGATTTTTCCAGACACATT
Source organism: Diadophis punctatus similis (assembly GCA_023053685.1). NCBI lineage: Eukaryota > Metazoa > Chordata > Lepidosauria > Squamata > Dipsadidae > Diadophis > Diadophis punctatus. The sequence continues at coordinate 50,326,030 of JALIGW010000006.1, read as the reverse complement.
GGGACAAAAACTTGCCAGAATAATTCCTGCCAGCTGGGAATTTTCCCTGTAGGTACCGCCATAACTATAGATTGCCAGGGTGGCCAAAGCTATGGTAGTAGCGCTATCATATATGGGCTGAAAAATAATTGCATCAACACTAGATAGAAGGAAAGAGTTATCTAAAATTCCAAACTCTTCGTTCTCATCTAGTGGTCCCATGGATTTTGGCAGCCTTAGTGCTAAGCATATGCTAGAAATCCTCTTGGAACCATCATTGATTGGAGAAGAGCAGGTTTTAGGATGACCACCATCAAGAAGTTGTGAGAATTGTTTCTTTCTTTTTAAACTACAGTGCTAATATAATGTAACAAAGTAGACAACATTAATCAATTTGTGCATTTAACACTTAAGTGGTGGCTGTTCAAAACTATATCACTAGATTGATATTTGTTTGCACAGCCATTTTTTCATTCTGTCTCCTTAACACTTCAACATCATTAATTTCACATCAAAATTGTACCAAACTCTGATTTCAAAGTCGGGGATTGAATAGGAGAGAATGTATAACAGCTCTACAGCTTGTCTATAACATAACATACAATGACATAATATAGAATAATAGGGTTGAAAGGGACTTTGAGGTCTTCAAGTCCAAATCCTTGCTCAGGCAGGAGACGTTATACCAGTGATGGCGAACCTTTTTTTCCTCGGGTGCCAAAAGCACGCGCGTGCACGCTATTGCGCACGTGCGAGTGCCCACACCCATAATTCAATGCCCCCTGCACATGCGCGTGTGATCCCCCCGTGCTGCCCCGCCCCTGTGCATGTGTGCACGATCCCCCCGCTTCCCCGTTTCCCGACTTCGGGTGGGCCCGGTAGGCCCATTTTTCGCCCTCCCCAGGCTCCAGAGGTTTTCTTGTAGCGTGGGGAGGGCAAAAATGGCTCCCCCCGCCCCCCGGAGGCCGAAAACGCCCTCCCAGAGCCTCCGTAAAAGCCAAAAATCAGCTGGCTGGCACGCACATGCGCACTGGAGCAGAGTTAGGGCAACAAGTCGCGTGCCGGCAGATATGGCTCTGCGTGCCACCTGTGGCACCCGTGCCATAGGTTCGCCATCACTGCGTTATACCATTCCAGACAAATAGTTGTCCAGTCTCGTCTTGAAAACCTTCAGTGATGGAACCCACAATTTCTAGAGGCAAGCCGTTCCACTGATTAATTATTTGCACTATCAGGAAATTTCTCTGTAATTCTTGATTGGATCTCTCTTTAATGACATTCCACCTGTTACTTCTTGCCCTACCTCAGGTACTTTGGAGAATAGGTCAACCCTCTTTTTTCTGTGAGAACCCTTGAAGTACTGGAAGACTACTATTATGATATCCCTAGTCCTCCCCTTTGTTAGACTAGATATACTGTACCTAGTTCCCTCAGCTGTTCATCATATACTTTAGCATGTGGTCTCACACTAGTGCAGCATAAAGTGGCCCTATCACTTTTCATGATCTGAATACTACCTCTCTGTTGATGCAGCCTAAAACTGCATTGTCTTTTTTGGCAGCTACAGCGTGTTAATACCACTTTATAATGCCTTGGTAAGGCCACACTTGGAATACTGCATTAAATTTTGGTTGCCACGATGTAAAAATGATGTTGAGACTCTAGAAAGAGTGCAGAGAAGAGCAACAAAAATGATTAGGGGACTAGAGGCTAAAACATATGAAGAACAGTTGCAGGAACTGGGTATGTCTAGTTTAATGAAAAGAATGACCAGGGGAGACATGATAGCAGTGTTCCAATATCTCAGGGGTTGCCACAAAGAAGAGGGAGTCAAACTATTCTCCAAAGCACCTGAGGGTAGAACAAGAAGCAATGGGTGGAAACTAAACAAGGAGAGAAGTAACTTAGAACTAAGGAGAAATTTCCTGACAGTTAGAACAATTAATCAGTGGAAAAGCTTGCCTCCAGAAGTTGTGAATGCTCCAACACTGGACGTTTTTAAGAAGATGTTGGATAACCATCTGTCTGAAGTAGTGTAGGGTTTCATGTGTAAGCAGGGGGTTGGACTAGAAGACCTCCAAGGTCCCTTCCAACTCTGTTATTATTATTATTGTTGGCTCATATTTGACTGGGGGTTCAGTAGGACACCTAGTTCCCTCTCACAGTTACTACCATTGAGCCAGACAGTAGTTACATGACTACCTATTCTATATCTGAGCATTTGGTTTTTCTTGCCTAGATGAAGAGGACCTTATGTTTTCCACCACTGAATTGCACTTTGTTGGATAGGGCCCTGTGTTCAAGCCTGTCAGTAATAACAACTGTCAAGAAGTCTGTCAAGAAAAATATTTATCTCTTCCATTTCAACCTGAAAAGTGCTGAGATCCAAAGTCATCTTGCTTACCTCCACCACATCCATACCAGCTCTTTCCAACATAAGGGAATTCCCAGTCCCCAAAACCAATATATCTTCTGACTCTTTAGCAAACCGTAGAATTATTTGCTAAGTGACAATGTTACACTTTAAAGAACAATAACTGTAAACCACCTATGTTACTTTTAAAATTTTCATATGTGTAAATAGACACTTTTTACAGAGACTATATTCTCTCCTATTTTTGAAACTTCATTGATTTTCTTTTCAATGGTCACACAACTTTAAAAAAAAAGCAAAGAATTTCAATCCCCCGGAGGCGTTGATGTTTGGCTTCTTGTATTTAATTTTATGTTGTGGTCAATGACAGAAAATTAAGGGTGGAACAGCTGATCAACCTCCAAAATAATCCATGTAGCTTCTCCCTTTGTTGTAAGACATTCATCCAGAAGAGGCAGGGAAAATACCTTTGTTTAAGATTACACAGCCAAATTATGGTTGTGTGTCAGGAACACTCTTTTTTTAATTATGGTGCTTTGCTCTGAGAAATGTGCATTATCCCAAAGAAAGCAAACATAGGCTCTTGGGGTTAGCCTTTGTCACACTGGCACTAGGTTTGGCTTCTCAAAGCTATTCTTATGCCAAGGAGGGCAATAAACCCCCTTGAGAGACATAGAACTGCCAGTTGAGCATTGATAGTATAGCGATGCTTTTATACTAAAAGCACAATACACACAGGGATCATAAAGATGTTTTCAGGGAAGATGACCTTTTTGTCAGGAGAAATTAAGCTTTTATGGCAAAGAGCTGCTATGGAAACAAGCAGCTTTTACTTATTTTGGATGGACAGTTGTCCATTTGTTGTCTTGTTTACATAGTACATCACATAGCACAGCGTTAACATTCTTGTGGGATCCAACTGTTCCAACTTGATAAATGTAGATTTACTACATTTAAAGAAATTTATTTATTTAATTTCTAATGCTGCCCATCTCAAAAAATGACTCTAATTAAGAAATTATTAATTAAGCAGATTTTTTTTAAATTATTGTGCTGGCCAGGAAATCAGAAAAAAGGGGACTTTTGTAAATCTTCATTTGATGAAATGAAAACCTATGCCATAATAAACTTTGCTAGATGCGATTGGATTCTTCCTCATTTTGTTGGTAAACCAAATGTATATACAGAGTAAAATAATGCCATGTGATATATATATATATATATATATATATATATATATATATATATATATATATATATATATATATATATATATATATATATATATATATATATATATATATATATATATATATATATAACACTGCTTTCAGCATGTCAAACATCCTAACGTTTGTGGGTTTCTCAACATTGCTTATAAGCCACAGTAATTAGTTTATCAATGTGTGGTTTTGGTTTGGTGCATAAATCAAAGCCAAATAAGCTATATCATGGTTTAAAAAATATATCTGAAACAGAGGTGGGTTCCTCCCGGTTTGGACTGATTCTATAGAACCGCTAGTAACTTGGCGGCCTGGGTTGCTAGAACCAGCAGTGACCCAGGCCTGCCATGCCCTCGAACTGGTTCTTTCAGCAGCGCCATCCTGTTTTTTAAGCATTGTGCACATGCAAAGCGCATACATGTGCAAAGCGTGTGCACGTGTGAAGCACGCGCGGTGCAGCTCATCACTGAGCAAACCGGCAGCGAAGAAAACCAGAACCCACCCCTGATCTGAAAGGCTGTATACAATTATTTTAAATAAGTAATAAAGAAGGCCTTCTGTTTGGAGAAATGTTTGCTGAATATCCATTAGCAGAAATATTTGTTAAATTTGTTCTTCATTAGCTCTATAGAGATTTGCTTATACCGTAACTAGAAGGTAGTCTAAAATTATATGGCTGCATTTTTCAAAAAGAGATAATTTTTCTGTTTTTATAAAGCTGAATAAAGCCAAGAAAATCTATTTTGGGAATGATAAAAGTGGCCAATAATCTGTGCGAACAGATCTCGCTCTCAATCGTTAGGAGTCAAAGTTCCAATTTTCCCAGCCCAGTCAAGCTCCCCGCACTGAAACCATGCTGTCTCCCTTCTGGTTTAAGCCCACTCAACAGCCTTGTATTGGTGCCATTACATTTGGAATAACAAACAAACATTTTCCTCATCCCTCTGGTATAATTCAGTGGCTTGTAAACTACTAAGCCCCTGTTCAAACATTATTTAATCCATAAATTTTCCGAATGGCTTTTGATAAGTCACTACCTCTCAGCATCTCAGTTAACCATTGTCAAAATAGCTGCATTGTTGAGCATCTGCTGGAGTTTACCCTTCTGTGAAAGGCCTATTGGTGACCTCCCAGGCTTCCTAATACTACATATGGAAAAGTGGAGTCTTTCAGGGATGCAACACATCTTGCAATCTTTCCTCTCAACATTTGAGCAGTTAGATCCCCGGGAAGAAAGAAAGCCAAGAAACAATATTGACAATGCAAAGAAAAGGATGGGATTCAGAAGAGAACTCCACTGAAGATGTGGAATTGGACCAAGTTTCTTTATGACAAAATGTTTCTTCCTTCACAGAATTCAAATCACTGAAATAAAATATATTTAGTCTTCTTACTGTGGTTGTCATTAGGAACAAACATTAAAAGATTGCACTATGTAACTTATTTTGTAAACTTCTGTTAAGAGTGAGTTTTTATTTGTTTGGAATGAACCCTCAGTATACAATTAACGGATAACTCATTTTTATTGCCCAATCAAGTTGTAATCTAATAACTATCTATTTCCATATTGGAAAACTGCAATGACTATATTGAAGATTATAAATAAAGGGATGCTTGAACTGTTTAGAAATGAAATCTATCACCCACATGACTAAAAAATTTAATTTAATTTAATTTAATTTAAAGTTCTTATAGGCCGCCCAATCCCGTAGGACTCAGGGCGGCTTACAGCAAGATAAAAATGGTACAAATATAATAAAAAACAATTTAAAACATTACAGAAGTTAAAACAAAACCATTCATCCATGGGGGAAATTGATCTTCTTCACCACCTTAAATATTTCATATTTCTATAGATGATGACATTGATTTATGGTCTGTGAATTTTCAAGTAGGAATCAGAACCTATTTAGGCAATCAATAATTTTAGTTTGAAAATCTAGCAGCTTTTGGAATGGTCCCAAGAGCCAAACAATTAGTTGGGTAATTAAACAACGGTAATTCCAAGGGTAAAAGAGGAAACTTAATCTCAGAGAGTGAAGTGTGATACTGGATCCATCAAATTCTACAAATGGCTTTTCTTGGTATAGGAAATTTTCAGGAAACTTCAAAGGCAGATGTTGAAGTGATTGGGCAGTGCAAGCATTTAAACCACTACCACACAAAAGTGAGAGGAGGAATGGGTTTTATAAAACCCACCACCATAATGTAAACATCTCAGTTTGTTACTTGCTGCTGCTAATTTGTGATCAGCAAGACACTGACTATGGAAAAAGTCAGAAAAGACTATTTCTCTAAATATTATAAACCTGGCTACTAGATCACTTTACTCATCTTACTTATTTAATTTGCTGATTTCTAACATAAGTCTACCACTGGTGAAATCTAAAATTTTTCCCTACCGCTTCTGTGGGCGCAGCTTGGTGGGCGTGGCTTGGTGGTCATGTGACCAGGTGGGCGTGGCCAACTTCTAAAATGTGGTGAAACTCACTTAATGCTCTTGGTTAGCGACCAAAATTTTGGGCTCAATTGTGGTCATAAGTTTTCTTTCTTTCTTTCTTTCTTTCTTTCTTTCTTTCTTTCTTTCTTTCTTTCTTTCTTCTTTCTCCTTCCTTCCTTCCTTCCTTCCTTCTTTCCTTCTTTCCTTCTTTCTTTCTTTCTTTCTTGTCTCTCTCTCCCTTTCTTTTTCTTTTTTCTTTCTTTCTTTTTCTTTTTCTTTCTTTCCTTCTCTTTCTCTCTTTCTCTCTTTCTCTTTCTTTCCTTCTTTCTTTCTCTTTCTCTCTTTCTCTTTCTTTCTCTTTCTCCCAAACTGGTCCGAACCGGTAGCATTTCACACCTGGTCTACCCCAATTTTAAAAAAGGTGACATCCAGAATATTTAACAAGTAGTTTGTTTTGTAGCTCAGTGTCAAATGCATAAGCAGAGTTGTAACACTGCAAAATTCTTAAATCTCATTGATTTCACACAGTTTAGATACAATTTACCATGGGTTATACCTAAAACCTTAATTAATAGACTTATTAATAAACATTTCTGCCCTTAATACGGGATAAACCAAAACTCATATTGTGTTCCTTATAAGCACCCTTTTAAGGAAAAAATGGGAAGGAAAGTCATACGTTCATCTAATTCTTAGCTAAAGAGAGCGGACATCTTCCCCTTTTGGCATGGCCAGAGTTTAATCATTAAAAGGGACACTCTTCTTTTTTTCCTCCTTTTTTCCCTCCCCTACAAAGTGTAAAGCTGGTCCTGACACAACACCACACACTGTCACGGTAGTAAAAGATTGGCTCTTGTTTTGTCCCTTCTAGCCAACTGCAAGATTTGGACTTCTCAGTCTCAGATTGCTGCTTACATCAAAGCGGTGATTATGCAAATATGCACTTTTAAAAGGGTGGGAGAGGGGAGAATTATTTATCACACAATAAACCCCCTACTTGGCTAGGAAACAATAGAGCTGATCATTTCTAGCCCAAGGCTGAAAAAGTGTGGGGGGGGGGTTATGGAGCTAACCTAATTTCATTAATTCTTTTTTTTTTGCAGGCATCTCTCTCTCTCTCTCTCTCTCACACACACACACACACACACACACACCCCACCTGCCTTTCAGGATCCAATCCAATAGATAGATTCGTGAGCTGCACATCCTATTCAATGGGTATTTGAGAATTGGCTGCCAACTAATGATTTCCAGGTGTTGATATCCAGAGATGCCCCCTCCCAAAAAAGTGTATTCTGTCTGTGCAATGTGGAAAAGAAAGAGAAGGAAAAGGGCTAGAATAAAAATGAAGGGGACAATAATTGTGGTCCTGCGACGAATAATCTAAATGAAAACCAGACAGCCTCTTATCAAGGGGAACAAATGAGATTCTTGTCAGGTTTCACTGTTGTTTGCTTGCTCTAAGTTTGCATACTATGTGTTAGTTTTATGCCCCTTGCCCCAAGTTCCAAGGTTTTACTGCCATACTCCAGGATTAAGTAACACAGATAATAAAGTTACTAATGAAGACCTCCCCAAAACAATTAAGTTGAATTAGTTCAAAATGTATGCTGATTTTTGTGCTGTTTCTAGGACAAATATGGCAATAACTCATCCTCGTATAATTCATCCCTCTTCTGACTCATGAGGAAAGAGAAATGAAAATCCAAATTTGTTGGATTTTGTGGGACATTAGTTGGTTAATGTCATCATAGGTAGTCCTCAACTTACAACCATTTGACATTACAACAGCATTGTAAAAAATGACTTGCGACTAGTGCTCACATTTATAATCATTGCAGCATCCCCACAGCCCTGTGATCAAAATTTGGACACTTGGCAACCGGCACATGTTTATCCCAGGATGATGCAATTGCCATTTGCGACTTCTCCAGATGGTTTCCAACAAGCACTGTTGATGGAAGGAGTCAGATTTGTTTCACAAACATATGATTCACTTAATAACTGAGTGATTCTCTTAACAATCATGGCAAAAAAAAAAAGTCATAAAATTTCTTCAACTCTGACAGGATCAGTTGTGGGTTCCTACTGGTGCGGTCCACTCTATAGCACCGGTAGCGGCCCGCTGGTGACATCACAGTACTGGTGCGGTCGCTTGCCGGTGCCTGGGCGCCGCCATTTTAAAAAAATATTTTTAAATTTTTTTAAAAAAATTTCTTCTGCGCATGCCCAAAAGCCGAGCTTCCGGCACTGCACATGCGCTGCCTTCCTACCCCACAGTGAGTCCAAGCAGGGGAGGATGGCTGAGGGAGCGCGTGAGACGCTGAAAGAACGGGCGGCAGGAGCTATCTCCATTCCCCTCCCTTCAGCAGTCCGAGAAGCCACGAACACACGGTGATGATCCCAGGCATTTTCGCATGTTCGAGGCTTCTCGAGCTGCTGAGGGGAGGGGGAATGGGTGGCAGGACCTATCTCAGTTCCCCTCCCTTCAGCAGTCCGAGAAGCCACGCCCACCCGGTCACATGGCCGGCAAGCCATGCCCACCCGGTCACATGGCTGGCAAGCCACACCCACAGAGTGGTAGTAAAAAAATTAGGAACCTGCATCTGGACAGGATGTTCGGGAATGGAATTTATTGTGTGAACAATTCCCCACCATCCAGTCAGAGTTGAAGAAGCTTCTTAGATGAGAAGCGAAACGTCTTCAAAGAAAAACCAGAAAGTCCAGTTGCCTCTTGAAAAAAGCACCTTTGGGACAACCATGACCTGGGTGACTGAGAATCTCCATAGACATAAAATCAGGTGCAACTCACTTAACCACCGGCTTGGTTAGAAATGGAAATTCTGGTCTCAGTTGTGATAATAAATTGAGCACTAGGATTAATCATAAGGGAACAAAAGAGTGGGTAAGCTTACTCTAATCGACCTAAAGTTTTCATATGAAAGGAGGATTGCCTTTGTGGAAGAAGTGTAGCTAATTACAATTCTAGACATAAATCAACTACTTTCAAAGAATTAAAAATAAATGGAGGCAGTAAACAGAGATAAATCACAAACTGCATAAGCTTAAATGTTGGAAGAGCTACAGCACTTTTAATAAATCACAATTATACCAGGGATGGGTTCTAACTTACCTCCCGGTTCGCTTCCTCCCACGCTGTGTGGACGCGCCTTGTCGGCACGCATGCACTTTGCACGCGCGCGCATGTGCAGTGCCAAAAAAAATTCCACCACCACCCCCGGAAAACAAGATTGCGACACATGCGCAGTGCCGGAAACTCAGCTTCTGCGCATGCGCAGAAGAAAAAAACCCCGGAAAAAAAATCCCCCCAAAATTTTTTTTCAAAAAAAAAAATCCAACATTTTTTTTAAAGATGGCCCACGGACCGGCACCAACTGAACCGGTTCTGTGATGTCATTATGACATCACCAGCGGTTTGCTACTGGTTCTGGCGAACCAATCCGAACCGGGAGGAGCCCACCTCTGAATTATACCACAAAACTTTCTGTTCGACATCTATAATCAAAATAGCACTTAGTACTTAGACTTATATACCCTTCATAGTACTTTACAACCCTATAAAAGCAGCTTATTGCCCCCAACAATCTGGCTTCTCATTTTACCAACCTCAGAAGGATGGAGGACTGAGTCAACCTTGAACCCATCAGGACTCAACTACTGTCAGTGAGCAGACTCAGCCTGCAATACTGCATTCTAACCACCGTACTATATTGTTAAATAACTATATTTAGCTATATTGTTAAATAACAATTAAAATATTGATTTTGAAAAATATTGCAGCTTTTCCAAACGGCAGCTGGACTTTCTTGATTGTCTGCTTGAAAACATTTTGCTTCTCATCCAAGAAGCTTCTTCAGTTCTTGGAACTGAAAAGCACTTTTGGGACAACCATGACCTGGATGATTGAGAATCTCCAAAGACAATTGGTGGATGGGAACTTCAATTTAAATATATAATTCTCAACTTTGCTCAGATGTGAGATGCAGATGCAGTGTTCTCTGCTTCAGTAGATCAGAAGGGGGGAATAAGAGAAAGAAGAAATAGAATAGAGTAGAGTAGAGTAGAGTAGAGTAGAGTAGAGTAGAGTAGAGTAGAGTAGAGTAGAGTGTAGAGTAGAGTAGAGTAGAGTAGAGTAGAGTAGAATAGAACAGAACAGAACAGAACAGAACAGAACAGAACAGAACAGAACAGAATAGCTTCTTGTCCTGCCCTCAGGTGCTTTGGAGAATAGCTTGACTCCCTCTTCTTTGTGGCAGCCCCTGAGGTATTGGAACACTGCTATCATGTCACGCTGCCTTCAAGACTCTCACTTCCTCATTAGTACTGAAAAGGACTTTTATTCTTTCTATCCTCTGGGTCCCCCTCAGTCGTGGCTGCTGTGGGTGGACAGCTCTGGCTGCCTCCCGCAAGGGGTGGGCTCCCCTGAGGCAGACCCCACGTGCTAAGACAAGGCTCCCCTGATGCACGTCTGCCGATTATCACTCATCCCATTCCAAATGGATAAAGCTGAGTGAAGAAAGGGGGAGGAATAAGCTCTTCCTCTGCCCCTCCCCATCGATACTCCTCTTTCATTTTGGCTCGCTCCCACTAGACATCTGGAGAATTACGCTCCAAATTCATGGATTTTCTGTAAATGGGATTTTCCCATGTATTTTGCCAGGAAATATACAAAAGGCAGGATCAAAAAGTATGCACCCTCCTAACCATACCGATGGGCTACGAATCCATTGGCAATCTCCATTTTGCACTCCGAATTCATGGATACCTAACCCTAACCCTAAGTGGATTTTCTGTAAATGGGATTTTCCCATTTATTTTTTCAGGAAATATATAAAAGGCAGGATCGAAATGTATGCACCCTCCTAACCATACCGATGGGCTACGAATCCATTGGCGATCTACATTTTGCGCTCCAAATTCATGGATATCAAATTCATGGATAACCCTAACCCTAACCCTAACCCTAACCCTAAGTGGATTTTCCGTGAAAGGGATTTTCCCATGTATTTTGCCAGGAAATATTCAAAAGGCAGGATGGAAAAGTATGCACCCTCCTAACCATACCGATGGGCTACGAATCCATTGGCGATCTCCATTTTGCGCTCCAAATTCATGGATACCTAACCCTAACCCTAAGTGGATTTTCTGTAAATGGGATTTTCCCATGTATTTTGCCAGGAAATATACAAAAGGCCGGATCGAAAAGTATGCACCCTCCTAATCATACCAATGGGCTACGAATCCATTGGCGATCTACATTTTGCGCTCCGAATTAATGGATACCTAACCCTAACCCTAAGTGGATTTTCCACGAATGGGATTTTCCCATGTATTTTGCAAGGAAATATGCAAAAGGCAGGATCGAAAAGTATGCACCCTCCTAACGATACCAATGGGCACAGAATCCATTGGCGATCTACATTTTGCGCTCCAAATTCATGGATACCAAATTCATGGATAACCCTAACCCTAACCCTAACCCTAACCCTAACCCTAAGTGGATTTTCCGTGAATGGGATTTTCCCATGTATTTTGCCAGGAAATATTCAAAAGGCAGGATGGAAAAGTATGCACCCTCCTAACCATACCGATGGGCTACGAATCCATTAGTGATCTCCATTTTGCGCTCCAAATTCATGGATACCTAACCCTAACCCTAAGTGGATTTTCTGTAAATGGGATTTTCCCATGTATTTTGCCAGGAAATATACAAAAGGCAGGATCGAAAAGTATGCACCCTCGTAACCATACCGATGGGCTCCGAATCCATTGGCGATCTCCATTTTGCGCTCCAAATTCATGGATTCCAAATTCATGGATAACCCTAACCCTAACCCTCGCCGGCTCAAGGTTGACTCAGCCTTCCATCCTTCCAAGGTTGATAAAATGAGGACCCAGATTGTTGGGGCAATATGCTGACTCTATAAACCGCTTAGAGAGGGCTGTAAAGCACTGTGAAGCGGTATATAAGTTTTAGTACTATTGCTATTATGAGCCATGATTTATGGTACAATGGTATATGTGAAGCAAGCAACTCTTTTTCAACACTTGGCTTAAAATCATTATTTTTCTGCTGCATAAACTTAGTGGTTCTTATGAACTTATGTTACCCATTTATCTGGAAGTGAACCTTAATAAAACTTGTATCCAAATAGCCATAGATAAGACTGTATTTCAGGAGTTACTGTATAAAGATTTTTCCTTTGTGGATTTCTCTGTCTTTATAGTATCAAGTTCTGAATAGTATAATTATGGACCAAAAAATAGATTTTATGTGTTTCCCCAAATCCCCAAAAAGGGAAACCTACATTTTTGTTATGTCACAACTTTCCAAATCTTATGACTAATAAAATATTTGCATGACACCTTCCTATCTTGTAATTTTACTGGGGGTGGGATGTGGGGTGGGGGGAGATGTTCTTTTATTCTTCAAATAACCTTTCATCTTTACAAAAGTGCAGTGAAACTAATTAAAAGTGATGCCCTGTTGAACATGTTTTGAATCATCTTAAGCTGCTTTCAGGTATCATTGTAGCTCACTAGGAATAGCCACCTGATCCTTATCTAAAGGATCCATTTCAGTGTTATCTTAAGGCATAATTCTTAAATTGTAGAGTACTGTATTTTTCGGAGTATAAGACGCACCTTTCCCCCCCCCCCTAAAAGAGGCTGAAAATTTGGGTGCGTTTTATTCTCCGAATGTAGCTTTTTAGAAGCTTTTTTTTCCAGCCCTAACGAGGCGCTAACAATCTTCCCGGCTTGCAGGCTTTTTCATTGCTACTCCCTCTGAAGAATGTTTTTTTCCAGCCCTAAGTCTTTGCAGGCTTTTTTTCATTGCTACTCCCTCCGAATAAGGTTTTTTTAAGCCCTAACCAGGGGATAAAATAATGTGCTGAAGCTCAGCAGACTAAGGACGCTAGCCAGATGAATACCTGGTAGGTAGATTTCCCCCCCTATTTTCCTCCCCAAAAACTAAGGTGCGTCTTATACTCCGGTGGTCTTATACTCCGAAAAATACGGTAGGTCTTAAGGCATTACTAGAACTTGATTTGGAGTAAAGTGTTGCATCACTACTGAAATAAACAAGGAAGAATTTGTCTGAATCCATTTATATTTATAGTTCATGTAGAATTAATTTATTCCAACTATTCTCTTTCTTATGAAACATAACCAAGTATCTGTCATGGACTGTGGTTCAGGCTATTCTATATAATCTATAATATTATTATTGAATATTAGATTATATTATATCTTTTAAAAGAGATAAAGCTTCCTGGCACTGAGCAAAATAAATGGTGAAATAGGGAAATGTTAATGCTTCAAATGTACAGAGAAGTTTGTCGCCTGGGCAGCTGTTCAGTTTGTAGGATTTGTGGCTCAGTCTGGGCAGAGTGGGAATACAGGTGCATTTGCACTGTCACAGCTCCTGAATTACTATTAGCATGGGGCTTAGTTTTGAATGCTTCTAAGTCCAGAGCATGCTTTTATAAACCAGGAGCATTAGTAAATTGGGTATTACTTATGTACAAGAACTCTGGAATAAAGAATTGGAATAATATCCCATATTAACTGACTGTGGCTAAGGCTCTTAATTATATATCATAAACTTAGAACTGATCACTATATAAAGAATTATGGATTTATCAAGCATGTTGGACCACATAAAACAGGGGTGTCAAACTCGATTTCATTGAGGGCCACATCAAGGTTGTGTTTGACCTTGGGGGGGTGGAGTGGGCGTGGCCAGGCTGGGCGTGGCCTGCTCAACATCAGTCATGTTGGAGGTACCTGTGGTGGCCGAGCACTCTGCCAGAGAAATGGGCTCCTGAACTCAATTTTTGGCTGTGATGGCCTCTTGCAACCCTCTGCCAACGAAAACAGAGCTCGGGAGGGCTGCATGCGGCCCTCATGAGCTCCATTTTTGCTGGCAGAGGCACTGCGGGCCAATCCTTCACTGTTTCCAGGGCAGTTCCGCAGGCCACATCTTAGCACCCTGCAGGCCGGATCTGGCTCCTGGACCTTGAATTTGATACCCCTGACATAGAAGATCAATCTGCAATGTTGGGAAGACAGTGCAACCTCTTATCTGCAATCTTGGATTATACTGAAGTTTCATTTTTTGTTTATGAATGGATGCTTCATTAATATAAGAGAAGTATTGAAGATTACCGTATTTTTCAGAGTATAAGACGCACCGGAGTATAAGACGCACCTAGATTTTAGAGGAGGAAAACAAGGAAAAAAGTATTCTGAACCAAATGGTGCAGTAATATATTATTTAATAAAATACCAGTGTAGCAGAATACTTTTTACAATCATGTATACTTTTTACAACCATGTTACACTTTTTACAACCATGTATACTTTTTACAAACTTCAAACTTGACAGCTTTAAGACTAGTGGACTTCAACTCCCAGAATTCCTCCTCCAGTCATGCTAGCTCAGGAATGGGAGTTGAAGTCCACAAGTCTTAAACTTGCCAAGTTTGAAGACCCTTGCACCCCTAACCCCTAACCCAGGGGTCTTCAAACTTGACAGCTTTAAGACTAGTGAACTTCAACTCCCAGAATTCCTCCTCCAGTCATGCTAGATGGGGTAATTAGAAGGCAAAAACGCCTCAGTTTTTGAAAAAAAGGTGCGTTTTTCGCTCTTTTTTTTTTGCAAAAACGGGACATGCAGAGGATCTGGGAAGCCTGCAGTGGACTCCTAGGGGGGTGGGGGAAGGCAAAAAACCCCATTTTTGGGAAAAAAACGGCCCATTTTTTTCAAAAATTGGATGCGGGGGCAGGGCTTCAGGAGGCTAAAAATTGCTGTATATGGTGTATAAGACGCACCAACATTTCCACCCTCTTTTTTGGGGAAAAAAGGTGCGTCTTATACTCCGAAAAATACGGTATTTCATGCAGACATGGTTTAATCATTTGTTTAAGAATTACTAATTTTCTTGCACACCGCATGGTATCGTTGTTCCTTCTATATTAAAGCGTTTTTAAAAAAAATTAAAGGTTTTTTTTTTTGCTGCTGAATCAGGAAGTGAAAACCTCCTTCAAGCATCATTATTACATTATCCCTGCCTACACTGCAAGGTGCACACTTTACTTAAATAAAGAAGCAAAATTTTTACTATTGACTTAAAACAAAAGAACCACCAATATTTTCTTTAGACCCTTGTGGATGCAGTGTTATATTCATGACGGAATTAATTTAATTGATTTTTAAAACGGGATACCTCAGAACCGATCTGTGATGCATTATTAGCAAAGCACCTAAATAAAAGAGAAATTCGATGTTCATTAGGATTTACATCCAAGACTATAGCTAAAGGACATCTACTAAATCAGTCACAACTCAAAAATAATCTTCAGTCGATTAGCAAAGATCACCACAATTGTCTCTCATGAAAAATTATATCCTTTATTTATATATGTTTTATGTTTAAGAACCACTTCCTTGCTCTGCAACTGTAAATACATACTAGAATAAACTCTGTAAAATATACAAAAATATATCTGTGTTTCTTCTCCCTTCCCCCATGTCTAAAAAAAAAGTTTTATTTCCTTTGCAATAAATAAAAGCAAGTTTGTTGCTAATTACAATTTATGACCTCTTTGACCTTTTTCTGTCTGAATTTTTAGTCTGTTGAAAATAAGGGCATTTTCCATCAATCGAAGGTGGAGATAAATAATGCATAAGAGACTCTTATTGCATAAGGGCCCCCATCCATCCCATCCTTCTTCACCCCACTCTGCTTCTACATTCTCCCCCCCCCCCACCTCAAATTTCCACGCTTGTGTTCAATCGGGAGAATGCCTACAAATTACGCGGTGCCTTCTAACTCAATCTAAACAAGCAAATCAACAGATAAACAAAACCATCCTCCCACTTTTCATTTTCTCTCCTTTTCACTCCGCATAAATCATAGGAGACAGCTGGCTAAAGCAGAGGGAGGCTAGGAAAAAGAGGTATGTACGTCGCCGTGAGCGGGGGAGGCAGAAGAGAAAGAACAAAAGACATTGTGGGAAAGTGCACACCACAGTGACAGAAAGTTTGGTTTGACCGGTGTAATTCCCACAGCCGCCAGGCTGGCAATGGGAAACAAGCAGATGCCACCAGGGCCAGACATCGCGAACGTCGAAGGGAGAGGAAGACACTCAAAAGCGTTCAGAGCCCTACAAAGGGCCGGCGGAGGACCGCAGGCAGCGTCCCTGGGAATCAGGCGCTCCGCCTCAATACTTTTTGCCTCCAGCCCGCTCCGCTGAACGACTCATCTTTCCCGGGAATCGAATCACGGGATCTCCGCTACTGGTGGGCTACGTCAGTCTACCCACCCTCCGGCCCACGCGGGGAGGGACGAGTGGGAAGCCAGCGGGCATCAGATCAAATCTCTGGACAGCACATAGCCGGGATTTTCCGGTTGCCAGAAGTCCAACTCGGAGACGGAGCTGCCGGGGCTGGAGGGCGACAAAGTACAGCTGTAAGCCGAGGAACCGGCCGAAGGAGCGGGGCTGGTGGTGCAGCTCCAGGAACCCGAGGAGGAGGCCGGAGAAATGCTGCTGCCGCCGCTGCCAATACTTCCCAGCATTGCCTCGGAGAAGGCGGCGGCGGCGGCGGCAGCAGCAGCAGCGGCCGCTCCTCCGCCTCCGCAATGGTCGGCCAAGCGGAGCGTCTCGCTGAGCGCCCAAATGTAGTTGTGAGCGAAGCGTAGCGTCTCGATCTTGGTCAGTTTGGCGTCCTCCGGGAAGGTGGGCAGCACCTCCCGCAGGGCATCCAGCGCCGCGTTCAAATTGTGCATCCGGTTCCTCTCGCGGTTGTTGGCTTTCAGGCGGCGGCTCTTCTTGAGCCGTTGCACCGTCTCGGCCGTCTTGGTGAGGCGGGAGGCGTTTCGCGCCCGGCCCGAGCGCCTCTTACAGTCGCGCCGCCTCAAGCCGAGCAGGGGAAGGCGCGCGTGCTCCGACGCTTTCACGGCCACCCCGGGCGCTGATCCCGAAGGGGAGAGGACGTGGGACGGTTCTTCTTCCACCTCGTCCTCCCCCTCGGAGCCCGACGAGAAAGGGGAGGGGGAGGGGGAGGAAGACGACGACGAAGACGAAGAGGAGGAGGGCGAGGACCGGGGGTCAAGGAGCCCCTCTTCCTCCTTCACTTCCAGGGTCTCTGGCTTCGCGAACATCCTGCAAGAAGAACACAAAACCAGGCAAGCGGTCATTTGGAGGAAAGTCTAGTTGGAGCTCCCGAGGGCGAGCACCTCCTCCCGGCCCACCCAAAACGCGCCAACGAGCCCATCCCAGGCGTGGATGTGTCACTTCTTACAAACGAGGGAAACCTGTCTGCTCCCCAAGAGTCCTGGGCCTCGTCTAGAATACACGTGCGCGAAACTTTTCCAAGGCCTCGATAGACAGCCAAGGTAACGGTGATGCACATCGACGCGCAGGTCGGTGCAAAGCTAAGTGTTGGACTCCCGCTGACTCCTAAGCGCTTTAAAGTCTGCGGTGCAGCTCTGAGGAATCCCTTTGGGATCACGAATGCCGTCGACTTCGCTGCGTCGGGTTTGCTTGGAAGGTTTACTGTACCGAGCACGAACTAACCACGAAGGCGTCTCGCTTTCAGCCCTCCGCTCGGCGGCAAGGCATTTGCAGGAATCGGCTGGGTTGCCTTTGGAACGAGCCGCGCCTCGGTCTTCCGACCAATTCTCGGCGGCCGGGGTGGGGAGGTAGAGAGAGCCACACTGCGATTGCGCCTAAGCGCTAAGCGGGAGTTTTGGCTGCCTCTCCCTGAAAACGGCTTTCAGCCAACCAAGTTCGCCTCAAAGAAATGGGGGGGGGGGGGAGAGAGAAGGAGGATCGGAAACTTACTTGGCTCTTTTGGAAGTAACCGAATTGTTTTTTCGCTCGACCCCCTTTTTTTGGCCCGAAGACGCGGCTGGCTGCTTCTGTCTCGTTCCGCACCGCCCCTTGGGGCAACCTTCAGGGTTCAGCTTGGCCCTGCGCCGTTCCCTCCCGGTTGCTGGAGAAGATCCCACCGTGGCTGGGTGTTGGTGTGGGTCCAGGGCCCCTTGCTCGGAGGGGGGCTGGGGGGGGAGAGAAATGTCTTTAAAGGGCTGGTTGTATGGGCCGTCGCTGCCGGCCTGCCTGTGTGTAAGAAACAGGGCAACTCAGTGGGGAAAGTTGCTGGCACGCGCCTGGACCCTCCAGTTAAAGCGAAGCTGCTTGTGTTTCTGTGGCTGTGTGTCTGGCACACGACTCTACTTAAAACCCCTTATATACCCCATGGAAAACAATCAAATGTACCCCCGGGGCCTCCTCGGCTCTCCCCCTCCCCAGGTTTAGCTTTCCTTTTCATTTCATTATCATCGCTCATCTCTTTTCTTTCTTTTTTTTAGGGTGTGTGTGCGTGCTCCTCTTTCCCCTCCCTCCTCCCCCTCCCCCCTTTTATCTGATCCTCCGAAAGTGTGTTGGCAACCGGGACAATTCTGGGGTGTGATTGGTGCCTTGCGCTCGGCTGGAGCGTGCCGCTAATTTATTAATGAATGGAGGTCGCGAGGCGCAGCTGGCCAATCAGAGCGTCCCGCTAGCCACGCGCGCTGGAACCTGCTTCCTTTGGACAACTCATTAGGCCCGAGGGCTACGCTGAGGGAGAGGAAGCGGGCCTGTCCCACAGCCTTCGCCCTCCAACACGCCAAGCGTGGCCCCGCGAGCCCAAGCAGGAGGGGCACCTCCCCATGCTCCATTCTGCTTACTTTTTTTCAAATTGGGAGAAAGAAGAGTGTGCCAAAAACGAAAGAGCTGGTTGGAAAAGAGGCTGCCCAAAGCAGAAAAAAAAGAGACCCAGAGTTATGATATGTGTTTGTACTTGAAGAGCAGAGTGGGCAACTTGTATTTTTTCATTATGAAAGTCTGTTCCACCTCATATTGATCAAAGTTTCCCCTAATGCCACACTTTAGAAAAGGAGATTCTCTCAGGAGGAGGGAATAGGCCGCACCACAGACTAATAGATGCCTTGTGACCCCCCATTCACTGGTGTTCCTCTTGTTTAAACTTCAATTTATCTGTGGCTGGTTCCACTTGTGGTGCCACAATTGGGATCACAATTTGTGTTGCTAAGCAAAGCAGTTGTTAAGTTGCACACAATTTTGTGGCATTTTTTTTGCCATGGTTGTTAAGCGAATCACTGAAGTTGTTAAATGAATCTTTTCAAGAAGCTTGTGAAACAGATAAAGACCAAACTTGATCAGTTATTGATACAATCCCTAGAAAATCCTAAATTTTAGGAAGGCAGGACCCAATTGGCACCCAAAATATTCTTCCATTCATATTTTGCGATAGCAAGTGTTTAGTTAAACTTCGAATTCCTAGTGAAGAAAGGCTCTCGGTCTTTAATGTGTCACAGAATGCTTTGATCAGAAAGATAACATAAACATTAGATGTTCTATGATTTCATAAAATACAAGTAATTTTCAACTTATGACCACAGTTGAGCCCAAAATTTCAGTTGCTAAGCAGGACAGTTGTTAAGTGAGTTTGTCCCCTTTTGCCACCTTCTTGTCAAAGTTGTTAAGTGAATCACTGTTGTTAAGTTAGTAACACGGTTGTTAAGTGAATCTGGCTTCCCCATTGACTTTGCTTGTTAGAAGATCGCAAAAAGGGATTATGTGACTCCAGAACACTGCAACTGTCATACAGTCTCAGTTGCCAAACAGCTGAATTTTGATCACGTGACCATGAAGATGTAACAGCTGTGTGAAAAATGGTCATAAGTCACTTTTTTCAGTGCTCTTGTAACTTCAGTCATTAAACGAACTGTTGTAAAGTCAAATGTTGTAAGTCAATACTAGGAAAATTAATGAATATTAAGGGGAAAAACTTTCTAATGTTGTGATCAGTGGAATGTAAGCAATTTATCTGTGAGCTAGTAGCTCCCTTTGTGGGTGGTGTTAAGAGACAGTTGTTAAAGATGCTTTAAATTAGATTCTGTTAGTGAGCGGGGTGGGGTGGGGTGCGCTCAACAGCTTAACCGGCCCTTTCTAAGTTTATGATTGCATGATTCCATAAGCAAGTAAGATGTCGCTCTCCCTCATGATCCTCAAATATCATTTTTTCCTGTAATTACATTCTGTAATTATTTTATTATTTTGTTCTGCTATTGATTACTACCACACTTGGAGACTCACAGCAAATTTATTTCACCTCAAATAAACTACTTGTTTTATTCTGGCATTTTGGCTCGGATCTCTGACTTGTAAACAATCCCAAGATCTTGTGGAAGTCAGCCACTCTTGGGATCAATCTTGACTTTCAGGAATCTTTCTTGGAATCCTTCTGCTGAAGCCCCTTGTATAAGTTAAATCTTTTGTTTAGAGAGATGGCAAAATATTTTCCCCTTTCCCACTCCCTTTTAGATAGTTCAGTTTATAGTTTAGTCTTGTCTCTGAGATGCACCAAAGTCTATGATGTCCTGCCCTCAAAAAAGTTTTTCTCACTAACAATTCTGCATATTATTTAGCCCTCACTGTTGTTAGAGTGTATTCCTAATGTTTGAATGCCACCATAAATTAGACTGTCCATATTGTGCCTTCTGGTGTTCACCATACCTTGCTAACTAGGAACTTGTCCTCAGCCTTGGGCATGTTTCAGACCAATGAGACTTCAGGAAGGCTGTACATTCACACATTTCCAAGCATTCCTCTGGCCACAGATCAATAACTTGGCCCGCCCAGAAGAGATGGTGAAACATTACATATTTATGTATTAAATTTATTGGGTGCCTATCTTACCACAGAGTTAACTCTGGGCGGCTTACAATATTAAAATAAATAAATTATAAAAATAAAATATTACAAACATAAAAATACAAAATACAATAGCTACAAGGTGGGAGGGAGTAGGATGAGCTGGGGGAGGGGTGGAATGGGATCTGAGATTAATCTATCAACCATCCCCAACATGAAGCCCATCTTTTGGACCCCAAATTATGGAATTTCCCTTTTTACTATAATATATTTGTAACAATTTATGCATATATTTAAGTCCTGGCATGATCAAGGTATGTGTTTAAATTAATATCTCTAGGGCAGTGATGGCAAACCTATGGCACGCGTGCCACAGGTGGCACGCATAGCCATATCTGCCGGCACGCGAGCCGTTGCCCTGTCAGCTCCAGTGTGCATGTGCGCACCGGCCAGCTGATTTTTGGCTTGCACGGAGGCTCTGGGACAGCGTTTTCGGCCTCCGGAGGGCCTCCGGCGGGGGGGGGGAAAGGAAGCCGTTTTCGCCCTCCCCAGGTTCCAGAAAAACCTCTGGAGCCTGGGGAGGGCGAAAAATGGGCCTACCGGGCCCACCCGAAGTCGGG
This sequence comes from Diadophis punctatus similis, assembly GCA_023053685.1. NCBI lineage: Eukaryota > Metazoa > Chordata > Lepidosauria > Squamata > Dipsadidae > Diadophis > Diadophis punctatus. Next base: position 50,304,649 of record JALIGW010000006.1, on the reverse strand, counting down.
AAACGGGGGAGCGGGGGGATTGTGCGTGCATGCACGGGGGGGGCAGCATGGGTGGATCACACGCGCATGCGCAGGGTGGCATTGAATTATGGGTGTGGGTGCTTTTGGCACCCGAGGAAAAAAAGGTTCGCCATCACTGCTCTAGGGCATTCTGGGGCAGATATATGGAAATGGCTATTAGCGCTGTCATCACTCTTGGTTGGTTCACACTGTTATATTTAAAGCAATGACAAAAGGAAAAGGGGGAGGACAGGCAATGGAGGATTACAGACCCAACAGACTCCAGGTCAAAGCCATTTGGTGGAGTAACATTGATCTTGGGCCAAACAAGCAAGCATTCTACTTACCTTTTCCAATCAGACTTTCATCTCCTGTACAGTGCTCCAAGCAGCTGGCCCTGGTGACCAGTCCTAAAGGTCTTCTGATCCAGGGCTAAGACTCACCAAAGCAGGGGTCACCAACCTTTCGGACCTCAGGAACCACTAAATTCATAATTTTAAATCCCGCAGACCACTAATATGATCTGCCTAATGATGGGCTGGGTAGGCGTGGCTAGGTGGTCATGTGACTGGGTTGGCGTGGCCAACTTCTCGCCTCCCCGCCCGGGCTCCTTAGGGCCCCAACAGGAAGCAGTTGTTGGAGCTAAGTAGCCACCACGAGAAAGAGTTGGCAAAACAGCTCAGTTCAAATTGGATCTGACCGAGAAGGAGGCTCAGCAGAAGCACCTCACTGAGGACTACGAGCATAGGCTTTCCCAGCAGAGGGAAGATCTGCGGAAGTGCAAGGCCAGGTACCGGCGCCTGGAGGCTCAGCGGGCTGAGATGGTCAGCCAGTTCCAGGCCATGATGCAGTCCCACTGGAACAAGGCCCTCCAACTCTTTGCCACCAGCTGCGCTTTCCTCCAGCCTTCGTCCAAAGCCCCGCACCAGGAGGCCGAAGCAGACCCCAAGTCGGAATTTCTGCCCCCCTCTGACCTGCACAAAAAGACCCCGAAGGGGGAGACTGCAGCAACACAAGCATTCATTGCACATATCCGGCCCAGGGGCCGTAGTTTGAAGACCCCTGATTTAGTGCAATATAAAAAATGCAAATAATTTTTCTGTGGACCACCAAAATTTTCTCGTGGACCACCAGTGGTCCATGGACCACCAGTTGGTGACGACTGCACCAAAGGGCCTGCTTTGGACAGCTGCAAGCAGAGGGGGCTGGATTTCTTAGCATGGCAGAAGAATGGAATCCCTGGCAAGGGAATAAGCCACACATTAAAGCCAGAGTGGGGAGAAGTTCTTCTTTGCTTTGGTTTGAGAGTCTGTTTTGGCTTTCAGTGGAGAGTGCTTGTTCTGAAAAGCCTGAATTATAATAAAGGTTCTGAGAAATTTTCTGGCTTCTGGAGCACATTTATTTAAAACCACAACTTACCAAGCACACCACTTTAGAGAATAATAGCAACCACAGGAAAGGAGAAAAGAAGGAACTTGCTTTTCTTTTTAAGTTTCAGTGATGAACTCAGCTACTTAAAGATGACTTAGTAGGATGCAATCAGCCTCTCTTCCATTAATGAAGTGAATTTATATGTGTGCAACACAGACAATGAAAGTTATATTCCAAATAAATTGTATCGCTCCATTTATTACAGTAACACTGTACTCCGTATGCTCCTATTTGTTTATCTCTATAATATCCAGTTATTCTTTCCATCACATTCATTCCAGGGCTTCATTTATTCATTTATCTTTTGTGTGACCATGATTTAATTGAATAATTCTACCAGTGGTGGGTTCCTACCGGTGCGGTGTAGGAGCCCGGCGATGATGTCATTTTCTGGCGCTTCTCCGCGTCCTGAGCTGTCGGGAAAAAGCCCTCCCACCCACCCTTGTGTGAATATTGACCTTTATTCTTCCTCCGAAGCACAGCTGAGAAGCTCCTCAGCTGTGTTTCGGCTTGTAACGTTGTCCTAAGCATGCGTGGAAGTGAAATCGCCCGATGGAATGCAAGTTCACTTCTGCGCATGCTCGCGATGCGCACCGGTAGCGAAAATAACCGGAACCCTCCACTGAATTCTACCTGTAGTTTACAACTGAAATTAATTCTATTAAATTAATTTGATAAAGCACACAGAAATTATCTTTGCACGTGATTCATTCAACACAAAGCACATGTAGTCATTCTTGACTGTTTTAATTCTTCATTGTATCAAACAGCATTATTTCGACTCCCTTCAGACAGATTTAACTCACAGGCATATAGATGTACACAACTTTTTCTACTGGCGGTCTAAAATGATCAGAATTGGTACTGCCTTTACATTAACTTATCAATACTTAAAAATGCTTAAAATAAAAAAAGTATGTGATTACAGAAGGTTATGTGCCAAGGAAGTAATTTTTCTAGCTTTGGCATAATGCAGAAAACGTTGCAGTTTAGACCCAGAATCTTTTGAAAACAAAAGGTCTACTTCACATAAAACTAACTCTGGAGACTGTATGAAGCAACAGTGGCTGGCTTCACACACTAATCCAAACCAAACAAATCACGTTGCTTTAGCATGTTGCGTGAAATCTTCCTAAAGTGGGGAAAGATAGTGCAACCCTCCTCACTCTCCATGACCTCAGTGGCCTTCGATACCATTGACCAGGGTATATTTTTGGCCCGGCTACAGGGGGTCGGGGCTGTTTGGCTCCTTTCTCTAAGGCTGGTCTCATTCAATGTTAATAGGGAGTGAGAGATCCAGCCCTCAACCGCTCTTTTGTGGCGTGCCACAGGCCTCGGTACTTTCTCCACTGCTTTTTACATCTACACGAAGCCACTAGGTGAAATCATCCTTCGCCTTAGTTTAGGTATCATCACTATGCTGATGCTACTTAGCTGTATATCTCCATCACTGATGACCCAAATGATGCTGTGGCTGCTGCTTCACGGTGCCTCGAGGCTGGGGTAGGGGCCTTGATGGGGGACAACAGACTTTGGCTGAATCTGGCAAGCCTGAGTGGCTTTGTGTGCATGGAGCTCCAAACTCTGCAACTTTAACATCTTTAGTTCTGGATGGAGAGGCACTACCTCTGAAAAATCTGGTTCGCAACTTGGGCATTCTCCTGGATTCACAACTCTTAAACTCTCTCGCAGTTAGGAGAGCCTTTGCACAACTTCATCTTGTGCTCCAGTTGAGGCCTTTCCCGGATCAGGAGTCCCTGCGCTCAGTCACTCAAGACCTAATCATCTCACATCTGGACTATTGTAATGTGCTGTACACAGGTCTACCCTGGAAGAACATTTGGAAGCTATAGCTGGTGCAAAGTGTGGTGGCACGGGCAGTTCTTAGGGCCCCCTAGAGCAGGGGTCTCCAACCTTGGCAATTTTACAACTTGTGGACTTCAACTTCCAGAATTCCTCAGCCAGCATGCGCTGGCTGAGGAATTCTGGGAGTTGAAGTCCACAAGTCATAAAATCGCCAAGGTTAGAGTTAGAGACCCCTGCCCTAGAGCATCCTGTGTTACACCATTGCTTCATGAGTTGCAATGGTTGCATGTCTACTTCTGGGTGCAATTCAAGGTGTTGGTCATCATCTTTAAAGCCTTGCATGGCATGGATCCAGTCTACCCGAAGAACTGTCTCACCCATGCCAGCAGAGGGGCATACCGTCAGCCAAGGAATTTTGGCTGGTGGGGTCCAGGAGGAGAGCCTTCTCTGGCTCTTGTCCTCTGGAACATCTTACCCACTGAGATGAGATTGGCTCCCACCTTCCTGACGTTTTGTAAGAGCCTTTAATGCCTGGCTCTGCCAGGTGGCTTGGGGACCCAATGTGGGAGCTTTATACTGGCATGGTTGACTAATTAAAATTCAACCCCACCTCCACATGTCCCACTTCCTTCTTTGCCATCTTGTGTCCATGATTTTATCTATTAATGTTTTTATCTGTTGGGGTTTTTTTTTTACAGTGAATGATTTTAATGTTTTTCAATGTTTTTATGTTGTAAGCCTCCCAGAATCATTGGATATGAGATGGGCAGCAAATAAATGTTATGAATGGATGGATGGATGGATGGATGATGTCTATTATAAGTTACAACCTCCTTGCTTGGGAGCCACTATAGGCCCACTAATTTCTAGGGACTGAGCATGAGTTAAGTTTACTTTTCTTCTTCCCCATGCTGCTGTGGCCTAGAGGTGGAGCTCTTGCCTCACAATCGGGAGGTTGTGAGTTCAATCCTAGGTAGAGGCAGATATAGGGTCTCCTGCTTGGGCAGGGGGTTGGACTAGATGACCTGCAAGGTCCCTTCCAACTCTGTTAATCTGTTTATGCCCTCACCTAATTTGCCCACCATTCTGATCAGGAAAATGGAGGGGGTGGGGAAATACCTTATTTTCCATCCCTTCTCATTTTGAAGCCCAGCGGGAGCGATGACAAACCGGGACGACGGCCACTGTAGAGCCCTTGTGTGGTCCGCTAAGTGCGCGCTGGTGAAATGAGGCTGAACTGTTATGCAAAGGGATGGCACCGGCTTGGGTGGGGGCGGAAGGCCTGAGATCCCTGTCTGGCCCGGGACCCGATCGGTCCAGCAAGGCTCAAAACTGTTCAACCGCAGCTCTTTTCGCGCAGCTCAATCCTCCTTTAGGAGAACAATGAAAGGCCAAAGCAGGCAGGGGTCAAGAAACCAGGAAAACGCCAGTGATTTAAAGGGAAAGGGCAGGGAGCGGGAAGGATCGGCCGGGGGACTTGGCGAGAAGCCTTTGTGATGCTTAAGAAGCCTGAACGCTGGGGCGACCTCTCGGAGGCCAAAAGTTACAGGGGAACCGGGCCCAAGGGAAGGTAGGCGACTGGGCTGGCTCGGGTCGACCGCCCAAGATGCGCCAGCCAGAAGGAAGCCGCCAGATTTCCAGCAAGAGGCGTGGCGAGGAGAAAGCTTGCTGCGCGGTGGGACGCTCGGGTTAAGTCTTGGGGTCAGGGCGAGGGCTTACCTCGGCGGAAGGCGCAATAGCGCCCGTCTCCCCTCCCTCCTCCCATTTACACGGCGGGATTGGCCTGGGCGAGGGAGGGGCGGTCATCTGTTAAGCAGAGGCTCCGTCCACGACTCGCGCTAAGTCACTAAGCGTGGACGCAAACAACAATGGCGGTGTTTGCATCAGGTGCCAAGTAAGTAACCATCCAATCCAGTCATATTTTGGCGTACAATAATAAGAGTCACCTAAATCCGCCAGCATGTTAAAGGAGTAAACCCAGATTTAGCAAGCTGGTCTCCCGCAAAGGTAAGAGGTGCTTTCAAGTCAAACCTGTGATTTGGTAACTCCGTGGACTCATCATCAGTGCCGTTTTCTGGGCAACAACATTGTAGTGGTTTACTTCCCCCCCCCTCATGATTTTTCAATTTCTCAATCTTGCTTAGCCCTCAAGACAAAAAAAATAAACAATTAATTATTCTTTGTAGTCTTCAGTGTAGGATCTGCTTTCCAGTGTATTCCAGTCTCCAAGGCATTTGTGACAACAAGCAACCCCTGACAGAACCTGTGCAGGTTCCTAATTAACCCATATTCACACCAAGCAAAGAAATTTAATGTTACTTAGAGTGCCTGAATCAAGAGGTTGATTCCCAGATCATATACTATGACATAGTTTCTTTGATTGTAGTTTATAGTGTGAATTCCAATCTGCTCACTCTATAATTAATTAAAATGAAGCTAAATTAGATTGAAAGTAGTTCAGTTTGTCCAGTGGAAGATTACATTTTGCAACAATTTCACAAAGTTCCGATTCATAAACTGCCATGCAGAAAATTAAACTGCCACAGAAAATTGAACTGCCATGTAAAGGAGCCCCTGGCGTTCTCTCTGAGTTTTTCCCTTTGAATGGGATTGAAATTTGGGGAGTTAGCATAACTGCAACTCACTAGAGAGAATAGAATACAATGAAAGCTAAGATGTTGACACATATCCCTTGAGCACTGCTAACTAGATACTTGTAAGAACATCATACTCCACCCTTGATAATTTCTAAAAAATTGTGTCGAGGAAAAAAATGTCTTCAAATTAAAATGAGAACTATTTAAAAAATGCAAGATAAGGTTAATTTGCTTGGTGCTAATAAAAATGATCCAGAAGTGTGAATAACTGTCACAAAAACTGTAGCCTAAGCCCTTTGGACCTTCAAGAAATATACAGATGTGCCTTAGCTGTTTGCATTGCACCAAGTGGCTCTGTCTTGCATGGCGTTGTACCTGATGCAATGCAAGTTTAATCTATTTAAAGAAAGAAAGTTTAAAGATTTTTAATGATCGGTCTCTCCCCTCCACCTTCCTTCATCCTGTCAGGCTTAGTCAAACAGGCTAGAAAGAAGTAAATAAAGGTTTTTGACTTTTGTAAGATACCTACCACCATAACTATTCTTGGATATCACTTTAATTGTAAACTTGAATTTGTAATGGTATATTATTTATTGTTATTGTTAAGACTTGGCACTCGGAAACTCTGAAGAAAGTAGTGCAATAACACTGGGTGAAGAAATTGATCTTGTTTATATGGGGCTCCAAAGGGCACAGCCATTTCCCTGTACTTCCTTTGGTTTGACAGATGGGTGCCCTTTAGGGGTCTCATCAGAAGATGCCTATACCCATGTAGCCTGGAGGCATCCCTTGCTTGTAATTATTCTTTCTCTCCAACTCTCCCTCTTTGTGAGGGTGCTCTGATTGTTTTGTCTGCCCCATTTGCATGGCAGGTGCAGGCTTCAACAGTGATTTTTAAACTTCAGGCTGTTCCTCCCTCCCTCCCTCCCTCCCTCCCCTTTTTAGGGCGGTAGACGCTCTCCACCCCAGCCTCAGGAGCCCATAAGCTCTTCTCCTCCATTTTCCCAGAAACTTGAAGATGGTGGGGTTGAGATGCAATTCTTCTTTCTTTCGCTCTTTCTTCTCTCCCCCCACTGTCCCTGGCTAAAAGAACAGCCCGATTGTGAGCAGAGATGGAATGGACACCCAAAAAGGGAAGCCTGCAAAAAGGGACACTGGGTAGCAGGCGAAGGTTGGAGTAAGGGAGCACTAATCACTGAACCAGGAGACAAATACGATTACCAGCTCTGAGCCTTGAGTCAGAAAGTCTCATAGACTTTAAGATGTTAATCCCCAAGCTAATCCTTCCTTTGGCGTGTCGGAATAGTGCAGCCACAAGAGTTGTTTTGTTATTTATATTGGCGTTTAATAAAACTCAGGCAGTGGTGAATGGGTTGCCCACTCTCCAATGGTAATTAATTCCCTATTTCAGTGACCCAATTGTGCTGGGATAGAGCAGCGGGACAGTCCCACTGCCCCAACCCGCCTTTGTGCAGCTTACATGGCTCTCGTGCTTCAACAGCTATGGAAACCCATTCTTTTGATGTCATTCAAGGAGTTTTCCTTGGGTATCTTCTAAACTTCAAGAACTCCTTTCTTTTCCCAAATGCATGAAAAGCGGGCCTGGCTTGACCACCTCTGTAGAATTTAATGATTCGTTGAAAGGGTCTTGAGGAAGGAGGGGGCAAAAGAAGGAGAAGATATAGACAAACACATATCTGTAGATGAGATGGGGGGAAGAAATCTGACAGATCCCTATTAGAATAAACTCTGTGTGCTTCAAAGTACAGCACAAAATTACCAACTTTTGTTATTAATTTATTTATTCAATTTCCAAACGTTGGAAGTCAAGGAATTCTATTTCCAAGAATACAGACTTCAGTAGAATGGAATTCATTCAGGTGTAGGAAGTACGGTAGTTTAAATAAAATCAATGAAGAGTGCATTGATTTTAATCAATATAAGAAGTTCATGCAGCAGTAGCATTGAAAGACATCCTAACTTAAAATAGCAGGACTATGTCTTTATATGCACTTTCAGTGGGGGAAAAAAAATCTCTTAGCAAGTCACAGAAACAATTCAGAATTCAAATAAGAAAATACAGAGTGAACCATATGGCCAGGGTAGCTTGAGTTGGCTGCGTTTTTTCTTAGACAAAGAAGGGATTGAGAGTTGAAGGAAAGGAGAAAAAAACCCCAACTTTCCGGCTGATGAAGCTGTTGTCTGGAGGCAATGATCCCAAATCTCAAGGCTTTATTCCAAGCTCCGACTGAGACGTGATATGTCATATGATTAGCATCTTTCATATTTACAAGAGAAGTATAGGCTGCCAGCCTTTAGAGAAAGGCGAGAGAAAGAAGGGGCATATGCTGAAATGGATTTAGCATTTGAAAGAGAGAAAAGAGATAGGATAAATACACTTAAACGAGGATTTAGTTTTACTCCTGTTGCGTTCTAATGGATTGTTGATTGAGATTTTAGGGAGCTGGAACGGGTGTCACCAGTAATTTAAAAGATGCTATTCAGCTCTTGACTATTCCTTCCACACTTTGTGTATTAATGGGTTTAGTGACAGCTTGAGCTAAAAGAAAACCTTTTTAAGAAATAACCAAAATATGATAGTGAAACTCGCCTTCACTTTTGAAATGTAGATAGCTTTCAAAGTTTAGAGAGCAATTTTCCTTTGGCTGAAGAGAACTTCAAAGTCTATTGGTAAGAGTTTTGCATCACATTTGAATAATTATCTTAATTCATGTGAGATTATGCAAATTGTCATTATTTCAAAGAAAAAAATAGATGACCTTTGCTTGCTACCTTCATGCTGTGAAATGAAAAGCAGAGAGTACACTGGCACCACCTAACGGACAAATTTAATTTTAGCTAGAATCTTAACACTGCAAAAAACAAAATGTATATTTCTAAGAGGCAATATTTTAAATCTGAAAATATTGTCCATACAATACTTTGGGAAGGCTGATAGCGTGTTATTTTAAACAATTAGAATAGAATTGTGATATAGTAAAAGTAATAACTGGCTAAACAATGGAGGGTTAGTTTCTATTAGAAGATTAAATTCTTTCTATCCAAAACCATTAACTTCAATACATTTTGATATCCACTTTCTAAAGTATTATTCAAACAAACAAAAATGAGAATATATGTTCAACTGATCATGCAACGACATCTTCTGTGTTGTTAGTTTTTGTAAGATGAATGAAACTGTATTTTATGTACATTAGCAAAAAAACAACGTTATTACAAAGTCATGGGAATATTATAATTTATCATGATTTCTTAGGAGTGTGAGATAATTAGTTTAAGAATGCTTATTAAAGTAACTTTAATTTTATTGCCTCCTAAAATCCCAAAGATGGCATGCTTGATAAAGTGAATATTGCAGGATATTGCAGGATCAAAGTGAATATTGGTATTCAAAAATATATATTTATTTTTTACAAAATATTTAAAAAATATGTAATATGTTTCAAATTAACTATAGAAGATAACGTATTTAACAATATATATTAATCAATAGGATGTAAAATATAAGATGGACTCTAAAGCAATGATTTATACCTTTCTTTTATAAGCAGTGATACTTATCCTGAGATTTAGGATGTTAACATAAAGAGAAAATCGTCCAAGACTGTGAAATATAGAACCCATGCAAAGAAAAGCCAGGTGTAGAATTTTTTCTCAAATTAAAACATACTTTCCATTCCCTCCTCCCCCCCTTTGTTTGGTTTATAACTTAGCAGTTACCAACAAATGCCAAGAATTATAATAGTGACACTATAAGGGTCTTATGTATTGCTCAGACACATACCTTGAATACCATGTCTTGTTCTGGCAGTACACTTAGAAGATGAAACAAACATGATCAGGGATCTTTAAATTAAGCCAGAAGTAAAGAAATGTAAATAACTTGTTACATTAAGTGTTCAGAAAAGAAAACAGGAGGAGATATGATGGCACTGAAATATATGACAGGTTATTAGATAAAAGGTGAAGGCCTGAAATAGTGAATTTAAGTTACAAGGCGGCAGATTACTGAAAATATTTACTAAAAGAAAATGAGGTTTAACAGTGAAATCAATTACTTAAAGAATTAGTGGGTATCCATCCTTTGCATGTGTTCTAATTTAGCTATAGTTAATTTGTAAGAGATGCTTAGTTTGAATTCCTGCTTGAAGTTAGAGAGCTAGAATGGGTAGATTAAAGAATCCCTTCCGACACAGTGATACCAATTGATATAATTGTAAAAGGGGGAAAAAGCCAAGTATGGACTTTCTTCCCAATGATCTTACACAACTGATTGCAGAAAGTAGGTATCTATTGTAATAGTGAAAACTGTAATCCTTTATTTATGAATAAATTTGTGTCCTATTGAAAAATGCATGAGAAATATTTTAAATAGGTGTTTATTTAATGCCATGCTATTTATAGAGCAGTTCAAGAATTAAAACAGCTGTGTATGGAAAAAAAGTTTATTGTCATGAAATGTACAGTTCCTAGTAAGTTAGCTTTCATTAGAAATTACCTTGTTATAAAGTTATTTATTATATTTAAACTTTTTAAAAACCATTAATGCATGTAACATTACTGGAGGCACTTAAAAATATAAAAACTGTAATTTTTGATTTTCAAGATGAAATTGTTGTTATAGTTCAGTATGTTTATGTGTTTGTTTTTTGAGAAACTGATTCATTTTTAGATTTTTTCTTTTTCATGATGGCTTCTTCTTCCATCTTTCTCTTGAAATAAGATTTAACAATATCATTCAGTTGTTGCTCACATTGGTTAGCCTGCTGTAATCCATTTTTTCTCCCTATAAATAGCAGAATAGTATATTTATACATTAGCAGTTAAACTTTAAACACACTGGCCTATGTACATGATAGATATAGTGATGACTTTAAAGAGAGTCAATTTAAAATGGTAAAGAAGGGGTCCCCAACCCCCAAGCCATGCAAGTGGTGGGCAAGTGTGCATGCGCACAGCTCTATTTATGCGAGCAATGGGTGCATTTGCCCTCTGCTCGCACAAATGGAGTTGCATGTGCTCCTGTACGCACCTGCTGCTCACATAGAACCATCCCCTCTTCCTCACCAGTCTGCCAAGTTGTAAGCCAGTGGTTCCCAACCTTTTTTTGGCCAAGCCCCACCTAAGCATCTCTAAAATCCTGATGCCCCCTCCCTGTGACATATAATTCTTACTATTCAAAAAGTGAACTCCTACTCACACGGAGGAAGAAGCCTAAAAGGCCATTAACTTGGTTAACCAAGGTTCTAATTGCCCCCATTAAAAATCATATTGCCCCCCTGTGGGCCCCACGTTGGGAACCACTGTTGTAAACTGTTGTATCACCTTGAGCACAGAGAGCTTGGGTCAAGTCTCTAATGGATCAAAAAACTTGAAGGAAATTTTACCCAGCCATTCCCTCTCTAATCAGACTATGTCAACAAATTACTATTGTAAAAATAATATTGGAGTGGTTTCCCCCCTTTCTTGCATTTCAAAGAACAGGCAGACTGTAAGTATAATGAATAAATGCATGAGTAATTTATATTTTAAAATATCTTACTTTACCTGTGCAATGCTGAATAACACTTCCCCATAATTTGTTCTTTCTTAAACAGTTTAGATTTCCTACTATAAATAAATGTCTCTTTCCTCTAGTCAGAGCCACATTCACTCTCTTTTCTGAATCTATGAAGCCAACTTGTCTCGTCCTTACACAAGATAAAACAATTATTTCTTTCTCTGCTCCCTGAAAAGCATCTACTGTAGACACCTGGACCGTCTTTATTTGGGCAGCATCCATGTGTATAGCACCAAACAAGTTACGGATCTGCAAATAGAAACAGATGAAGTCCATGACAGTCTACAGTTTTGTATAAGATTAAATAAAATAAAATTATGGGTAATGATATATGCTCTTAAAATATCTACCACTGGAGCAGGTTGAATAAAAAAAAACCTAAAAACACAAATATTAATGAAAAATTTTATGGTTATGGGAGAAGCAGTACATTCAAAATTGAGGTAAGCCATCCCGTTACTAAACTATAAACTATTGGTTTTTAATTTATAGTGTATTTTAAACAGAATAATATCTGATAAATTCCCAATTAGTTTAAAGCATAATGAAGCTGAGAGTCTCTTGTTTGAAAAACATCAAATTAATGATATCCAAAACTGTTGGAATTGTTTTGGTGACTAAAAACACACCTTGCTCATTTGGGATTTGTAGAGAGTTATTACCCCAATCATAGATCCATCCACTCCGCTGGCAATCAGAGATTGTATTAATTTAACAATGAAAAACGATTCTGCCATATTGTAGAAACTGTTGTCTGCCTCGATCTAGAAAACAGATGGAAAAAAGTCAGTAATATGATTGTTTGGTAGAATAATGAAATGTAGTACTATTAATTTAAGACTTTTTATCAAGTTACATTTATCATAGGTCTGCCACTGGAATGCTCAATTAAATGAGACTAAGAGAAGTGCACACTCTAGGAAGAAGCTCATTTGTACGGATTAACTATTTTAGCCATGAGTGTATGAAATGGAGAAATTCCATGGAAATGTTATGCTCAGGATACGATCACTTCATGGATATCTCTTCTACAAATTCTACAAGTCCTGAACAATTTGGTTTACAAAAGAACATGAAAACCACAAGTTCTTAATTCTAAAGCATTATCTTAAATTAATGCAATACTTACTTGTTCTGATCCATTAACATTATAAAAACACAGTGTTGGTAGCCAGTCCAAGAGAGGACTTCGATCTGTTTCAGAAATTCCATTCAACATCATTCCTTCATAAAATAGCTCATTGGTTATAGCAGCAATAACAGGGTGACAACGATACTGTGTTCTAAGTAATATAGGTGCATATCCCTGTGATTATAGCAAGGAGAAAAAGAAAGAGAGCAAAAATAATGGAAAGCACTGTTAAATAACATTAGTTCAGTGTTTCTCAACCTTGGCAGTTTGAAGATGTGTGGACTTCAACTCCCAGAATTCCCCAGCCAGCGTTGCTGGCTGTGGAATTCTGGGAATTGAAGTCCACACATCTTCAAACTGCCAAGGTTGAGAAACACTGAACTAATGTTATCAATTATACAGTATAATGTAGGAAAATAGCAGGCAGAGCTGAGAGGGGGTGAAATCAGGCACATCATCACTTTAGAGTCCTTGAATTGCTGCTCCCCTCTTGAATTCCTTTGACCCTTATCTACCACCAAATTAGTGCTGTTAGTTAACCAGTGTCTTGTGCATAGATTTGAATAAATAGTCTATGCTGCAACTTGAAGAATGATACCGATTCTTTGTGCCTAACATATAAACTCTTATTGTATAATAATACAATATTGAGATTTCTTTTTATGCCAGGCTTTTTGTTGTAAGTAATATATGCAACAATATAAGGATAATAAGACAAATAGTTATTAAAATATACATTAGGAAAATATTAAGTCTTTTGTGTCATGGGACAAATACTATAATTTTTAAAATATATATATATAAATCCAATCATTTAAAATGCTTAGGAATTTTATCAGAGACAGATTTCAGACCATTGTGTCATTATAGAAAAGAATTCACAAAAGTGGTCATAAGAAATTTATTTTACACTGATTATTTCAGAAAATATGTAAATTGGTTTTAAAATCTTGCTAACACGAATTGGAATACTAATTCATATTTTTAGGGCTGTCATGCTATCATCACACGTCTGATATAAATAAGATATTAGCCTAGCTCTATATAACTGTTAATGATGAAAAATATACTTGTCTTCTGGTTTATAAAATGTTTCAGTATACAAAGAGTTATAAACTCTTTATCCATAGCTATGGAGAACTGAGGTAATTTTTTAATGTGCTCAGAAGGCTAAATCTACCTGCAAATTTGAAATGTGGATTGTTCTTTATGATGTTTAGAGTGGTTTTTTTTTCAACAAAGAAGTAAGATAATTTGGTCACATACCTTTGTTTTGTTTTTCTAAATATATTTACATACTATCTTTTTATTTGTGAATATTTTCCTTGCAGCAACTGTCTTGTCAGATTATTAATCAGCAACATTTGGACTGTATTTGTATTTTTTCTATTTTAATAAAGGAAGAAGAAATTGCAAAACCCACCCTTCGAGGAAAAAAACCCATAATAGTTTCATCTTATCTACAAATGTGACCAAATATGCCAGCCAAGCTTGTAGGCTACAGAATATCTTACTTTAAAGATCTAAAAACGGAATGTTGTTTGATAAATTTCCCCCCGCCCCAAATTAAAGAAGCACTAGTATTTGTGAAAATTGTACACTGGCCTTACTGATTCAGCGCAGATACTGAAACTGATCTTGCCTGGTTCAGAAATCTGCAAAATATGATTTATTCATAGCATTACTTTAACTGCACCACTAATTCTTCATGGAAGCACTTTTAGAGAAGATAATTATCTAGTTCTTATGATAATCTTCTGTATGAATGGCTATTCATGATGGACATCTGATCTGTCGCATGTATTCTATGTGATATGTATTCTGTACAGTAGAAATACCTACCGAGTATGTACTAAATATTTTCATAAAAAAGCAAGGCATATAACATTAAGAAAGCAACATTTTGATGTATAACATTTTGACTCACTTTCTAGGCTCTAAATATTTTTAAAATTTAAAAAAACCAAGTCTCTATATCTCTAGATATTAGAAGTACAAACCATTAAACAAAGTCGATCAAAGAGAGTTTGTTCCAAACCACTGTCATGTGCACTTTCAGACCCTTGAATGGTAGGTGGCAACTGCTTAGGATCTCCAACAAGAACCAACTTTTCACATTCAAAACTATAAATGGAAACACATTTCTGACCATCACATATTAAACTTAAAAAACGGGAAACTTTCTTTCAGTAAAAGGCAACCATATATCATATAAATCATAGTGTTGGGCAAAAAAAGTCTAAAGACAAAACAGACAACCTGGCCAACTTCATTGTAAACTGTAACTGGTAATACACAGCTGAAACTATGCTTTATGTCTGTTTACTTGCTAAAGAGTTTAAACTTGTACTAGGCTTCAGACCTCTGTGCTAAAAACAGTTAATTATCTTTAATTTTCTTCCACATAACAAAGTTCAAGAAAACTTGGAGTATGGTATAAAATTGTGGTTAATATAGAAGACCAAACAAAAATATATTAAAATATTATTGATCTTTCAATATTTAATGTTTTGCCAGCAGAATGTACAGTATAATCCTTACTAATTGATTACTTGTTCCCAATAAGCTTGTCTTTTAAAGCAAATGTATACTGTAACTTTTGTATTGTTTATAGCATTTTGCTCTTTGAATTGGCTTTCATTACGAACTCCGCTCTAATGCCTGGCCAATATTTATTCTCCAGGGGTAGGTTCCGGATTCTGCTACTGCTGGTTTGCTCAATTTGTCCAATTTGATGTGCTGCGCGGGCGCGCGGGGGTGTTGTGTGCACACATACGCAGCACTAAAAAAAGCTGTGCATGCACAGAAGCAAAAAACAAGATGGCGCCACGCGTACATATGCGCAGTACTAAAAAAAAGCTTCTGCACATGCGCAGAAGCAAAAAACAAGATGGCGCCGCTTACAGCGCCGCCGAGAGAACCAGCTCAGGGCCATGGTAGGCCTGGGTTGCTGCCGGTTCCAGCGATCCAGGCCGCCAAGTTACTAACGGTTCTATAGAACTGGCCCGAATCGGTAGGAACCCACCTCTGTTATTCTCTCTTAATTCCTTGGATAATATTAAGGTGTGTGCAGAAAAAATGTTACTTGAAACTGACCCAGTGTAAGGTGTCTCTGTTGTATTACACACTTAACAAGTATAAACTGAACCTTGGGATGTATAAAGGACTAATCTACCTTAATCAGATCTTTTGGGGGAATAAAAATAGCCATTCCTCTGGATTTGCCTGAATTAGCAGCTAAAAGCAAACTGATTCAACAAGAATCTTTGGAAAAAAAATGCTTCCAGTTTCTTGAAGATAAACAATATCTTGCTAAGACCCAATTCTAGAATTGTAAGAGTTTCTCAACTGGCTGTCTTCACCCTACTTGGAACATTTCTTTCACTATTTCAGCTTTAGTTTTCTAAATAATTTATTATATTTAAAAATTTATAAATAATTGAGATCACTTCACACAGCCATTCTTGCTATCAGCTATGCCATCGCAATTCCCCACTCCATTTTGAGAATTTAGTTACAAGGCTGGTCATTGAGTTGTTGCAATAAGAAGAATTATATTAGTTGCTTATAAAATGTTTTCTTGTTTACATCTTAAACTTACAACTTACTTCATAAGTTAAAACAACCAGTATACCTGAATTTAATTATTGGTAGAAGTCAACTTATGATCATAATTGAGCCTGGAATTACATCCCTAAGTCATGCTGATTGTTAAGTTGGTCACTATGGGACTGCACCCAATTTTGAATAGAATAGAATAGAATTTTTTTATTGGCCAAGTGTGATTGGACACACAAGGAATTTGTCTTGGTGCATATGCTCTCAGTGAAACCATTAGAGAGCATTTCACCGAGGCAGCCTTCGGCGGAGCCATCTTGGATGTTTTTTCAATTTTGCAATCTTTTCTGCGCCAGTCATTAAGTGTTTCACCATGATCATTAACAAACGTGGCAGTCATTAAGTGAATGTGACAGTTCTTAAGTGAATCCATTGTCTGGATTTTGCCAGAAACTGGAAGTAAATGGTTCCTGCAAAAAAAATTGTACACCGTGGTCATGTGACCATGGGATACTGCAAACAGCCTTAAATGCAAGGTGGTTGCTGAGTGCCCAAAATATGATAATGTGAAGGGGGGGGGGCTGTTCATTGAAATGTTGAATCTGGATTATATGTAGTCCTGGGGAAGTCTGTTGTAAGTTTGAACGATTGCTAATTGACTGGTTATAAGTCAAGGAGTGTAATAACAAAGTAAAATGATGGCATACCTTGCAATAGGGAGCAGAGAGGATGGTTCTGTCATTTGACTACACTCATCTAGAATCACTATAGGAAATTTAAGACTTTTCATGCATGGAAATGAGCAGGCAGCACAGGTAGATCCCACTACCCTCACCTGTATCAATAGAGGAAACATAAAGCCATCTGTATACTCATACAAATAATGAACAAGTTGTACAACCAAAATTCAATTTCTTTATTTGGTAATTGAATGTGTTTATACTCAAAAAATGGTGCAACCAATAAAAAAAATCACATTTATAATGTAACCTAATGAGCAAACATGAACTCATGATGCCGATTCTATAACCCCCATGCCTGAAGTTTGCTTTTAAAAATTAGTTAAAAATGCAAGTTCAGTTTATTCATCTGATGCCATGTTCCACTATAACGTATTTCAATAAAAATGATTACTTTATAGCCCAGTCTTTTTCATAATTATAATAAATGCTCAATTTAAGGGGCAGTAGTTTACTAGATTTTGAATGTAATGGTCAAATTTACCCACTTAACAACTAGCTAGCTTACCAAGGTGAATTGTGGCCTTAAATCAAGATGTATGTGCATTAAGAAAAACTGTTTACTAGGAATGAACATTTATTTTACTTAATAATATAGTTGAAATAAGAGAGCATTATATGTATTTAACTTCTGGGTCTATGACCATTCGCCACGGCCAACTTGCCACAGCCAACTCGCTGCAGGACAACTCACTGCTGGACAAGAGTTACACTAATATCAAAGAAATGGTGGAATAGAATCATTAAAGAAAGGATGCAAAAGGAGGGACAGAATGAAATGTGAATGGCAAAAATTAAAATAATGTTTATTTATTTTACATAATTAAATAGAATTGTTAAATTGTCCCACAGCGAGTTGTATTGCAGCAAGTTGTCCCGTTCCCTTAATTTCCAGAGCAACTTCTTTATTAATATTGGCAGAAAGAAAATGTGTTTGTCACAATAAAACATATTATATTCAAATAATTCCAATTCCAATTTTTGCCTGTAATTGTCATAATTCCCAAAGAGGTTCATCATAATACCTGTCCAAAGTATTCATTTGTAGTACCATTGAGTTAGATCTACTAAGTCTACAGTTCCAACATTAATAGCCATAAAAGTGATAGTTAATTATGTTTACACCATTTACATTCCATTTCACCATCAATGTACAACTGGGGCAAGAGTCCAATTAACTGTCTCCAAAAAGGAAATGCTAACAGCTCCCTCACTTTCTCAATAACTGAATATATGATTTTTCACTCAGGAATTTACAGTTCCAGCCTGTCTTTTTACATAAGATTTAGTTGTATTCTTAATGTTCCATTGGCTTTAGGCTAGATGGCTTTACTCTTGATTCTTTTTATGATTGTTTTGGATTTTTTTCCCTACAAATTCCATTAATATAACAATACACACATACCTTAAAATATATCAATAACAAAGATAGACATACATTTTAAATCAGTCATATTCTTTTTATGATTTTTGTATACCACATTGTACCACTTAACCAGAGCAACTACTACTACTACTACTACTACTACTACTACTACTACTAATAATAATAATAATAATAATAATAATAATAATAATAATAATAAACTATGCTACTTATTGGCACATGCAAATACACTTCATTATTACCTTTCTCAGGGAAGCTTTATTGGTGCCCAGTTTATGTTGTTCAATAGTTTTCTTCACATACATTTTTTCCACTGGGCTTAAATCCTCCTTCATCAAGGCAAGTAATTCTTTCAGCTGTTCATTTTCAGATCCTGAGTCAGCATGCAAGCTTTAACATATTGAATTTTTTAAAAGGGAGGAATAATACTGAATGGAATAGTTTACGAATGAAAAGATCTCTCTGCACAAAAGACTGCTGCTTCTACTTTAGGTAGAAGCTGAAATCTAAGAAAAGATCCCAGTCAGCCATGCCACAAAAGATAGCATAGCATATTGTTTATGGAATAAAGAACAGAAGGGATTATCTAGTCTAAATGAGCCTTGTGTAAAAAATTATATTTATACCCAAATAATAAATTATAAGCAGCAACTTACGTTAGAACTTACGTGTTCATATATGAGCGCATTCAAACCTTTTGCACAGATAGTAGCCAGCAAGAATTTATTTACTTATTAGATTTATTGGGCTAACTATCTCAAACACATGATTCTAAGCAGCTCATATATTTGTTTTAAAATGAACATTTTACACCAGTTTCTTCCAGAGTAGCTTATAAAAATCAAGACAAATTTTAAAAAATAATTTTAAAATGACCAAACAACAGAATGCAGTTAACAATAAAACCATAGAAAAATTCATGTGACTTCTTAAAAAGATCTTAAAAATAAAATGTCTTGTAACACAATAATATAGAAGTACTCAACACCCCAACCTTATTAAGAATCCATTTCAAGTGCTTATTTTGATAATTTATGTCCCATACTTTCTAAATACTTAAAATGGCTTACATCCTTTAATAAAAGCTGTCAGAATGTTCAGTGTTCACTTATCCCATGTTGGCTTTGTAGGATAGGGAGTAATGGTAAATGAATCTAGAAAAAGATTTTATGATGAAAGCAATAGAGGAATAATTATTCTAATTGTATAAGTTGCTAAAAATTATTTTGAATTTCCACCTAGCTTCCTGTAAAAAAAGTCACACAACTGTGACAGCTGCTTATATGGCTCTCTTGTGAAAATACTAGTCTATGCTTGTGCCTCTACATCAGGGGTGTCAAACTCAGGTCGTCATGGCATTGTCATGTGACGTATCACGATCCTCCCCCTCAGGGGTGGGTTCCACTTACCTTCGCCACCGGTTTGCATCGCGATGTTTCGTGCTCGTGTGATTTCACTTCCGCGCATGCTCAGAAGCAGGAATTCGCCCGAAACACAGCTGAGGAGCTCATCAGCTGTGCTTCGGGCAAAGAAATAAAGGTCGGTATTCACCTGTGGGCGGGCTCTTTTTCAAGCCGTGTAAGGGGAAAAATAAAATAAAAAGATGGTGGCGCACATGGAACGGCACCAACAGTGATGTCACCAGCGGGTCGTTACCGGTTCGGGCGATCCGGTCCGAACTGGGAGGAACCCACCCCTGCTCCACCTTCACTAAACCGGCGTGGCCAGCGCGTGACACATCCGGCCTGCAGGCTGCAAGTTTGACAGCCCTGCTCTACACAAACTCCTGCTTGATCAAAGGCTCCTCGTAGACCCACAGATGACACTTGGACCTGATTAAACATTTTAAGCAAGTTACCTATAAGGAAGTATTGGCTTTGCAATTTTTTTAATGCTTCCCACTCTAATGAAGTCTTCAAATCCAATGTCTAGTAGGCTGAAATAAACAATAATTCATTATTTGAAATATCTTAAAAGAAATGTTGATCCTTTCATTTATATTTATTCATGGTCATTAAACTGCATCACTTTATACATTGAAATTTTCCTGTGCAAATCTGAGCTATCGCACTGGAATATCCTTCACAAATTACAAGGGCTCAGGAAGTGGGGCTTTTATGTGTGTGTGCATAACCTTTTGAGTCAGTGTTGATTACTGGCAATTACCATGCACTTTTCTTGGCAAGATTATGGAAATTGCCTCCTTCCTGAGACAGAATGACCAGCCCAACCGGTCTCCCAACTCTGCCTGAAGCAGGACTAGAACTCATAGTCTCCCGGTTTATAGCCTGATGCCTTAACCACTACACCAAATTGCCACAGGACAGCGAAGGGACATATATAAACAGTTTTTCTCCATTTGAGTGGTAAATCTTTCCACTGAATGCTTCAGCTTCAGGGACAAAGGCAGGGGTGAAATCCTCCCAGTTCGCTCTTACCTGTTGGTCGCCGCACAGCCGAACAACCTGGTGGCATTCGTGGCGCGGGGCTTCCCCCACCCGCTTCCCCCACCCACCTGGACGCCGGCATTTGCATTCTTTTGCCCTCTGCCCATGCGCAAAGCGTTCTGCTTGCGCAGAGGGCAAAAGAACGCAAATGCCGGCGTCCAGGTGGGCGGGGGAAGCGGGCGGGGGAAGCCCTGCACCGCGAACGCCACCAGGTTGTTCGGCTGTGCGGCGACCAACAGGTAAGAGCGAACCGGGAGGATTTCACCCCTGGCAAAGGCATATAAATGCTCCTTTTACTCTGCAAAAGGACTATGAATTGCAGGAATTTGGGTAGAAACTTGCTACATTAATCATCTTGTCACTATGTGGCAGGGATAAATAGAAGAGGAGACTCAGAAAACTGCTCTTGAGGCAGAGTTTGGTTTAAATTTCAATAGGTGTTCATAGAATTGCAAGATTCCAAAGAAACTCCAGTAACATTTTTTTCATTTTTCAGTTTTTCTAAATTAATTATCATCAGATATAAGCCTTTAAAATGTTTTCTAACCTTAGACTAAACTAGTATTTACGAGTATTCTCATAAATGTGAAAGTTTGATTAGAAAGTGCTTTTAGAGTTCACCAAAATAGCATTTTAGGTTGCTATCCAGAAGAAAAACAAAAGGCTGCATTTGATTTGTTTGCAAAAACAGAAGAGCATATCAAGATTAATTATATGCACATACATTATTATTGGGGAAAAACATATTTTATGGAAACAATTTGAGCATGATTTCTAAATTACTAACCTCAATAGTATTCTGTCTACAGCAACATTGGTGGAAGAAGAAACCAATATTTTCCATGGCACTGACCGTTTGCCATTAGCTGCTTCATGGATTTCAAATATTTGGGCCAGGAATAAAATAACAATAGCCAGCAATAAGCTTTTTCCGGATCCAAATACACCTACATGTGGAGTTTAATAAATTACCGGTAAGTACATTCACAGAATCAAACATATTGTGTAGTATTCTTTCAAACAGGTATTTTCTTTGAAACTGGGCTGAGCATTAAGGAGGATAGAGAAATCAAACATTCATCATGAGAAAACAAAACTAAGCATTCTTAGCAGTATATACAATATAGTGATTGCATCTAATTAGCTGAAATGTAATATTGGAATTAGAATAGAAAGCTGACTAATACTATAATTGCAATATAGGTCGTCCTTGACTTATGGCTGTAATTAAGCTTGGAATTTATGCTAGAATAGTGAGAAGATTCAGATAATATTCTCTTTGTGTAATTCTGTGTAGGTAGAACATATCTTTCTATTTAACCTGCAGGTCAGTGGATATTGAAGTGGATTGTACAGAAAACCTATTCAGTATAAATCATCCTAAATAAACCTAAATAAAATTCTTAGTTTCCTCCCCAATGCACTTTTGCATACCGCAAATATGCTCATGGCAAAATCCTAACCTTCTAGAGTAGATTTGCTGGGGTACATGGGAAGCTGCAAGATGGAATATAAATCTACCCTGTTACCCCCAAAATAAGACATCCCCTGATAATAAGCCCAATCGGGCTTTTGAGTGCATGGCAATAAGGCCAAGCACTTATTTCAGGGTTCAAAAATATAAGACAGGGTCTTATTTTAGGGGGAAACACAGTAGTACTGTATACAGTTCAAAGGTTTGACTATAAATGGTTGATAATAGTTTTTTTTAAATCTAAATTAAAATCCTGGAAAAAAATGTTTAGATACTGTAGATAGATAGATAGAATTCTTTATTGGCCAAGTGTGATTGGACACACAAGGAATTTGTCTTTGGTGCATATGCTCCCAGTGTACATAAAAGAAAAGATACATTTGTCAAGAATCATGAGGTACAACACTTAATCATTGTCATAGGGTTTAGAGAAGAAAGACAAAATTGAAGATGCTTCATTTAAAATATAGACTGAATATAGCAGGTGTCCCCAACCTGTGGGCCATGAGGGGTTTGCAACTGGGTGGAAGAAACGGCCAGCAAGCGTATATTCTCCATTTAAGTGAATGACGTGCATGTGTGCACGCTGCTTGTGCAAATGGAGTTGCATGCGCACTTCCCGGCCCCTCGCATGAACCATCCCACTTCCAAAGCTGGAAACATTGGGGAACTCTGGAATATAGGATTGGAGAAGCCAAAAAAAAAAAAAGAAGGTCTTGTGAAATAATTTACCATGTATTATTGTTATTGGAAATGTCGAATGCTTCGCTGTTTCTGTGTTTATTTCTTGAGATGTCATCATGGCAGCGATCTGCAACATTGCTGTGGCCTGATCTTTATTTAGCTGAAAAGCTTGTATAATTTTATCAGCAAGATTTATAACTATTTCTGGGCTGAAAGCTTCAGATTTTATTGCATTTGTATTTAGCGCTGGTGGTTTAAACTTTTGTTTTCTTTCTTTGGTTTTTGGAAACAATTCTTTGAAACCCCTAAAATGCAAGAAAAGAGAACCTATTTAGAACTTAGCACTAGAATTAAAATATATTTCCAGTCAAATAATTCAAATATCAATGAATGTACAAATCTGTTTGTTTTTAAAAGATAGTATCACTTCTTACTTTGTAAGTAGATGTTGCATGATTGGCAAAGTAATTGATACATTTTCCTGTATATTTCTCAAATTTGTGAGTTCAGTGCTAGCATTACACACAAACAAGGCATGAACAATCACTAAGAAAGAAAATATAATAAGAAATAGATATTTAGAGATGAACTTGGCTAAAAAAACATTTGAATCTTAAGTTACGTTCAAAAAGACAAGACACTAGTATGCATGCCAATATCAATTGTAACAATAGTTTTAAGGTAAATAATAGGCATTGGGAGATATAATCTAATTTGTTTTAACACTCATGGATTAGTTAGGGAATGTTGTATTTCCTTGCTCTCAAAGCAAAAATTTTCAGAAATGACCTGCCTCTAAAAAATTCCCATTCCCGTGTTGTTCCCTGGAACTGAAGAGGTTTTTTTAAATTATTATGATTATCTAATTTTGTCTGTTTTAACAAGGATATGTTTGAATTTCCCCCCCATCTCTTCACATACCACGTAAATGTTTCTGTAAGAAAAGCATGTAACTGGGTTTCAGTTTATTCAGTTCAATCCATTTTCTGTTCTCTAACTCTGCTTTCCCACTAATCTTTTCAAAATGTACGTGATATACCTTGAGTTTAATCAAAGTTGTAAAAATGTTTAACTTTCTCAAGCTGACCATGAATTAAGATAATTTTCAAGAAAACACATTTCAGTTGCAGCAAAATATCCTGTGGATAAGTAAAATATTTTGGCTATTTAGATTTTCCAACTTACCAAATGCCCTGGCCTGGGTTTCCCACTGTCTTTTAAAGAGCTAATCTGATTCAATGATAATTTTTCCAGTAAAAGCTGTTAGAATTCCGTTTTATGGCATATTAGAGTTAGTCATATTTTGAATAATCTATTCTAAAACCTTACAGGGAAAAAACATTGAGCAGAAACTTACTATCTGAGCACCAATTTGATGGGCTATAACCATTAAGAGGCTCCAACTCCACTTCATTATTAGAGGATGGTCCAAAAAAAACACTATATGCAATGAAAGTGTCCAAGGGTTCAAAGGTCAAAGTCTTGGAAACAACCCAAAGATCATCTGTCAACATAGTACATACATTTGCATAAGTTACACCAATCAAACAATTTTGCAATTCAGAAGTAAAGCTACAATTGAAACTTCGGGAAAAAAAGTTATTTTCCTTTTTTATTTTCTATGTCTTCATGCTGAAAAAACAAAAACATTGGTATTATTCCTTCTCTTAACCAGGAATGCATTGTGTAAATATCTATTTTCATATTAAGTAATTTCATATTCTTAAGAGTGCTATTTGAAAAACTATTCTCTGAAAGGTATTTTAAATTTTATCACGTACATCACTTAATTGATTATGCACAGAAAAAAGTCATTCACAACTGTTTCACTATATAGGCTAAATATTAAATAAAAATATAATATTTATTTATTTACAGATCTATAATTTAAATTTCTAAGGCCACCTTTTTGAAGATTTTAAATAATTTGGAAAGACATGTCCAACACTACTCTTGTATACTGAACCAGCTAGAGCTTCCAAGTGATCTTCAAAGGTAGCCCCATAGAGAACATATTGCAGTAGTCCATACATGAGGTGATTAAGGCAGAGTTACTGTAAGAAGAGTCTCCTAGTCTGGCAACAGGTGCAAAAGATAAGTCTATGCAAAAATTTCCTGGCCACAGCTGCCAACTACTTGAGTAGAAGCTACAAGTCTAGGAAAAACTCCAAACTATACACCAGTTCTGTCTGTGGAAGCGCAAGCCATCCAGAACTAAACTTAGAAAATCCTCAGAGTCAAATAGTTCATGGACCCATAGCCATTCAGCATTGCTGAGTGTTGGTCTTAACCCTTTTTCTCCCCATCCAGACCACAACAGAATCAGGCACTGGGACAAAACCATGACAATATCATTTGGTCAGTCAGGGAGTCAAGATACATAGCTTGGTATCATCAGAACTGAGTCAGATGCTTTGTGGACAGCTACAGGAATCAATTCAAATCAATCGATCAATCATCAATCCATTATTGATGATCTATTACATCTTTTACAATAATTATGTTATTGTAATAAATGACCTGGCTCAACAATCACATACATGTTGAACAGGAGATGAAGGTATGGCAGAGTCATCTATGGGACATATGGCCCCAAAGAAATGTGTGGCTTAGGGTTCCTTCTGGATTTGGGGCTTCGGCCAAATAGCAGAAAGAAGCCTGGATGGGCCTTTGCCCAACATTGACTGGTACAACAATTGTAGCCCTATTTACTCCAAGATGCCTTGGCAACAGTAACTCACAGCCTGATCACCAACACAGATTTGGTGTCCTGTTGTAATATGCTCTCTATGGAGCTGTCTTTGGAGACAACTTGGAAGCTCCAACTAGCCCAGAATACAAGTGTCCAGACTGCTGACTCCAGCATGAGGGTTTCTTTATACTTTTATATTTTTGTTATATTGTAAATTATTTCTTACGTTATTATTTGTATATTTTTGGTTGCAGAATGCTACCAGTCATTAGATTGAGTCAGTTAACAAATAAATATGTTGTAACATAATGTAATGTAACAAAATGTAATGTAACATAAATTTTCTTTAGTCTCAGAGATTTTCAAATTTACCAACCTTTGCTATATGTAGAGGAATGCTCCTTCCGGTTCAGTTTAAGAAATAATTTCCTCTTAGACTCACAGTCCAAGCTAGCCTTTGCAATATTACATCTCTTCATCTTACCAAATTGTTTTCTTTGGGTATCAAACATTTTTCTGGAAAAATGAAATATAAGAACCCTGTAATTTATATTATTGCTTTTATAAGCAAATACTAAAAATAGATTTTCATGAAATAAATTTTTTTAATAAAACTGGGGACACAAGCTTTAATATTACTCAGAATAATGAATAAACTCTTCATTAGTATCAATATTAATATCAGTAACAGATATTGATTGAAAGTGCTAAATCTGGCAGGGGGGATAACATGACCAAAGAATTGCTTAGTTTGCTTGAAATTAATTTGTAATATTCGATTCATTATTACTATTTTTTAACTTTTTAATTACTCTTTTAGTAATTCTTTCTTAAAGAAGCTTAAATAATGTAGACACTATCTTCATTATTTATTAGCATCGCTTCCTTTCAGTTATAAACTACTATTCATCTAACTTTTCAACATACCTTATTAGAAGTTGACATTCTTCATAGATAGAAATTCTTTGACATCTGAGGTAAGTTCCAATACTCTTTATATCATGAAGTATAATACAAGGTTTACTCTCCATCTGTACAGGTTTTACATCTTCAAGCCACTTAAAAAAATCACATCGATCTGCTTTAGCAGCATCACAAGCATAGAACAGACGACCCTGGAGCAAAATACAAGCCATACAATAAATCAATTTGTGTAAGTGTGTGCTGCAATTGTGTGCATATAAATCTGATGAACAGATAACCTGACTAATTTTCAAGGGAGAGAGAGGTTGAGGGAGGGAGGGAGGGAGAGGGAGAGAAGAAAAAAGCTTAACTTTATTGGTCAACTGACTTTGTATAACAAATCTCTCTGAAGATGCTGATTCAGTTAACCTGATTTTGAGTTATATGGCTTTTTGGTCGCAGTATAAAGTTGTAACTAAGTATAACATCAGATTATTGAGCCGATACATCGTATTTATTAAAAGAAACTGATTTCCCCCCCACTGCTAAATTTGTTTAGTGACTCCCTTCTGTTCATACTATTTTCTATTAAAGAAAGAAATGCCAGGTTTAAAAAAAATGATATTCACTGAGAAAATTGCACAGGGACAAAACCTCCCAACAGTAATTATCATACTTACAAAAACAAAGCTTATACATAGGAATCCTATCCCTGGCCATTCAATATCATAAATGGGTCCTGTTGAAAGGGAAACCATTCCTCTTCCCTAGTGTGCAGACCTGAGCTGTTTCAGCAGCTTACCGTTAAAATACTCAAAATCTTTTGTCATAGTTATTAATTTCCATATTTTTCAGCTACTGTAAATATTCTGATAAAATGTATAATAAATTATTTTATTCCCCAAACACAAGCCAAATTTGCAATTTCACAAAAGTATGTACATCTATGCAATTCATGTGCATGTGCCATTCATATCTATCCTAGTAAAACCATGGTTAAAAAATTCCAATAATGCGTTTTAACCAGCCTCTAACAACGTACCTTATTTCGGCCTTCTTTTCTAACCATAACAAGCTTTGCTGCTATTTTGTGGCTGCAGAGAGGCGCAGAATTCTCTCGTTGCCCTTCTTTCACCGATGAATAGAAAGAGATATCCACTTTCCCAAGAGCTTTGTGTAGGTTTTTTGATAGTTCAAATAATAATATGTTTAAATGTTCTTTGCATAAAAATAGGAAATATGAGATGTTTTGCAATTAGTGGGAAAATATGCATGTTAATATATGCCATTTCATATCAAGTAATATTGAATTGCTTGAGTCACCTAGTCTACTTTTCCAGTTTAATAATGTGTCTAGGGAAGGGAAAAAACTAAATTAAAAACTTTAAAACTAAGTTTTTTTTTTAAATTTCACTGTCATTCATAAAAAAAAGAAATAATCTGTCAAGCATTTTAGTGCTAAACATGGGCTACCATACACAACTCCTATGATGTCAACAAAAGGAAATGAAAGGTACTAATTGACTTTGGAAGTAAGAGACAGGGACAGAATTAGTATGCAATTTTTCTTTTGCAAACTATAATAACTTCGTATAAGGCAGAAAGGCAAATGGCTAGAAATCCCATTGGTTCTATAAAATTTGACTTTTTGAGAAGTCTAATCAAAAATCTTGACTGCAATGCATTTTTAGAACCATTTATTAATTTTGAGTACCAGTACTAAAATGAAAAGTTGGACCATACCTATCAATGCAGTAGTAAAAACATTCTTATAATGTGCTGGAGACTGAAATTCAACTGGGATGTGTTGTTGTCGTTTAGGTACATTAGTATTCTTTACCATATCCGCCCTAGGGAAATACAGTTCAGAAGTGTCCTATAAAACAAAATAAGCAAATTCCTATTTCCATTTTTCTAATCTCATATGCAGAGATTACCTATATTTAAGACCACTGAATATAGCATTTATTAAAGCTATGTCTATTCTTCCAGTATTTATAACCACATATCTTACCTGGGTCTTTTAAAATACATCTATTTGAGTGCTAAATTTTAATCTTTAATAATCTGGAAATATTCTGTCTCTAGAATGTATACTGTAATGTATAATTTTGGAACTTGACTTTGTATAGTTCCATAAAAATCACTTCAAGGTCTTAAAACAATGACTGAAGATACAGGCTTGTTCTGAGGTTTGCAACTACAGTGCCCCGCTTTAGTCTAATACCGGTAAGAGTTTATGGTTAATTAGATTCCTTGTGTTAGCACAGTTTGCAGCAAAAGGAGGCGTCATGGTTTCATGAATGAGTAAAAACTCTACATATCTTAATTTGATAAACTATGATTATGAGAGTATCAAACTTAAATATTTTGAAACCTGTTAACACAGTATTCCTCAAAACCTTGTTAAAAAATTTGAGAAAACATTAGGCGCATACAAAAAAACTATTCTGCATGTACACATGATGGACAATATTTAACAGCATTTCTTAACATTGGGAACAATTACCGGTACATACCTTGCTATCTCTGGTTATATTGGGGAAATTCAGGTGACCTAACTCACTTAGAACTTCCTCAGTGCAAAAGTGTTGATTTAAGTGCAGGGAAAGTTTCTTTCTTTCTGAAACAGAATCTTGACTGATAAAGTTTTGCCGCTGTTTACAAAGCATGCTTTTTATTGTCTCCAGACGCTCAGAGTCCAGAGGGCTTTTATGGATGACATTACTCTGATTCTCTCTTCTGTATTCTAATGACATTCCTAAAAAACTCTCAGCTTTGATATCAGAAGCCATGGCCACTTCATTGCTATTTTGAGATCTCAAATCACAACTAGTTGTGTTGTGGTATTTCTGCCATTTGCTTTGTTCGTTTTGTTCAGACACATTAGGCAATGCACTCGGTATGGCTATCTTGTCTCTTACTCCTATGTACTTTTCACCCACAAAAATTTTACACATCCTGTCCTCAGGGTCTAACATTTCTGACTTGTCATATGTATTGACTACTGAGAAACCACAAGGATGATGAATCTGTTTACAGATTTTTGCACTGGAATAAAGCTGGAAATCAGAAAGTAGATTATCTACAAGTCCAGGAACAACTGGAGTTTGTGTTCCAAGAGTAGGTAAGAGGATAGACATATCACTTTCTGGATACATGGAGTCTCCCATTCCTATAAAACAGGGTATAGTATGCAGACACTTGAAAACAAAATTATACTGATAATATAGTAAAGCATTAATATTAGTATTATATTTTTGGAATGCACTGCCTTTCCCTAAATATTTTCAGTAGCAAAAACTTCAACGGCAGTCATTACTAATACAGCATAATGTATTTCTTACTGGAAGGTTACAATAAAACTACACTAATGATTTTTTAAAAGAAAAGGATCTTAAAACTTTGGTTATATATTTGGTTATATAGTATATAATATAGTTTTGAAAATTTGGAGCTGCTATATTCTTCAAAACTAATACAGTTAAAACTTTAAAGTACAGGAGAAATTTTCATAAGAATAATAAGAGAGTGTCTTTGTTATTTGAAAGTCAAATTTAGTTCCTAGTTACTTTTATTAACCTAGCTTAACCTAGGTTATTAACCTTTTATTAACCTAGCCGCCCAGAGTCCCCCGGGAGTTGGGCGGCATAGAAATCCATTTAAATAAAATAAATAAATAAAATAAATAGCTATACCTCTAAACAAAATCAATTAGATTATAAGTTGGGAAGACATCAAAACATTTTGCAATATGTCTGCATTTCTTAATATTGAATTTTTATAGCTATTTCATAAATAGAAAATAACTGGGATGTGATAGGTAGAGACTGAATAACTTTATTTTGTTCATGGATTAAAAAATAGCTCATAAATGAAAAGTTGCACTGACAGAGATTAGGAGATGCAGAAGTTGCTTTTTATGAGCAGGAAAATCATGACCCGGCAAATAGGCAGGGATGGAGGAAATTTCAGCAACATTTTTAAAAATGTGAATTACTTACATTTTGTTAGTGATCAAACTAGAAGAATGCTCAAACACTAACTGGAGCATTCCAAAAAATCTTGCACAACTGTTATTTATATCATCAACAATCAAACCTTCCTTACTGAAAAAGGTTTTTTTATTATCCAAATGCAAGTCTGGATGAGTTTTGGATATCAGCAATTCCTGCTCTTCTATTGTTTCTTTACTATTTGGAGTTGGGAAAAAGTGACAGCCAGTAGTCTGTGAAGAAACCCATTGTTTTGATAACAGCTGAACAGAAGCAAAAATATAGTTACAAATAGATACAAATATCTACATCTGTAAGCATTTATTCCCATATTTTACAGAAAACAATGAACTGAACTTTAATATTCATTTAGCACCTAAATAAATTCGAATTCAAAATTAGTAACAGATGTACGTAACAGTGATCTTAAGATTACTACTCTCTATGTATATATGTATATGTATGTGTGCATGTATGTATGCGTGTACTTTAATCCAATTTTAATCTCACTTTAATCCAATTCATGTGCAAGTCTTGACATCCCCCCCAATTGATAGATGTCAAGGTCCTTTTCGAATACGATGGACGAACATCATGTATGTGTGTGTGTATAGATATATACATACAAACATATATTCCTTTTCTAGAGAAAGAGAAATATCCTTTAAGAAAGAAAAGGGAGAAAAAGATACTTTTGAAGAATATTATGTTCTTCAAAAAAATGAGAGGAAAAACATTTTAACATTCATGGACAGTATATGATCCTAATGGGATAATGTATTGGCAGTATCTAGAATTAAAGCAGCTCTGTGGTAGGACATTTTTTTGTTGATCAGAATAATGAAAAAACAAAATAAGCCACACAGTCATTACCTTATTAAATTCCCCCGAAGCAGACTTCGCGACGTCTAGATTTGAGGAATAATTTGTCACAATCTGACTTGGAGGTTTAAAAGATGCAGTCTTTGTTACTATTAAGAGGAAGAAACACACAAAATGTTGAAGAGTAACAGGGGTGAAATCCAGCAGGTTCTGACAGGTACTGGAGAACCGGTAGTGGAAATTTTGAGTAGTTCGGAGAACCGGCAAATACCACCTCTGGCTGGCCCCAGAGTGGGGTGGGAATGGAGATTTTGCAATATCCTTCCCCCAGGAGTGGAGAGGGAATGGGGATTTTGCAGTATCCTTCCAATGGAGTGGGGTGGGAATGGAGACTTTGCAGTATCCTTCCCCTGCCACGCCCACCAAGCCACACCACGCCCACCAAGCCACGCCCACAGAACCGGTAGTAAAAAAATTGGATTTCACCACTGAAGAGTAATGCTACATTTTGGTCATTAATTGTTCATATTGATAGCCACTTACAAAATTTATTACTTTTTTCTTCAAAAACATTGAATTCATTTCTAAATGTTTTGGTTCCGCTGTTACTGAGATCATCTTCTGAACCTAGAGGCTAAGGATAAATACCCCCCACCCCAATAAACAGATTTAATGCATTCCAGGGTAACATTGGTTTTTGAATTAATTCTAGGCATTAATTGCTGTATATTAGCTTGGCAAAAAATTAATAGAGAAAACTAGGGCACTAAACAGGAGCCTCAGTAATTCCTCCTAAAAATTTGGGTAGCATAAAATATTTATAAAGATCTCTCCCTCCCCCCCATGAGAGGGATTAAACTATCTGATCCTTGCAAGCAATATCCTATCTTATGAATTTGTTGAGTGATCATATTATTCCTTTTATATACAGCAGTATTTTAAGCCCTTATAACAGTGTCCCCAACCTTTTTATTGCCGTGGACCGGTCAACGTTTGATAATTTTTCCGCGGCCCACTGGGGGTGGGGTTTGCGGCGTCGCGTTGATTATTAAATCAAAACAATCTCATGTTACTTTCAATACTGATGAGCCGCGCACAGAAGCCCCGCCCCCACGCTGATCAGCTGGGCCAGAGCACGTCGGCAGACGCAGGAGTCCCGTCCCTGCGCTTATTATCGGGACTCGCAGGACTTGCAAAAGTCGCAGGACCCGCCGCCGCCGCTGCACAGAAGACGCAGTAGCAGGGCGGCCCGGTACCATTTGTTCTGCGGACCGGTACCGGGCCGCGGACCGGGGGTTGGGGACCACTGCCTTATAACACTGACTTTTTCAGAGTATGTTCATAGATTAAAAAATTTGTACATTTAAAAATCTTACCTTAACAAACTCAGGCACCCCAGGACAGTTTAGTTCTTCCGCTAAGAAAAAGAATGCCTCCTTTGAAGCACTTTCAGAATTGGTCATCTCACTTTGTGGATCCTTTCTGTGATACGAACAGCGTTCTCTTGTCATCATCTCACTAGCTGCTGAGCCTTTCACCTGGTATCCGTGAAATTCAACTACCTTTATGCATTTAATGGAACAAATATTGTAAAGCAATGCTACTCATTGACCAAAAAAAAAAAAAAAAAAAAAGAAGCTGTAAGCACAATTAAAACTTCAGAATGTGGGTATATTTTGCGTATCTTTACCAATCCTTATACCTTTTAAAGAATGAGGCACTGAATTATTAATTTGTTCAATTGCAAAAATTGTCAGTTGATGTTTATCTTAATCCTTACATTCACTGGTGAGCCCTGGGCAACAACGATCTTACTCAATGTCATCTAACATCAGTCCCTAGAAATGAACCTTCTCTATCCAGTGAAGTTCCAACCCTGTTTCCCCCGCCCCCCGCATGGCTATTGATGTTTCAGAGGGTCCAGACTTTTGGATAGGATGTTTGAAGTTCCTTCTGAGTAATGTTGCTCAGTTTTGCTATCTTTTTGCTCCTTGCTTGTTTTTAAATGCTCATCAGAGTATCTGGCAGTATCACATTTTAATAAGTAATACTAATGAAATAATATATATCTCTATTGATATCTATCTATCTACAGTGTCTGTCCGTCTAATCTATCTATCTATCTATCTATCTATCTATCTATCTATCTATCTATCTATCTATCTATCTATCCATCCATCTAATCAATCAATCAATCTAATCTATATCTATCTAATCTATATCTATCTAATCTATCTATCTAACTCTACCTACCTAATCAAACTAATCAATCAATCAATCTATCTATCATCTATCTATCTAATTTATATCTATCTAATCTATCTAGCTCTACCTAATCAATCTAATCAATCAATCATCTATCAATCTATCTATCCTATATCTATCTATCCTATATCTATCTATCTAATCTATCTATCTCTAATCAATCAATCAATCAATCAATCATCCATCATCTATCTATCATCTATCTATCTATCTATCTATCTATCTATCTATCTATCTATCTATCTATCTATCTATCTAATCTATCTCTATCTATCTATCTATCTATCTATCTATCTATCTATCTATCTATCTATCTATATCCATCTATCTATCTCTACCTAATCAATCAATGTAATCAATGTAATCAATCATCTATCTATCTATCTATCTATCTATCTATCTATCTATCTATCTATCTATCTATCTATCTATCTATCTATCTATCTATCTATCTATCTATCTATCTATCTATCTATCTATCTATCTATCTATCTATCTATCTATCTATGGCTCAAGTCAATACTTCTTCTCATATAGGAGACTGAAGATTTTTTTCATCAACAAAACCTTGCTCTGGAGAATGCCCAGACAATGAAGTGAGTTTTAGGACTCTAGAGGCCTGCAAGCAGGAGCATAACTAGTTAGTAGGAAAAATGCAGATAGAAAAGTCCCCTTAAAATGCACGATATAACACAGAGATTAAAGCCATTGTTATTGTTGTTGGTGGTTGCACAGTCAGCCAGATATTAAAAGTGGATTTTGAAATTTTTATTATGATACAACATCAAAAGAAGATTACCAAATTTGGTGAGTCAGTATGTAGGCAAGGTATCTGCACCTCTTCAGGACAAAATGCTTCAGCAAAACTTTGTTTAACTATCAAAGGGGAGGGGGAAAGAAACAATGAACTTCAGTCATCAGGCTAAATCAATATGTGTATGTCTGTGGTGGATTAATGATTTTGCATAGATGAATATGTCAGACATGTATTCATTTTGATAGAATTGGTCAGAATAACAACAAATTAGATTGTTAAATTCAAAATTATAGAATTGCTAGAGCTAAAAATTATTAGAAACAGAAGAAATTAAAAAAAATCTTTTCAACAGTAAAATATTTGAAAAAAATATGAAACATCAATTATTAACTGCTTATGTAAGAAAAACCAAATAGTATAAGAATCACTTACAAACGGTATTACCGATCACATTATGCCAAGAGCAAGTCTTTTTGAGTATATTTTTTAAAAGCACTAGGTTGGATATAAATTTGGCTTTGTATTTCTGAAAAAACTAAGGACTTCCTTTTCGTTTTCCCAACTTGGACTCTCATATTGTAGGTATCCTCTGATTGAGATTATGATATAGGACAATTCCTCTCCTCCTTTAAAAATATTCATCTTCCATGAGTAGAGATTGGAAGGTCTGCTATAGAGAAGCAGAAGTCCACTTCCACCAGTCCAGTTATAAGCATCTAAATTTAGGTCAGCTCAGTTCTGCCACATAGCAAAGTAAAGCTTATTGTCAACATCTATTGGTATTTTTGATATGAGATGAGCCTTTGAGAATATAAATTTACTCTCCCATAAATTGAGATTTAGATCTTATGACAAATTATAAGAACACTTTTCATATATACTGCATTCATATCAAGAATCAGAGTTATATATCTTTCTTAGTGATCATCACAGAGAAAATCTTAGAAAAAAACGAGAAATTTGTTTCATGTGCTCTGCTTTTCAGATGAGACAGGGAAAATGGTTTATATCACCTGTCTGGGGAGAGGGGCGGCATAGTAATTTAATAAAATACAACAGAAACTAAAAAACTGAACTTAATCTGAGAATGTTTCATTTGTTCCTTACAGGAAATTTTTTGATAAGTAAGGCAACATTTCTATTTTGAAATTTAGTAGTTTTTACAGTAATTTTGCAGTCATTATTATGTCCATGTCACAAATAAAATGGTGAAGTAAGAAACACAGAAGTTTGTCCAAAAGTAGCACCTATAAAAAAATTCAATTGTAGGCAAAAGTTTGCACTTTTAATTTATTCCAGTATTACAGATATTTTAATTTCTTAAGCAGATGTATGCTGCTTTAAGACTAATTTTATGAAAAATATTATAAAACAAAAAAATAATTTTATTTTCCACAAGGTATCATTACAGCTTTAAAATTAGTAAAATTGTTAACTGATTAGTGAACAGATTTTAATTTTAAACATGTAATCAACAGTGCAAAATTGCAAAAATATTACACAAATCATATCTAATTTTCTAAAGCAACTATAGCCCCTCTACACAGTACTTTTACAGTAGATATTTTGCATCATTTTTTAACATTCAGGTAAGGAAAGGGCTAGGTAAATTAGTGAAAAAATACTTCAAACTATATTACAGAATTAAAAGCAACAACCTTTTTCTATTAATCTCACTCTGGGTGCATTGGCCATAATATGTTCAAAAACAGACTAATAAATCTGAAACCACTTACCAACTGAGGGAGGACAAGAATCAACCATTGAGGGGTAATATAAACTGAAAACTTTTTCTTCATTGGATTTTTTTAAAATTGAAAATACATTGTGCATTTTCTAATTATAAAGTTTACTCATGTATGCTATTTTTTAATTACCGTGTTTCCCCGAAAATAAGACAGGGGCTTATATTTTTTTGACCCCCAAAAAATGCCCCTGGCCTTATTTTCGGGGGATGGCTTATTATTTTTGGGGTGCAGGCAGGCCGCGACGCACCACTTACTGAAGTTCGGCAGCTCCGTGGTCTCTCGGCTAATCTGTTTAGGGGGAAAAAAATCTTGCATAGTGCAGAAACTCTTCTCGCGAGAATTAGCAAGTTCTCGAAGCGAGAAGAGTTTCTGCACTATGCAAGATTTTTTCCCCTAGCCGAGGGAAACCCCAGAGCTGTCAAACTCCAGTAAGTGGTGCGTTTCGCGGTTCTGCGGAGTTTGGAGCTTTGGGGTGAAGGATGGGGCGGGGCGGCGAGCGACCGACCGAGGTGGCGGCAGAAGGGGCAGCAGAAGAGCGCGGAGCCCAAGAGCGAGATCCCAGCGGTCAGCAGGAGCCCCGAGTAGAAAGCGCTGGCCGCTGTGCCCAGGCGGAACGGCTCCCCCTTGAGTTCGGAGCCCAGCGAAAAGCACTTGAGACCCACCGGGGCGGCGCTCAGCGCGCAGGCAAGCAGGAGGTAGCTGTAGAGCGCAGCGCAGGCTCCCACTTCATCCTCCGCGTCTCCTCCGCTGCCTGCGCCTCCTCCTCCCTGCCTCGCCTCCTCCGCCTCCCTTCTGTCCTCCTCCTCCCGTGTCCTCCTCGCCGTCATCGGCCCTTGCCGGGGAGGCGGCCGCCACGTGTTGCGGGAACATAATGCTGGGGATGGCAGTGGCGAGAAGGGAGAGTCCCGAATGCGCCGCCACCGGTGCCGCCGTTGCTCTGGCTGCTACCAGCACAGCGGCCGCCGCTGTCACCGCTGCTTCCTCTCTGCAGGCAGCCGGCAAGAACGGCTCACGCACCAGCTTTTTCCTCCCCGCCCTGCTTCCTCCTGCTCTCTCTTATTGAAGCGGCTGCTGCGGCTGCTGCTCTCTTGCTCGCCGCCGCCGCTACTGCTGGGAGCCGATGAATTATTGATGGCAGCAAGTTCGAGGCAAAAGAGGGGCTTAGCTTAGTCGGGAGGATCTCTGTGCGCCAGCCGTGCCAAAGGGCGACTGGCAAGAGGTGGCTTTAAAACGCAGGAGTCAACACCCGTTATTACAAAGAAGCACAGAGATCCTCCCGACTAAGCTAAGCCCCTCTTTTGCCTCGAACTTGCTGCCATCAATAATTCATCGGCTCCCAGCAGTAGCGGCGGCGGCGAGCAAGAGAGCAGCAGCCGCAGCAATAAGAGAGAGCAGGAGGAAGCAGGGCGGGGAGGAAAAAGCTGGTGCGTGAGCCGTTCTTGCCGGCTGCCTGCAGAGAGGAAGCAGCGGTGACAGCGGCGGCCGCTGTGCCGGTAGCAGCCAGAGCAACGGCGGCACCGGTGGCGGCGCATTCGGGACTCTCCCTTCTCGCCACTGCCATCCCCAGCATTATGTTCCCGCAACACGTGGCGGCCGCCTCCCCGGCAAGGGCCGATGACGGCGAGGAGGACACGGGAGGAGGACAGAAGGGAGGCGGAGGAGGCGAGGCAGGGAGGAGGAGGCGCAGGCAGCGGAGGAGACGCGGAGGATGAAGTGGAGTGTCCGTGGAGCCTGCGCTGCGCTCTCCAGCTACCTCCTGCTTGCCTGCGCGCTGAGCGCCGCCCCGGTGGGTCTCAAGTGCTTTTCGCTGGGCTCCGAACTCAAGGGGGAGCCGTTCCGCCTGGGCACAGCAGCCGGCGCTTTCTACTCGGGGCTCCTGCTGACCCGCTCTTGGGCTCCGCGCTCTTCTGCTGCCCCTTCTGCCGCCACCTCGGTCGCTCGCTCGCCGCCCCGCCCCATCCTTCGCCCCAAAGCTCCAAACTCCGCAGAACCGCAAAACGCACCACTTACTGGAGTTTGACAGCTCTGGGGTTTCCCTCCATGGCAGCCCATTCTGAAAGAGAACGCCTCGCGAGGCTTTCAAAGTTCTCCAACTCGTGAGGCGTTCTCTTTCAGAATGGGCTGCCGTGGAGAGAAGATCGAAGAACGCGATCGAGGTAGGAGGGTGTCTCTTCAAAATGCTTCAAAGTCCATCGAAGCATTTTAAAGGGATCCGTTTTGCCTGCCATGAAGGGAACCAATGCTTGCCTCCTTTTCTTCGGGGAACATTGGTTCCCTTCATGGCAGGCAAAACGGATCCCTTTAAAATGCTTTGAAGGACTTTGACCACCGGGCGGGGGATGGGGCGGGGCGCGACGTGAGTGAGGAAGGCGGTGACAGGGAAGCCGCGAACTTCCAGACGCTGGTAAAGTGAGCGCCTCGCAGCCCGGCCCTCCCCTGCATTCCCCCCCAAATTGATTATCTTACCAGCGTCTGGAAGTTCATGGCTTCTCTTTTCAGCAGGTCTTTGCAGGGAAACTCCTTCAATGTAAAGGAGAAGTTCTCGCGAGTGCGAAAAGTTGTTAATTGGTTGCACTCGCGAGAACTTCTCCTTTACATTGAAGGAGTTTCCCTGCAAAGACCTGCTGAAAAGAGAAGCCACGAACTTCCAGACGCTGGTAAGATAATCAATTTGGGGGGGAATGCAGGGGAGGGCCGGGCTGCGAGGCGCTCACTTTACCAGCGTCTGGAAGTTCGCGGCTTCTCTTTTCAGCAGGTCTTTGCAGGGAAACTCCTTCAATGTAAAGGAGAAGTTCTCGCGAGTGCGAAAAGTTGTTAATTGGTTGCACTCGCGAGAACTTCTCCTTTACATTGAAGGAGTTTCCCTGCAAAGACCTGCTGAAAAGAGAAGCCACGAACTTCCAGACGCTGGTAAGATAATCAATTTGGGGGGGAATGCAGGGGAGGGCCGGGCTGCGAGGCGCTCACTTTACCAGCGTCTGGAAGTTCGCGGCTTCTCTTTTCAGCAGGTCTTTGCAGGGAAACTTCTTGAGAGATCTCTCTCTCTCTCTTTCGGGGCCAAAAGAGTGCCGCCGCAAAAAGAGCGGCTCCCGGCATGTCCCCCCCCCTTTCCCCCGGAAGTAGTGGGGGGGCTTATTTTCGGGGGGGGGGCTTATTTAAAGGCATGTCCCGAAAAAGCCCTGTGGGGCTTAGTTTCGGGACATGTCTTATTTTCGGGGAAACACGGGTAGTAACTAACTTAAAATTATTTTTTAATGTTTGTTTGAAATGCAGTGGGGAAAAACATCACAACTTTTATTTTCTTTTACTGAAAATAATTATTTTATTACCATAAATACCTGTTTGAATACCTTTATTTTATAAACATTATTTTTATTTGCAAATATATGAAACAGCAGAAATAAAGGGAATATTACTTTTTCTATTCTAAGTTAATGGAAGTGTAATACTCACTATCATGCATTTCACAGTCCACATCATTTTCCATTATCAAGTTTCTGCTTGCACATGGCAATTGCTGGTGGACATCCATATTCTGAGCATATAATGTATTTGTGTCTATCTTCTCATTAATCAAAACTTCTGAATTTTGCCATTTTTTCTCCCAAATCGCTGTATTCTTTTCTTTAATGTTGATAGGCTTTGCAGAAATTTCATCACAAAGAGGTAATGGCTGGGATCCTGAGATCCTGTTCAAATCATGATCTTGTACAAACTCTAATTGAACATTGTCTTTTCTTTCACTATTGCATGCTGTTACATCACAGTTTTTTTCAGCACTGACCTCAACTTGATTTTTAATTTCTTGTCTTAGGCATACAGAACCTTGTGAAATAATGTTGTTCTCATTAGGGTTATTATCTTCTGTGCCACTAAAATCCAGCATATTTAAAAGATTAAAGTTAACCTCTGTAAATTGTTTTCCTGGATTTGCAAAGTCAACACCTGGGAAACTCCTTTCCAAATTACCAATTATTCTATGTCTGCTTGATTCTGATGGGTCCTCAGACTGTTTAAGTGCATTTCCACAGTTCAAATTAGCATTATCAAGTGAACTTAATTCAGAGTTATTGCTTTCATTCATGAAGGATTCACTTGGGAAAAAGTTATATGGCTGACTTCCAGTAGAACCTTTACTAACAGGAGAAATATCAAGTTTCCAAGAAGACGGCATTTGTGGAATCTCTTTATGGTCATTGGATTGGCTTCTGTTTACACATTCACTCTCATTTAAGCTCTTTTCAATTGATTGCAAATCACTAGTATCCTCATTGTTGTTTTCTGTATTATGTACATCAGATAAACATGATGGCATGTAAGCATCCCATCGGCTTTTTCTTTGCAATAAAACCTCTGGGTTGGATTCTGATTGCATCGTTGTGAACTGTAGATTTTTCAGTGAGGCAGTAGTCTCATTTTCTAGACTCTTGGAAACATGCTGGTCATGACTCAAAAGTGCTATAATTTTAGCTTTGCTTCGAATGTTCTGTGAAAATGCATGATATCCTGAACTGACCAGTGCATTCTCTAACTGAAAATTTGGCTTCAAATATTCAACAGCTAAACTGTTGCTACTACATTTTTTATTCTGTACTATTTCATGTTCATCATCTAAAGAGGTAGAAGCCAGAAAATTAACAGGCTCTGCATCTTTAATATTCTTTGTATAAGGATCCTCATTAAAATTTGTGAGTAAGAAACTATCTTCCCTATTTTGGCAAGGAACGGAAAATAAAGGAGAAGACGCATAAAATTGGTGCGGGAAGGATGAATGTGGACCGTCAGATGTGGATGGCAATGCAGGTTCTTCCACTAACTTTTTCTTTTCCACTTGACGTGGTATTTGGAAACCCTGGAAGAACATTTTGTATGGATGGAAAGTTTAATAAATGAAGACTCAATCATGGACATATTACTTACGCTTATTCTACAATAAAGCTGTACAAAGCATTTAGAAAAGCATTTTTTTAAAAAGTGAAACGTCTTCAAAGAAAAACAAGAAAGTGCAGTTGCCTCTTGAAAAAGCACTTTTGGGACAATTTTGACCTGAATGACAGAGAATCTCCATAGACGTTTTTCGAAAAAGGAACTTTTCACAAAGCACTGAGGCAGCAGTGTCCTCTAGAAGGTCCAACATATCTACTAGAAAGATTTTCTCTGAATATTCAAAGACCATCTAGAAAAACCTTCATAGTGGCAGCAATGAATTTTACAGAGGAAAACTGTCTCAGTGCTTTAACAGGGAGTACTTTGGTCATGCCAATGAATTTTACAAAAGAACTTCAATTCTTTTGAGTATTTATAACTGAATAGCACAACTTAAATGGGGGTTTTTCTTTTAAAAACCAAATGCAATTCACTCATACATATTTCTATAAAGTGCAATTCATAGAAGTTGGAAGCATCTGTTTCAGCTGTGAAGCCAAATTAAGGTGACTGGAATATTACTAATATTACTAATACAATAACTGCAATGATATTGCATCAATCAATCAATCAATCATATACATATACATATTTATTTTCATTTATCAGCAAAAAATGTTTTACACACACACACATATATATGTAGGTCTTTGGTTATTCGGGTTTTCTCCCGCGTGAAATTGGAAGTGTCTTGGCGACGTTTCGACGAAGTCTCATTCGTCGAAATGTCGCCAAGACACTTCCAATTTCACGCGGGAGAAAACCCGAATAACCAAAGACCTACATACAAACACCCGCGAAAACCTCAGAAAACAAATATATATATATATATATATATATATATATATATATATATATATATATATATATATATATATATATATATATATATATATATATATTACACATACACATAGATAGATAGATAGATAGATAGATAGATAGATAGATAGATAGATAGATAGATATAGATATATGTAACATTTTTTGCTGATAAATGAAAATAAAGGGAGACTATTATAGATCTATTTCAAGCTATTTTGCTCTCGTCAGATAGCCATACCCTTAATTTTTCATATTTAACTGTCGGCAAAGTAGTTCAGACAACTGATTAATATTCACATAGCATCCATACAGCTCGTAGACAGTTCGCTTTTATTCACATTTTTCTGCTGATCTAATAGCATGTATTATACCTGCTGCTATTAATACTCATAATCATAATCAGAGTTATTGCCAGTATGAAATGCAGTGGACAATTGGAATTATTTCACATCTAATATAACTGATACTGAAGATGGTAAGGTACAAAAATCACTGACAGTACAGGCAGTCCTCAAATTAAGACTGTACTTGAGCCCTGCAATTACGGCCATAACTTGTGAGGTTTGTAAAGCAGACCCACTTTGTGACCTTTTGGTGGCCATATTTGATATGGGGCTTTTTTTTTTGCTTTAAACCAGATATAAATGCTGGTTTCTTGTGCACCTCTGCACCACCACTTCTGTATCCCAACCTTCCCAAAGCTCATCTCTCCCACAACCAGTTACACCTGTTTGCCAGTCTGCTTGCAAGCCACCTGAGACTTGCACTTCCTGCTAGCTCCTCCACTGACTTGATTGGGGAAAGTTGGCAGGAACTTGCCTAGCCTAATGACTATGAGATTCATTAAGAATGGCAATTGGGAATGCAGGGATTACTGTTGCTAAGTGATGCAGTTACACTTTACAAATGTATCACTTAGCAATGGAAATTCCAGCCCAATTGCCAAGAATTACAAATAATGACAAACACAAAATTTGCTACTTAATTAGAATTTACTTAAGTGATCAAGTTCCAAAGGGGAAAGAGGTGATTTGAAGTGAGCATGGGTACCTACATGGCACCTATTGGCACCTGCTTATAGCAAACGTATCTTTTGGGAGGCAATGCACAGAGGAAAAGATATAGGCAGTCCTCACCTTATGTCCACAATTGGGACTAAAACTTCCAACGCTAAGCAATCTGGTCAATAAGTGAGTTGCACCAAATTTTATTACTTTTTTTGCCATGTTCATTAACTGAATCACACAGTTGTTCAGCAAATCTAACTCGTCCCATTGACTCGGCTTATCACTAGGTCCCTGTGAAGGTCCCAAATGCTCATCACATGACTCCAGGACACTGCAACCATTGTAAATACCGTATTTTTCGGAGTATAAGATGCACCTTTTTGCCCCCCAAAAGAGGGTGGAAATGTCGGTGCATCTTATACATCGAATACAGCCATTTTGGGCCTCCCAAAGTCCTGCCCCAGCGTCCCATTTTTGTGAAAAATAGGCCCATTTTTTGCAAAAATGGGGTGCGCAGAGGGTTTGGGAGGCCTGCAGAGTGTTCCTGGGGGCTGGCAAAAACACCCCCGTTTTTGCAAAAAAGGGCCATTTTTTGCAAAAATTGGGGCATTTTTGCCTTCTTCCCCCCAGGAGCGCTATGCAGGCTTCCCAAACCCTCTGCATGCCCTGGTTTTGCAAAAAAAAAAGAGAGAGAGAGAGAGTGAAAAACGGGCCATTTTTCACAAAAACAGGTGTTTTTGCCTTCTGATTACCCCATCTAGCATGACTGGAGGAGGATTTCTGGGAGTTGAAGTCCACTAGTCTTAAAGCTGTCAAGTTTGAAGACCCCTGGGTTAGGGGTGCAAGGGTCTTCAAACTTGGCAAGTTTAAGACTTGTGGACTTCAACTCCCATTCCTGAGGTAGCATGACTGGAGGAGGCATTCTGGGAGTTGAAGACCACAAGTCTTAAAGCTGTCAAGTTTGAAGTTTGTAAAAAGTGTACATGGTTGTAAAAAGTGTACATGGTTGTGAAAAGTATACATGGTTGTAAAAAATATTCTGCTACACTGGTATTTTATTAAATAATATATTACTACACCATTCAGAATACTTTTTCCTTGTTTTCCTCCCCTAAAATCTAGGTGCGTCTTATACTCCGGTGCGTCTTACACTCCGAAAAATACGGTGCATGCTGGTTACCAAAAGCACAAATTTTGATCATGTGACACAAGAGTGCTATGACAATCATAAGTGTGAAGATAGGTCATACATCACTTTTTACAGCATTGTCACAACTTCAAATTGTTGTTGAGGAACACTTGTAATGATTCCTTAAAGATCTGATGGTAAGTCTAGTTGAGTATTTCTAAATGCTCCAAATCACCTTTTTTCTTTCAAACCCAGATCACTGTACGATCTTATCAAATGTTAAAAGTATCAAAGAAAGAGAAAAGACAACATACAGAATATTTTCGCTTTGGATGGCATAGAGATGAAGCAGCAAGGGATTTCAAGGAGTTACTTGTTAACTTTAGCTGTTCTGTGTTCTTTGAATGATTATAATCAGTTTTAGAAACATTTTCACTTTCTACAGTGATTAAATATCGTTCAGATTCAAAGTCATCACCAGGTTTTATCTAGAGAGATGGATAAAAATATTTTAAATTTCAGCACATTTATATAATTCCATAGTATATCAATACTGCTTCTTAAGCATACCTAGGTAAACTTGATTCCACATAAAATTAGCTGAATATTTTAAGCATTTATATCTTTTAGACTATTTAATGCACCGTTTCCACTGAATTTTAGTGATAAATACTAAAAATATACTTGTTTGAAAGTTACTTTTGCTGTTCAGTAGAACACTGCAAAACGTGAATGAGAAAAAGAAAGTTTACTATTCATTGGTTGGTTTGAAAAAGTGTGTTTAATATTGCTATCTTGCCCTTGCTTTGTTCTCTTGACTTTTACCATCTTGGCTGGGTTTGGGTTTGGTATTGAGCCCAATTACTACTCACTGTTTCAGCTGTCTTTTAGGAAAAATAAGGTTACTTTTTTGAGTGTCCTATTGAATGAATGTCATCTGCATTGCGTCTGCAGAAATATGAGAATCATGGGTCCAATATTCCCA
Organism: Diadophis punctatus similis; assembly: GCA_023053685.1. Taxonomy (NCBI): domain Eukaryota; kingdom Metazoa; phylum Chordata; class Lepidosauria; order Squamata; family Dipsadidae; genus Diadophis; species Diadophis punctatus. The sequence continues at coordinate 50,259,758 of JALIGW010000006.1, read as the reverse complement.
AGAGGGTATTAAGAGAATTAAGCAAGGCTTGTCTCCACTAAGCTTAGATCAGTTATTCAAAGTTGAACCCCTCAAGTGATAATTTACTCCAATCTTCTTACTGGGAAGTACACAGAAGATAGGAATTTGTGGGTCAAAAGAGAAATGAATCAATCAAAGGCTTTGCAATAATAGTAGCTATGGTATCAGCCAGGATGGTAGTCAAAAATGTCATGGATGAGCTGACAGGACACACGGAATCAAGGATATGACAGGCAACGCTAATCATGCACTTTAAAGTTCCACCCATTTGATTGAGATAAGTTAAAAACTAAGGTGTAAACTTGATCAAAGTGTGCAATGACCTTAAGAAAATTAAAATACCAAAATATCTCACTCTGCTAATATGAAACCTTTACAGAAAGACAGTTTGGATGGAACTGGGTGAAACAGATTGGTGTCAGGCCAGCAATGGTCACATGATCTTGACAGCTGGCTTATTATAAATTGCAAAGTCAATTTGCAATGTTTTTGCTGGTTTCCAGGAAAAAAAACCCACCCATTCAAAAGAATGAATTTGCTTAACAATCATGTTATTCGCTTTACCCACCATATGATTTGTTTTACAACCATCATGACTCACAACCATCATAAAAAAGGATCATAAAAAAATGAAATCTGATCATGTGGTGCCTTACTATTAAATATGACCAAAATTCTGGGCTCCATTGTGGTCATAAGTTCCGAACAATCTGTACTAAACAAATAAAAACAAAGCACATACCTGAAATTTTATGAAAATACTATCCAAGAGTTGTCCTTTATCATCAAATAAGTTTGCCTGTATTAAAGAAGAAAAATAAAAGATGGTGGATATTTCCTTAAGTACAGATATAAATGGATTAGCAGACGTAAAACTGCTGACACTGTACCACCAAACTGAACCTACATATTTACCTTATTTCCTCCAAATAAGGCCTTCAAAATTCCATCTTGCCACACTTTAGATTTTTTAGTCTTCTGATGTGTGTATAAAACCTATATTGACATGTGAAAATATATTCTTGATTACTATTTCACTATTTTGTTTATATTTTTATTTCATGATATGTTTAATGTACGAAATATTGAAATAAATAAGATTAGACTCACAAAAAATTCCTGATAAGCCATTATTTTGGCATGCTAAGATCATACCACCTGCTTTCACTTCCAATCATTACATCACCTGCAAAGGGAAACATCCTGTTAACAGAACATCTCTGAAATTCTAAGCTAAATATTTATTATAGTTTATAAATTTCATTTTATAGTTTCCTTAAACAATATATGAGGAAAATGACTTCTCTGGTTCGAAAGGTGATTTACATGTGTGCATCTAGAAATTCCAGTTTCAATGAAAATTATTCTAGAGCAGGGGTGTCAAATTGGCGGCCCGCAGGCTAGATGCGTCACGCGCAGGCCACGCCCACCCCAGCTCTGCGAAGGGAAAAAGCATCGCGAAACATCACGTGATGGCAACGTGACATTGCGAGTTTGTCACCTGTGTTCTAGAGCAAATATTTTTTAAATTGCAACCAAGCAGTACATTACCATAAGCACTTCTTCACAAAGAAATCTTGTTTTAAATGAAGATATTTAAATTTCTGCCACACACTAAATAAAAAAATAAATTTAAATTTCTATAGGAATGTAACCTTAGCAAATTATCTGTTTTTTAAAACTATTTTTTTGAATTATGTTGTTTTTAACAAATGTAATCTAATACTTTCCCTCAATATGTTCAATTCCATGTAATGACCACAAGATGTCTCACTTAAATCTTTCTCAGAAAAGCTTTGTAATTATGTAATGAAATTAATGATCAAGCTAATTGACTATTTAAAAAAATCACAGATCAATCCAGAGTTCTCATGACCAGGCTCAACTTATATTTCAGACACATTCCCTTGAAAAGTCCATGATGGTGGAAAAGATGGAAGAAAAGAGAATAGGTTTGATACAGCAGCAATGGGTGCACCACAGGAGACTTGAAAGTCCATGTTGGGAAGACGTCATCCTGGAGAAGGCCTGCTTATGTGATCACTAAAAGTCACCACTAACTTGATAGCATATAATTACTACAGATCAGACTTGCTAAATCTAATATAAACATATCTATAATTCTAGTTGCAACCTATTTTTTATTTTACCCTGAACTCTAAACATGCCTGACATTGTTGTTCCTGTTTTGTTAATCTCATTTTCATCTTCCTTCCTTATTAACAAATTATATGACAGCAAATTATCATTCTGACTTACATTTCTACCATGCTTTTCCCCCATGGATTTATGGATGACTTTTATGTCATCCTTTTTTATGTCATGAGAGCCAGTTTGGTCTAGTGGTTAAGGCACCAGACTAGAAAGCAAAAGACTGTGAATTCAAATCACGCCTCAGCCATGAAAGCCAGCTGGATGACTTTGGGCCAGTCCCTCTCTCTCAGCCCAACTCACCTCACAGGGCTGCTGTTATGGGAAAATAGGAAGAGAAAAGTATGTTGAATATGTTCATTATCTTGAGTTATTTGGGAAAATAATAAAGGCAAGGTATAAATAAAATAAATACATAAATAAATAAATATAAATAAATAAATAATATCTCCTTTGCTGCAAAATGCTTCTGTGGAAGAATTGGGTTTACATAGATTAAATCCCTGAGAAAGAGGCAAGTTTCTGGCAGCACCCCTTCGTACACTGAATTTATTTAGGTTGAGTGGGAATGAGACTCAAATGCAATATGGGCATAGCTATGGTATTACATGCTGCATAGATCACGGATTTTTTTTAGGTGGTGGAAGGCTTTTCAAACAAAGTCATCTTAAGCTTATTTATGACCTATGCTATAGTGTTTAGGGCAGTGATGGCGAACCTTTTTTTCCTCGAGTGCCGAAAGTGCATGCGTGCGCGCTATCGCACATGCGTGAGTGCCCACACCCATAATTCAATACCTGGGGAAGGCAAAAACAGCCTCCCCCGCCCCCTGGAGGCCCTCTGGAGGCCGGAAATGGCCCATTTCCCAACTTCTAGTGGGCCCGGTAGGCCCATTTTTTGCTCTCCCCAGGCTCCAGAGGCTTCCCTGGAGCCTGGGGAAGGCAAAAACGCCCTCCCCCATCCCCCCGAGGCCCTCCGGAGGTCGAAAACGCCCTCCCAGAGCCTCTGTGCAAGCCAAAAATCAGTTGGCCAGCGCACACATGCGCGCTGGAACTGAGCTAGGCAACGGCTCGCGTGCCAGCAGATATGGTTCCGCGTGCCACCTGTGGCACGCGTGCCATAGGTTCGCCATCACTGGTTTAGGGGTTAGGGTTCCTATCGCACAATAACAAGAAACTGCGCTGTTGATTTTCAGTAATTACTGGAGTGAAATTCAGCAATGCAGTTGAGTGGGGCTCTGGGGAGCATTTATTGCTCACCCCTGCCTTAAAAGACTGTCATCCCAAGTTACCATAGCCTTGAGCTCTGCAGAGGTAAGAAGATACGAGAACTGGAAGAACCCGCTGTCTCTTTCATTAGAGCAGTGTTTCCCAACCTTGGCAACTTGAAGATGTCTGGACTTCAACTCCCAGAATTCCCCAGCCAGCATTCGCTGGCTGGGGAATTCTGGGAGTTGAAGTCCAGACATCTTCAAGTTGCCAAGGTTGGGTAACACTGCATTAGAGGATAAGAGAAAGAAACCACCCAAATCTGATGTTACACCATTTGTAAAAGAGTATAAAACGAATTACATATCACACCTACTGACGGATCAATATACCACAATCCTCAGCCAAGTTGGCAAAAGGGAGCCTATAAGCCTGATAATCTTGTCAACCGAGCTCGTTCACAAGCCACCGGGGTGAAAGAGCCCCCTCCCCCTCATCTCTGTCAGCAGAACTTTACCTTACGAAAGTTCCCGCTCCACAAGCGCGATGACGTCTCTACGACGCGACAAATACCATAGAGACAAAAATGCTGCACCGACATGATCTCAGACTCCCGTATGGCCCTTAAAGTACAGCATTGGAGTTTTAAACCATAAAGTTGATAAGGGTAGAGCGGTGCTAGTGTGAGTTAAAACAGGAGGAGGCGGGGACAGCAGTTTTAGTCATATGTACTAGGGAAGGAGCTTTGATGAATTTAATATAAAGTCAAGGTCGAGTCCCGGTGGCAGCAGCACGTTTTTTTACCACAGCCTTTTTCTAATTTTTCTTCCAGATTTCTCAATCTAGTGAAAGCATGAAATCTCAGACCGTCCCTAGCCAACTCTTAATTGGGTCAGCTTTGCTTAGTTTCCAAGATCAATCAATTCATGCATTTTTTACCCATGTGATAGATGAAAATACTATTTATTGTTATCATGCCTTTATTATAAGTGCTCAAGGCGAACATACCTAATATTCCCCCCTCTATTTTACCCACACATCTCTGTAAGGTGAATTTGGTTGAGAGAATGATTAGCTCAAAATCACCTTTTGGTCTTTTTGACCGGGATTCTATCCCAGTTTCCAGTGATATACAGTCAACGCGCTAGCATTGTCGACGCTAAAAGCCATCTTCTTGTTACCGATCGATTTCTAGTAGTGTTTTTCAAACTTGGCCACTTTAAAAGGTGTGGACTTCAATTCCCAGAATTTCTCAGCCAGCATGATTCTAAATAAAAGTCGCCAAGTTTAAAAATTACTGAAATGTCTGAAAAAATCACTCTTCTAAACACGCGCGCACGTTTAAACTTTTTCTATCTCTGTGGTTCCGTAACGGGAATGGCTACGCATCTTCGACGCGCCTCCATATAGATTCTGGCGTGCGCCTGGCGAGGTTCGCCAGCCTTCCAGGCAGCCAATAAAATCCAATAAAATGTCGCGCGAGCATTTAATCCTAAAATTGTGGGCGGGGCGGGACGGGGCGGAGAATCGGGGCTTCCAAGTGGCTTAGAACCAGGGGTCTCCAACCTTGGCAACTTTAAGACTTGTGGACTTCAACTCCCAGAGTTCCTCAGCCAGCTGGCTGAGGAATTCTGGGAGTTGAAGTCCACAAAGTTGCCAAGGTTGGAGACCCCTGGCTTAGACGGTGACTTTGCTCTGAAAGCCCTCATCTTGGTGCCTGGCGTCGGGTCCTTTCGAGAGCACGTGGGTACGAAAGGGTGTGTTCGCCTCCCTCGCGCACGCGCACCTGAATCAAGGGGCGGGGGAGGCAGATCGGCAAGGCGCGTGCTGAGCGGGAGGAGGGAGGCGGGGCCCTGAATGAGCCCTTTTAACCGTCGAGATGGTGGCGCTGCTGACGTTATCTGGAGGCGCGCTTGCAACGGGATGCGGACAACGGGAGCTGGGGTGGGTGAAGGTTGCCGCCGCTGATGTGCTCTGCTTTCCCTCAAGGCAGCTCGAGGTGCCGTTCGAGGGCTTTGCCCGCCACCCGAAGAGCTGGTGAGATCCTTAGGTGTTTAGACTTGACACTCCTCGCTTAGTGTCCTCCGGAAACGTTGTGCTGTGGCTCCCGTCACTCCCAGCCAAGAAGCCTCCGCCGGCTGCAGAGCCCGATCAGTTCTGGGGAGCCTCAAGGGGAGGCAGCTTCTTTGGGATCTTCAAAGCTCGGCCCTGTCTTTGCTCAGGGAGAGAGGCAACTGCCACGGGCAGCTTCTCGTCTTCCCGTTTTATCAGAGTTCGTACTCTTGTTATATATCCCAAGCAAAGGAAAGGCTTTGCGGCACTTGAAAACCCTGCGAAATCGCCGTTCGAGATTTTCAATCCTGCCTGGATAGCTGATTTCGTTTATAAAACGCTTTCATTAACTTCTGGTTCTGGCGGAAAAATAGTGCCTTCGAAGATCAAAGTAAGCCGAGATAAACAGTATAAACATTGTGTTTCCAATAGTTACTGGCGTGTTTTTGGGGGGTTCTTGAAAGCGTTCCGGAGGGATAATTACTTTAGCGATTGTGGAAATAGATGGTGAATTTCATACATTAATTTATGTAGCGAGCTGCATATTTACATATTGAAAAGTAAAATATCCTAATAAGAAATGTTGCATCAGTGTTTGCCCACTTGGGGAACGGTGGTCTTGTTTTTCTTTGGTGTTATAATTGGAAATACACTATCCTTAATGGCCATCTCACAGCAGGAAGTGCATTTTGTATATATGCTAGCATATGGTTCTAAAATCAAATATCTATCACTGTCTCATTGCAAAGAGATGTGAGAATGATTGTTGCATGGAATGCTTGCTTTTGTAACAGTTAAACTTTTGCTGATGTTGAAGAGCACTTTTTTCTCTACTTAGAACACATTATCTATATGATTGTAGCTATCCAGTCCAAAATAATATTTAATTCTCATGATAAAGCATATGGCAGAAATGGTCCCTTCTAGTAGCACAAGACTATCACTTTATATTTTACTTGAGACTGAGTTGTTGGCTCAGTGAGGAGTTCAAGGTGTGAATTGGACTTATCTGGTTATTTTTTATTGTTTAAGTTGCTCTTTTAATATATATTTGATCAGAACTGCTATTCATTCTTTGCTTGTGTTTTCTAATGTAAATAAATGCATTTTCTGCTGTGTATTGCCCTGTTGTTTTGACAGAATGCTATATTGTAGAAATAAAATAAAATGTTATAGTGTTGACCTGAGGAATGTGGAATAGCAAACTACTACTGAAAATTTCCAGGCTGTTATTCTTTTTATAGCTTCATATTTGCAAAAGTAGTCCTTTGTTGTTTCCCACTGAGCAGCCATCTCTAGTTTTGCTCCCTCTAAATATATTTTTTAAGAAAAAGATAACTTCTTAAAATTACTTTGCTAATTAACAGATTGTGCAATGTACCATATTTTTCGGTGTATAAGACGCACCCCCCCAAAAGTGTGTGGAAATGTCTGTGCATCTTATAGAGCGAATGTTGCCGAAGCCCCGCCCACCCACCAGCCCCCACCCGCCGGCCTCTGCCTCCCAGCAATTTGCCTCCTTGCAGCAAACTGCCTGGTCAGCTTCAGCACAGTCTGATTTAGCACGAGCAGTTGATTAGCAGTTGGCTTGGCCTCTCAGAATACTGCCTATCAGTTGTTCCAGGCTGCGGAGATCGCCGCCGCCTATCGCTGCCTTCGCGCGCCCCATTTTTAGCCCCTTCCAGGTGGCGGGGATAGGCGGCGCAGCGATCCCCACAGCCTGGAATGGGCCGAAAATGGGCTGCACGGAGGCCAAAAATGGGGCACGTGGCGGCAGCGATAGGTGTCGGTGGCGATGGGCAGTGGCGATCCTCACAGCCTGGAACAGCTGATAGGCAGTATTCTGGGAGGCTGATCCAACCGCCAATCAACTGCTATTGCTAAATCAGCTGTGCTGAAACTGACCAGGCTGTTTGCTGCAAGGAGGCAAATTGCTGGGAAGCAGAGGCAGATTTTTTTTCTTGTTTTCCTTCCCAAAGGCTAGGTGTGTCTTATAGTCCGGAGCGTCTTATAGTCCAAAAAATGCAGTAAGTATAAAGTAGATGCATTTATGTTGAATATGACAATTATGCTTTATTTTTAGATGACAGTGTAATAGGAATGGAGACAGAAAATATAAGAAGCAAAATTATGGCGAAAGAAACTACTGAACAGAGAAAGGAACAAGAAAAAAAGAAAAGATCCAGAGTTAAACAAGTGCTTTCAGATATAGCAAAACAAGTTGACTTCTGGTTTGGTGATGTTAATCTCCACAAAGACAAATTTCTCAGAGAACAAATAGAAAAATCTAGAGATGGATGTAAGTCTGCTTGTTTTTAACTAGCAATAAAAATACATTTATTACTGAAATACAGTTCATTTATTTATTACATTTATATAACCACCCAATTCAAACACGGTAACTCCCCGTTGGCTTATAAACGTTCTTGAAAAATAGTTTCTGTTGCACATGCATATTATTACAGATATCTGTATCAACTATAGATTTAGTTTATTTAAAAACTACTGGCCCTCTGCTGCTTTTCTGACTAATTTAAATTTTTGTACTTTAAAATAATAGTCATCATATACCGTATTTTTCGGAGTATAAGACGCACCGGAGTATAAGTTTTAGTTTTGGGGGAGGAAAATAGGGGGGGAAAATCTACCTACCAGGTATTCATCTGCCTAGCGTCCTTAGTCTGTTCAGCTTCAGCACATTATTTTATCCTCTGGTTAGGGCTGAAAAAGCCTTTTTCCGGGGGAGTAGGAATGAAAACAAGCCTGCAAAGACTTAGGGCTGGAAAAAACCTCCTTCGGAGGGAATAGGAAGCCAGGAAGATCCTCCAGCCTCGTTAGGGCTGGAAAAAAAGCTTCAAAAAAGCTACATTCGAAGTATTAGACGCACCCAAATTTTCAGCCTCTTAGGGAAGAAAAAGGTGCGTCTTATACTCCAAAAAATACGGTAATAGAACACCATATATTAGACTTTATCAGTTTTGCTATACAAATAGGAAGTGTTTATGGTGGTAGAATTCTTTTTATGGGATTCCTTCCTGGAATCTCATCTGATAGTTACATTGCATTTATGTACAGTTGCTATCTGAAATGTAATGAATATTGTAATGAAACTTTAAAATCAATTATGGAGTAATTTATGAATTAAATTAAGCATAGCTTTATTGTAAAACTTAAATATGCAGGGCTTTTTCCCAAAAGGAAGCATATTGTATACATTTTTGTACTATTTTACTCTATATCTTCTTTGCTTCAGTAAAGTAAACTATTTAAAGTCCTAATAGTGACCTCATGTTTATGACTGATCAGTTGCCCTTAAACATCTTATTTCGAGAGTTCAAATTTCAATAAAACCAAATATTCCAACTCTTGTCCAATCAGAAAAATTGAGCATTTCTTCTATCAATCAGTTTCCAAGATCAGTATAGCAAGTTTTTCCCAATCTCCTGTACTAATTTTAATTCTTTTAATTTTAGATGTTGACATATCACTTCTGATTTCTTTCAACAAAATGAAAAAATTAACCACTGACAGAAAATTGATAGCACGAGCAGTTAAAAGTTCATCTGTTGTAGAAGTGAGTATGAAAACTCTTTTACAGGAAGAAATATTTGGAACAGATTTTTAATTTAATTTTATACCTTATAGTTGGATTTAGAAGGAATCCGGATCAGAAGGCGGCAACCTTTGGGTGATCAGCCAAAAGATGTGGATAGTCGTACTGTATATGTGGTAAGATAGTGCCTATTTTCTTTCACTTTTTTACTTTTAATATTTTCTTAGAAACAGTAAGTTAAGTATTTCAATGTTTTTTGTATAAGTAGAATTTTAAAACACCTTTTGCTAGCCAACTGCCCTTGTTTAGAACTTCAGCCAGTTGGCACAATATTTTTGGCTCTCTTTAACACAACTATGAACATTGTCCAGCATAAGCCAGGAGAGTCTTGGTCTGCCAGCTCTTCTCTCCTTTCAAGCAAAATCCTCAATTTCTGAGTACTGAGGGGGACACTATTTTTTTTCTGTGGATAGTGGCAATTGGATAAGAGTTTATGAGAGAATAGGATCCATGAATTCCTATTAAACACTTCTCTTAATCTTGTGCGAATGGGTTTGAGAGTAGTCAATCCATTGAATGAAATAAGAACTAGTGCGTCTTCCATTAGCACAATTGTAAAAAAAAACTTTTGACCATTATAACTTCACTTTAATTAGGTTGTGTAAATGTTTAAGCTATAGTTAGTATTAACTGTGGATATATCAGCTTTATACTATATATATTTTGCTGGCTTTGCTTACCCATCCCAGACTTTTATCAAATATGTTTTACCAAATATGCATTTATGTCCAGGATGTGAGGGGTCAGTAAATATTTTCACGGCCCTCTTTTTGACTCGTGCAGTATACAGGTCCTCAATGGAAGGCAGGTTGGCAGTAATTGTTTTTTCTGCAGTTCTGATTATTCTCTGAAGTCTGTGTCTGTCTTGTTGGGTTGCAGAACCAAACCAGACAGTTATAGAGGTGCAGATGACAGACTCAATAATTCCTCTGTAGAACTGTATCAGCAGCTCCTTGGGAAGTTTGAGCTTTCTGAGTTGGCGCAGAAAGAACATTCTTTGTTGTGCTTTTTTGATGACGTTTTTGATGTTAGATGACCATTTTAGGTCTTGAGATATGATGGAACCTAGAAATTTGTAAGAGGTGGTAGGATGGGAGGGTTTCTCCTAAAGTCTACCACCATTTCTACAGTTTTGAGTGTGTTCAGTTCCAGATTGTTCCGGTCGCACCACAAGGCTAGTTGTTCAACCTCCCGTCTGTATGCGGTTTCATCGTTGTCTCGAATGAGGCCAATCACTGTTGTATCATCTGCAAACTTCAGTAGTTTAACAGATGAATCGTTTGAGATGCAGTCATTGGTATATAGAGAGAAGAGAAGTGGTGAGAGTACACAGCCTTGGGGGGCCCCTGTGCTAATTGTACAGGTATCTGATGTGATTTTGCCTAGCTTCACCTGCTGCTTCCTTTCTGTTAGGAAGCTTGTGATCCACTTACAAGTGTGTTCAGGTACCGCTAGCTGATTTAATTTAGTTAGAAGAATGTCCGGTATGATGGTGTTGAATGCTGAGCTAAAGTCTACAAAGAGGACCCTTGCATAGGTATTTGGAGATTCAAGATGTTGTAGGATGAAGTGCAAAGCCATATTAACAGCATCATCTGTCGATCTATTTGCTCGGTATGCAAATTGCAGGGGGTCTAACAGTGGATCCGTGATGGTTTTCAAGTGGGACATCACTAGCCTTTCAAAGGTTTTCATAACTACAGATGTTAGAGCAATTGGTCTGTAGTCATTCAGTTCCTTGATGGAGGGCTTCTTCGGCACTGGGATGATAGTGGAGTGTTTGAAGCAAGAAGGAACATGGCATATCTCCAGTGACTTGTTGAAGATTTGGGTGAAGATGGGGGCCAATTGGTCAGCACAGACTTTTAAGCAAGAAGGAGTTATCTTGTCTGGACCTGGTGCTTTTCCTGGCTTCTGTCTGTGAAATAGATCTTGCACTTCCTTTTCTGTGATCACCAGGGGTTGTGAACACAATGCGATGGGTTCAGTTGTAAGAGGTTTGGCTGTTGTTGGTGTGTCTGGGATGGAGGTTGTGGGGATAGGTGGCTGTAGTTTCCTTTCAAACCTGCAGTAGAACACATTCAGATCATCTGCCAGTTGCTGATTTCCTTCAGCTTGGGAAGGTGGTTTGCTGTAGCCAGTGATGTTTTTAAGAGTTTTCCACATGTTTGCTGGTTCATTTGTTGAGAACTGATTCCTTAGCTTTTCAGAGTAGCTTCTTTTTGCTGCTCTGATCTCCCTTGTTAATACATTTCTGGCCTGATTGTACAGCATTCTATCACCTTTTCTGTAGGCTTCCTCTTTGGAACCACGTAACTGCTTAAGTTTAGCTAAGCCCATTATAGATTTAAATAGATTCGGGCACTTTAATAGTTTATGGGTGCACATTTATGGGACAGTGAGGGAAGTAGGAAAATTTCTTCTGCATCAAGAAATATTATAGTTTCTTTAGAAACATTTATTGTGTATATTTTATGGTATTTAGTTGAATTAATAAAGATAATTCACAACCTTTTACTTGGCTTTTTGTGTGTGCATAGGACAAAAGATTACTTATGCGAAATACAAAATCATAAACCATTGCTACCACCCCACTACTGAGCATTCCTATATGTGTGTGAATGTATTTCTTGGCCAAAATTGGTTATAAACAATTGATGCCATATTTATTTGTGACACTTCTGGGTTTGCACATCACTTAATTGCCTGTTTTAATGATAAAATATTTATACATTAGTCCATGTATAAATATGCAAACAAAGTTGGTGTTTTTTGCGTGTATACATACATAAAAATGTAGCTTTAGGTCTGTTGCTAACTCTGTTGCTGTAGGAATTGCTTCCTAAAAATGTCAATCACAGTTGGATTGAACGAGTATTTGGAAAATGTGGCAACGTAGTTTACGTCAGCATTCCTCGCTATAAGACCTCCAAAGACCCCAAAGGATTTGCATTTGTGGAATTTGAAACAAAAGAACAAGCTGAAAAAGCTATAGAGGTGAGTTATAAGCAATTGAAAACATTGCTTTGTCTTTAATTAAGTTGTTTAATATATACAGTTGTAGCTTTTATAAAAACACTGTTTTTATAAAACATTTTGTAGTGTAATGTGAGTTTTTCAGTGGTTAAAATTTTTTGTAGTTGTAGTGTGAATCTTTTCAGTCTTTCAGTGTGAATTTTTCAGCTACTGAAAGACTCACACTGCAATAGAACTTGAAAGTACAGAATCTGTTATCTGAAGGAAGATATTGTGCTCTACTTAAAATGTCTTAATAGAATAGAATATAATTCTTTATTGGCCAAGTGTGATTGGACACACAAGGAATTTGTCTTTGGTGCATATGCTGCCAGTGTAGATAAAAGACAAGATACATTCGTCAAGAATCATAAAGTACAACATTTAATGATAGTCATAGGGTACAAATAAGCAATCAGGAAACAATATCAATATAAATCGTAAGGATACAAGCAACAAAGTTACAGTCATGCAGTCATAAGTGGTAGGAGATGGGTGATAGGAACGATGAGAAGACTAATAGTAATAGTAATGCAGCCTTAGTGAATAGTTTGACAGTGATGAGTGTCAATTAAGCATTTAGAATTCTAAAAAAACACTTTATGAATGTTAAATAGTTTCCAGTTCCTGGCACTACAGAACTTCTTGGTCAATCCTTCTGGTGTTTTTCTCCTGCTGTTAAGAGGTCTGCATGCCCTGTCTGATGCTTCAGAAAGCTTCTGAAGCTCCACCAGAACTGGTTTCAAGGTGGCTTCAGGAAAAAAAAGGCCTGGTACAACTAGGAGCTATGTAAAATAAGCTGTGCAGACCTTTCAATAGGAAAGAGAAAAATGTCTGAAGGTAAGTGACACATGGCACATCCTTGGAAGTGATGGCTGAGAGGGTGGGTGGGGGGCAATCATGTCATTCTCCAAGGCTGGTGAGCCTTGTGAAAAGGTGCAACTGGTATTTTTGGGTGGTAGTGGTGGGGTTGGGGCTGATGTCATGACTTGGGGTGGTGGCAGCTGGCTGAGGCTGTTGAAAGTCGTCTACTTCAGGCGCAGGTCTGGCGCTGTGGTTGGGTGCTGCTGTGCAGAGCGGCTTAGATGCAGGGGCGGAGTTCCAGCACCCTGTGATTGCAGGGGAGGGCACGCTGTCAAATGCCTGACTTTCTATTGGGACCATCCTATTATAACTTCAGACATAGCTCTCTTTGTTCAGTGCCGTCATAATTACAAATGGTCGTTAAGCAAGGACTAGGTATACTGCATCATAGATTATGTGTTTAAATAGATAACATATTATCTGACTTTTGCATTTTTAGTTCTTGAATAACCCACCAGAAGATGCACCCAGAAAACCTGGTATGTTTCCCAAAACAGTAAAAAACAAAGTCGTTCCCGCATTACCTACAAGTGATTCTACAGTAGTTGGTGAGTATTAACTTGATGATGTTTAGTTTTATTACACTCCTTAATCTTCACTGAGTAGGGCAGTTGTGAAAACTCATAGGAGGAGATTGGAATATCTTAGCCCCTTGAAATAAGATTGGCTCCCACCTCCTGTCTTTTTGTAATAGCCTTAAAACCTGGTTCTGCCAGATGGTTTGGGGTCTCAATGGGGGAGTTTCACACTGGAGGTGGTTGACTAATTAAAAGCTAATCCCCCTCCCCCCCCCACTTCCATATACCTGGCTGCCTCTTTTCCCATCTTGTGTTAATGATTTTATTTTGTCTGTTCCTTTATTTTATATTCAGTGATTTTAATGTTTTTAATGCTTATGCTGTTTAGCTGCAGATGGGTGGCAAATAAATGTAATAAATAAATAGCCATAAACACCTCTGTAGACTCCTTGGGATCAAAGAGGGCAAAAATGTAATTTATTCAGACTGTTGAGACAAATTTTCTTATTTTGTGTAGAAGAAAAAAAGAAGAAGAAAAAGAAAAAATCTAAAACAAAGAAGGAAAACAGCCAACCAAATACTGGAGCAAAAGATGCATATATGGCCAGTTCTACAGAATGCACCAAAAGTCATCGGACAATATCAGAGAGTTCTGAAACAGAATTATCAGAAATCCAACGACACTCTTCAAAGAAAGAAAAGAAGAAACTTGATAAATCACAAAGCTTGAGCCTAGGAGAAACTAGATCAGGAAAGAGGAAACGGAATCGCTCTGATGATGGAGAGATGTCAGTTGGAAAAGTGAAGAAAATTTCTCAGAAAGACAATGTTCACTCTGCAAAGGAGCAATCGGCAGGGCTGGAGGATTCCAGAGGTAGTTTTATATTTCTAATTTTTCCTACTGATTTTCTAATCATGAACAGGGTTGGGGAAAAAATTCTAGTGATACTGATGCTTTTGTAAAAGAGAATGAAAATTTTCTTCCACCTTGAAAAAGGGAAAGAAAATCCTATTTTTGGTATGACTCTTGGAATGATGAAAGTAGGAAAAAAAAGTTCCAGTATAATTTATAGGTTGGATCCACTGTTACCATCACCCTGATGTCGTTCTGACAGTGGACCAAATGCTGAATATTTTCATATCCATATACAGCAATGTATCTAGTGCAGGGATGTCAGTAGTGCAGTTTTATGTATCTAGTGCAGGGATGTCAAACTCATGTCGTCACGGCGGCATCACATGACGTATCGGGGCTTTTTTCCCCCTTTGCTAAATCGGGCGTGGCAAGTGCGTGATGCATCCAGCCTGTTTGACAGCCCTGATCTAGTGGATAGCATGAAGTAGGGAAGAGGAAATATTCAGAAAATCCCATTATGTGATCCAAAGTGTGCTTAAAAAGATTTATTAATGGGTACATATTTGCAATTCTTTATTTCCAAATGCATACATGATGTTTTCAAGATGTTTGCATTAGGCTAGAAATTTAATGTGAGATTTAAAAAAGGATTTTACTGCTGTGTAGTGAAGAATGATGCCAGATATGTCTTAAAACTAATCAAAATTCCAGTTTAAGTGCATTACTCTGGGTTGGAGAAACCAAAGTTCAGTCATAAAAATCATGGGGTAACCTTAATCAGTTATGCTACAATATAGAATTATATTGCATATGAGAGAACCAAATACACTGACCTGAACTCCTTGCAAGCTGTTTATAGTAACTTTAACCAATTTTTATTTAGAAATTTCTACTGAAGAAGAGAGAGAGATTGGTGATAAGAAAGAAACCTCTCTTTCAAAGTCTAAAAGAAAACACAAGAAGAAACATAAAGAGAGACATAAGATGGGAGAAGAAGTTATTCCACTGAGAGTTCTCTCAAAGTATGTTAAAATATATGTGATTTGTTTGCCATATTAGAGAACAGTAGCTAGTATTTTAATTGTTTCTGATGAAATAGTAGTATGTTTGCCTACATTGTTGACCAGGAAGGTGGGATAACAAGTGTTAAAGACTTGTTAATTAATTAATGTTATTTTTTTTCTGATTGAATTAATGATTTGTAAAATGTTAGTGTTGTAGATGGCCAAGCAACCTTAAACATTTAACCTGTACCAGTTGTCCCATAAAATTTCTCATATACTTGTACAGTAACCTATTTTTATAAAACTTTTTTCTTCTGTAAAATGCTCATTTGATTTTTAAGTGTATATTAAGAAAGTGTTTTGGTAGCTAAGGAGAACTTGATAGTGTAAATAATGTATAAATTTCTCTTTCTTCTACTGCAAATTGTGTCTTGGGCAATACAGTTCACTGTGTTACAAGAAAAGAAAATCAATTACATTAAATAAAATATAGTTCAGTAACCCCTACTTGAATGATATTTTTTTTCAGTCTAGAATATACCTGCAATCCAGAAATCACTTATTTGTTCTTTAATCAATACTAGCAAATAAAAAATGGACCTACAGGTTAGGGATAGCAATTGGGATCGCTTAGTGATGGCAATCCTAGCAATTCCCCCATCATTAAGGAGGATTGTGGGTTGTTTAGCCTATCCCAGGTGTCTCACAAACAGGCTGATAGGCAGGTAAAGCATAGAGACCTCTGCCAGGTGGGAATGAGTAAACAAGATGAAGCATGGTGCAAGTGGCGCTGAAACATGGCTAGCTTTGCTAAATGGGAGAAAGTGTAATTGACTTACCAGAGTGATTGGCAATCTTCTCTGCTGGCTTCCCCATTTGTTTTGGTCATGGGAAGCCAGCAGAGAAGGTTCCAAATTGCAATTATGTGACTGTGGAACACTTTAGCCATCTTAAGTGTGAACCAGTTGCTAAGTGCCCAGATCGTGATCAGGTGACTGCGGGGATGCTGGGATGTCCAGAACGTCAGGGACCTGTCATAAGTGCTACTTGTTCAGGACTATAGCAATTTTTAATAGTCACAGAATAAGGACTACATGTATTCAAGCTTTGATCTAGTGATCTCTAAGACGAGTAAATAGCCAAGCAAACTTTTATACAGTATTTAAGTTTTCTTAAACAGTTAATGCGCACAGTTGCTTGTGGTTTTAAGGTCAATCCAAAATATATCTAGCCTGGCATCCCTAGAAAGTCTCCTAGCAACTAATGGATATTAGGTGACTCTCTAGAAACTGAATCACATATTTTTTTAGTATTTTAGAAACAAATTGAAAATAATTATGTAATTATTTTCCGATAAATACACCAGTTTTCTCAAGTATATAAGCTTTAGGTCTCTCCAGATAAATGAACTTCAAAAAGTCATATATATGACATATATATGCCTTCTATATGAATAAGTGTTTTAGCCTCTCTTTCTTTTAAATCGGGTCCCCAAACCTGGCAACTTTAAGACTTGTGGACTTCAACTCCCAGAATTCTCCTATGCTGGCTGGAGAATTCTGGGAGTTGAAGTCCACAAGTCTTAAAGTTGCCAAGTTTGAATACCTCTGTTTTAAATCCTCATATAACCAGTTATGACATATTGAGAAATAGGAACCTTTCATCCCTGTATACAAAAGAAATTCCATTCTTTTTACATTTAGCGTTTTGTTTCTTATCATTTCCAACCTTTGTGTTACCATTTTTCAATCTCCATTCTGTAGGAATGAATGGATGCATCTGAAACACGAGTATTTGACCCTACAGAAAGCCAGCATGTCATCCCTGAAAAAAACAATGACCAAAGCAAACACTGTGCCCCTTGGAACAATGGAAACAGATGTCTGCACAGCAGATGACTCTGCAACAAGAAATGGCAAATGTAAACATAAATTGTGAATTTCTTGTGTTTCTTTTTTAAAGGACGAGCTTATAGTTTAAGAAAAATTGAGAAACATATGAACTTAATTTTTAAATTATATTACACAATTGGTTTATTTTAATAAAATAACACAGACTTCCATGGAGTGAAGATAGATTTTGGACATTTGGACTACTTGTTCATTTTAGGACCTTCTGACAAAGGATGTTCACATTGCATAGAAAATCAACCAGTGCAATCTCCACCTTCGCTGGGGGTGAGATCTGCTCTCACCTTATTGGCCTTCCAAAAGGGACTCAAAACCTGACCCTGTTGGTTGGCTTGAGGCCCCTATGGAGGAATTCCACCTTGAAGTATGGGGAAGAGGAATCCCACTTCCATCCTGCTTATGTACTGGTTCCTTGTTTACTCTATTTTTGTTAATGTTTGTAATATTTTAATGTTTTTGTATTTGGGTTTTTATGATGTAAGCCACCCGGAGTCACTCTATGGGTGGCATATGAATTAAATAAAATAGAAAAGCATGGTATTTGCTGATAGAACAGGAAAGATTTCATGTACTTGCAAAGGGGCGTTTCCAGTGGCTCTACTGGTGAGGAATGGAATCCACTGTAATCTACCACAACCTGTGAGCATCAGTCAGTGTTGATTATTGTTTGGCCTGGTATTGTCCACTCCCCTTAAATCTTGCTTTAGTTACCACATTTTGCATTTTTAAAAGCAAAATTCCTGGTGAACAGTCTAGAATGATCAACATAAAACAACATTCTAGTGCATTTGTAAATGTTCAGGAGGACAGCAGAGGGAGATACTGATGTTTTGCATGAGTTCCTTTATGTTCAAACAAATATTGTTAAACTATAGTTGGCAATATTGGTCTGCAAGGCTTATACATGTTTTGTAATCAAGTAGCTAAGTGTTACCTGTGCCTCAATAGAAATAATTAGAAATAAGTGACTATTTTTAAGAATTATTGATGACATCTAGAAAGTATTCAGTTTTGTCTGTACGTTCCTTTAAGTAGCGTGGACAGTTTATTATTTACAATATGTCTTTAGCTTGTTGAACCCCAGTAATAATTTAAATTAAAAGATTCCCCTATTGATTAAGTTAGTTTGAATGTCTACTTTCATTAGAATGGGTTGTAGATGAAAGAACCTGGAGCTGCGTTACGATAATGAAAACATTCTCTCTCTCTCTCTCTCTCTCTCTCTCTCTTTTTTTTTTAAAAAAAATTTGCTGAAAGGATGTATTTAGTATAATAGCATTTAGAATTCTTTTTAAGTATTAAGTGTTAGGTATTGCCACTACCAATAGTAATCTGTGTATCCCAAACCGTAACAAAAAGTACTTAAGTCTAGCAATACTATTCCATTCCATATATTAAATCATAAATTTACTTATTGCGAGACCAAATTAAGAATTTCCATTAATGTTCTTCTTTTTCGAATTACTAGGTATCAGCAAGAATGATTTAGCTCCTGCTGAGAAGATTCATCCAATGGGACCCCAATTTGAGAAAGGAGTGATTGTGAAAATCCTTGGTATTGATCCACTGCCAGGCAGGAAGCACATCAAGGTAATGTTCAATTATCTTTTTCTTGGAATATCTATTTTATTTATTTATTTTTCACATTTATGAACTATCTCCCGGAGAGAGGACTGTGATTATGACTTTGTATAAAGTCTGATTGTCAGCTACTGTAGTGATGCACATGATTTAAATAATCTTTACTTCTGGATTATTTAACTGAAGAAGTAGAGTTCACTTAAAAAAAAAAGAATTCAATTACTTAGTTATAAAAGAGTTGCTTGCCTGTGCAAGTAAATGCTTTTTAAGTCATAATTTGTCGTTATTTCTCTAGAGGTGAATTAATTTTCTTCTGTGATTTGAGAAAAGATTGTTCCTGATGTCTAACGCTGATACTTAGCACATACGCCTTCTGTTATATTTGTTAATGTATTATAAATCTGTTTAACATTATTACTGGAATCTTACATTTTTCTGGTCTAATGAGTATTCCATAGGTAGTACAGATTTTGCCTTGTAGTAGAGATTGGCTTGTAACTTTTAATGAAGAGGTTAAATTTCAATATCAGTTTGCATCTGAATTCTTTTCTGTGATATCTTCATTGTCAGATCTAATATGTATCTATGAAGACAAAGCATTTTTAAAAATGTGATCCGTGTCTGAAATATGCAATTACTAACATATAATGCAAACTAATAGCATACTTCAGAGACAGAAAAATAACTGAGAGTCTCTTAACATTAAATATCTCTGTTACTTTTCCATGATAGAACATTAAAATCTGTAGATAGCACGCAACTATCTTTTTGAATCTTTTTTAAAAGTCTGGCATAGAGAATTGGTCTATGATGACAGCTGAAAAACTGAGCTATGACCATGAAATAGAAAATCTGCCAGTTTGAATAGTTCTTTTGTTATGAATTCTTTAGATATTTTTAGAAGCTCCTGTTTTTCAGCCTCAGTCTTTTCTATCCAATTATACATGGGTATAATGATACTTAGTGAATTGTACTTATTGGAACAAACAATGTTTTGTACAATATAAATTAATACTTAAATACTTAAATATTATGATCATTACCTAGGAAATGTATAATGTAAAAATGTTTGACTTGCTCTTCTATGAATAAAGTATATGGAGATGCAGGTGGCTACTAGATTGATAGCAGACTCCACCTTCCTGCTTTGCACTTTGCTCTCCACCCATCCATCTTTTTGTTATCATATGAATGTGTTCTCATGTTCTTTTTCTTCATTTATTTTACTATTCTGTTATTTTACTTCTGTTCTGTTTATATCTTTTAATTTCTTCCTTTTTATTGATGTAAGTCACTAGTGTAGCTCCACGGTAAGATGGATGGCAAATAAATTTAAGAAATAAATAATATTTTGGCTGTAATCTTGCCAGATTTATCATCTGAAACTGGTTGTAAGGCAATCTTAAAATTTAAACATTTCCTCTAATTGCTATGGAATCTCTATATTCAGAGTTGGAAAAGTACATCAGACAAGTTCTTGCTTGTGAATTACGGTACAGTATATTTATTGTGATTCACATCTGGATGTGCAGGACCTAAAGAACTGGAATGGTAGAAGGTTTTAATTTCAGTAAATAAAGCATTGTGTGCCAGATATATTAGAATTTGAAAATAGGTAGCATTTGTTATTACTGTATAATTCACTTATTGGCCCTGTACAAGTCTTGTAAACTGAGCTACCTCAAACAGAAACTAAGACACTGGTTTAACAGAACAATGGCATACACATTTTGTAATCAAATTATTTATTGAATTATTTTATTGTGATGTTACAGTGGCACGTTGAATTGGCAAAAAGCATGAAAATGAAAAGTTTACTGGTTATAGGAGAAGTAGTGGCAGAGTCTGTGGATGGAGTCGAAAGAATCAGCCTAGAGCAGTGATGGCGAACCTATGGCACTTGGAGCCATATCTGAGGGCACGCAAGGCGTTGTCCTATGTCAGCTCCAGCGCGCATACACGCGCTGGCCAGCTGATTTTCGGCCTTCTTTTTGGCTGTTTTCACTCTCCCCAGGGTTTAGGAAAGCCTCCTGAAGCCTGGGGATGGCAAAAAACGGCCCAATGAGCTAACAGGAAGTTCATTTCCGAACTTCCGGTTGGGCCATTTTTTGCCATCTCCAGGCTTCAGGAGGGTTTCCTGAACCCTGGGGAGAGCGAAAAACAACCCAACGGGCCTACGGGAAATCCGGAGGCTTCAGTGAGGCCTGTGCGTATGTGCGGGGGAGAGCACGGGGAGGTTGTGCGCATGCATGGGGGGGCAGCACAGGGGTTGTGCGCATGCGCGGGGGGAGGGCATTGCATTATGGGTGTGGGCACGCTCGCGCGCCCTTTTGGCACCCGAGCCGAAAAAGGTTCGCCATAACTGGCCTAGAGTCTCTATATTTCTATAAGTGGACTAAGTCCAACCCTTCTTGAATTCTATTAGCCCTTATCTAGCACCAAAATAGCAGTAACCATTAGTTGACTAGATATCAGCTTTGAACTGATTAGGCCTGTGCGCAACTATCTTTCAATTTCTCAGCTTGCCATACATTGAGAGAGATCTGGAATGTCAGACCAGACATCGATAACAAATCATCCCATGGGAACCAAGGTCATCTCAATAGGTGCTGGTCAAAGACTGAGGGGAGTTGCCAAAGAGATGCCAGAACACCTAATTGGACAATGTGACCTGTGACAATGAGGGAGGGCATTATCTATACTTTAGTTATACAAAAATTGTGGGAATTATTTAGAGC
Source organism: Diadophis punctatus similis (assembly GCA_023053685.1). Lineage (NCBI taxonomy): Eukaryota > Metazoa > Chordata > Lepidosauria > Squamata > Dipsadidae > Diadophis > Diadophis punctatus. The sequence continues at coordinate 50,238,227 of JALIGW010000006.1, read as the reverse complement.
TGGTTTTATTTTCATCCGTGCCGAAATGATGTACTCAATAAAGCAGTTCTTTGAGAAAGCTGAAAGTCTCGGAGTGCTGAATTGGTTGGGTTCATTAGTCGGAACCTTGACATTAGATTCCTGTGCATAGGCATGACCAACAAATCAGTTTAACTGGAACTTAACATGTAGCCCTCATCTTTCATGCCAGACATTGATTAGAACTGTATATCTTGAAAATTTGTGTCCTAATCAATGGGATTTTAGAGAGCTACTACACTGTATGTATGAGAGAGGTAGAGATGGAGCGAAGGAGGTAAAAATATATTTCACAAACATAAAGATATAAATGGAATTCTTACTCACTTCTTGAGCATTATCGTATTGCAGTCAATTATATTTTTCTAAATTTGCAGCATTTGCTTTTTTTTTGTACATTTTTTTTGTCCCCACTGTGTGATTAAAAAATATTGTTTTCCTTTCTCTCTTCTTAACAAGTACATACGGTAAGTTAAGAAGAGATTGTAATATAACGTGTCTGCTGTGGTGCATCCATTTCATCATAGGACATGCTAACAACACTCGCTGATGTTGCTTATGTTGATCTGCTGGAAGGAGATACAGAATGTCATGTACGGGTTAAAACACCTGGAGATGCACAACTTTTAATAAACTCTCATAAAGATCTGCAGACAAAGAACAACTGGAAACTTGAGATCCTTACAGGTGAGGTTTATACATTTTACATTTATGTGGTGTGCACAGGTTATATCAATTTTGGGAATATTTTTACATTTGTTAAGGTTATGACTTTGGATATTCTGGTATTTTTTCCCCAGAATTTTTTTTCCAAATCTAACATCACTTTTATGCTTGTGTCTGGAACTTAAATCATGTATTTCCCTTTGTTAAAAAGAAAATCACTGTTAATAGGGATTACAATTTGTCTGAAATGCCAATTGCTAGATACTGGTAGTCCTCAACTTACAACAGTTCATTTAGTGACCATTCAAATTTACAGCACTGAAAAAAGTGACTTATGGCCATTTTTCACAGTTACGACCTTTGCAGCATCCCCATGGTCACATGTTCAAAATTCAGATACTTGGCAACTGAGTCATATTAATTACCATTGCTGTGCCTCAAGGTCATGTAATCACCTTTTGTGACCTTCTGACAAGCAAAGTCAATGGGGAAGCCAGATTCACTTAATAACTGGGTTACTAATTTATCAACTGCAGTGATTCACTTAACAACTGAGGCAAGAAAGGTCATAAAATGGGACAAAATTCACTTAATAAATGTCTCGGTTAGCAACAGAAATTTTGGACTTAATTGTGGTCGTACGTCGAGGACTACCTATATATCCTTTTAAATTAGGATGATGGAGAGCTGTCCAATAGTATATAAACAGGCAAGATTATTAAGAATGCTGTGTTCCTTATTCCCTCATTATAGTTTATTCTCTGACCCTTGAAATTATTACATAACAAGTAAAAATTCAAGTCCTAATTTCCCCTGCTTTCCTTTAATTTTTAGCTCTTGTTTTCAAAATGCTACGGCCCAGGTATGTGTTAGTAACAGGTGTGTAAAAGTGGGGTCATTCAATAAATGATCTCTGATGGAAGGGACTAAAATAATTAGAGATTTCATTTATTTTTTTATAATTGTGACTTTTCAAATTTATGTACAATATACTGTATTTTATCTCTCTTCCTCTTAGTCATATTTCAACGAATGTAAAATGAGGAACAGGTTTTGAGTTCTTATATTTGCTCTTCGCTTCTTCCTCCACTCTATTTGATAGGATTTTAAGGCAATATTTATACTAAGAGCTCCTACTAAAAATATTTTTTTATTCATGCAGTACAGAGTCAGCAGTACAAAATAAACAAAGAAAAAAAGATGCATGTTATATAACTTGAAAAGAATTGCAGTCTTTTCTCTCATAAAATGTTTTCTTTTTCAGAAGTAAATTACAGATGTCAGTCACTTTCACCCAAGTAGGAATAAATGAGGGAAGTGGATGTACATGACAGTTTTACTTCTCATGTCTAATGACCTTGTGTGCTTAAAGTAGAGATTTAAAAATGTGTTTATCAGGAGTACCACTTATGCATAGGACTTTATGTGCTTTTGGATTAACATGATTTCTGCCCGTGTCTCCCACCACGGTTTAGTCCTATTATTCATGTGTGCACATTTCTTTATTGTTATGGGTGTGATAAGAACATCTTTCTAATGTAAGAATAATAATGTATTGACACGGCATGTTAAGTAAAATTGTGTACTTTGGTTCAATGCATTTGTATTAAGGTGACCATGAACAAAGATACTGGCAGAAGATCTTGGTGGACCGGCAGGCTAAACTGAATCAACCTAGAGAAAAGAAGCGGGGCACAGAAAAAGTAAGACAAATTATCTGGAACTTCTAATTCATACACAGATGTTAATATAATCCCAGGTTTCATTCTTTCAATGGGAGACACACAAATTCAGTTGCACTGAGACTTTTGAGACCTAATGCCAGTCAGAATAAACGCTTGTGAGCTAAACATAATTGATCTGTCTAGCACTGCTAGAACTATTGATCAATATAAAGCAGCTTTAATTTTTTAAGATAGTTCAATGGTTCTGTAGTAAAATTATGTGCCATCTCAAAGGCAAACAAATTTGTTACTGCCCGGATTTTCCATCATCACATTCTGCTGTAAAAGCATATGTAGTAATACACTTGTGAGTCTCTAATATATCTCAAGACTTCTTTTTCTTGAAACTGTTTGAGGGATACAGGAAAAACTATACTAACAGTAGTTCAGTACCTGAAACAAAAAAAAAACTTTAATGTGGTCATTAAGCAGCACAAGGGAATTGATATTCAAATATCCAAAACTAAATTGACAATATCAAGGTAAAAGAATTTTGGCTAAAAAAACAGTATTAACCAGCCCAATATTAATACAGGTATTCCTTGGTTGCCAACTATTTTTTACAGCCAGTCCTCCAGGTTCTTGCCATCCCACCACCCTTGCATTCATATGATAGCAATCTGGTAATCATCTTGCAGTTACAACATAGTTATGATGTCGCATGATTACCATTTGCAACCTTCCCTGCTGGCTCACATAAGCAAAGTCAATGAATAAACTGGCAGGGAAGATCATAGATTGCACCAGTACCCTCCCCCATCCAGAAGCCACCCCCACCACACTCACACTGTGCATCCCCACATCTCCCCGTCCATTCGCATACCCTCCCTGCACCTCCACTGTGTGTGGGCCACACATATCTAGCAATTCTTATGCACTCTTTCTCAACTTCATGTTCACATTGTGCCTACCCGACTTTCCTCCTTCCCAACTCTCACTGCACTCATGCTACATTTTGTCGGCCACCCACATACCATCTCCTACGTGGTAGCAGCTACTTACTTGCTGGGTAGTCTGCTTGCAAGCTGCCTTCACCATTGTCTTTAGTTGTTGGAAGCTGGCAGAAAGTTACAAAGAGGTCCTTGCTTAATGATCCCTGAACCTCACTTAACAATAGCAACGGGGACTGCAGGGATTGCCATCACTAAGCATTGTCGGCACCTGATGTCATGGTTAGCAATAGAATTATTGAGAATTCTAATGTTAGTCAGAATTATTTTTTAAAATATTATAGATTGTGGTGTATAAAACTGAGGAATAACCTGGGTCCAAAAGTAAATCCTGTTTTGTTAAAAACAATGTTTGAGACTACCCCATCCAGAATTCCTCAGTCCTTGTGGAAGTTGCTAAGATTAAAGCCTCTGCACCGGAGACAAATTCCTTGTGTGTCTGAATGCACTTCGCCAAATAAAGTATTCTAAACCATGGTAGACTAATTGGGATCAAATAAACCAAGTTTGAATCCCCATTCCATCATGTTGCTTACTAAGGTTTTCTCATTTGGTAAGTCTATATTGCACACTAAGTTTCTGCAAATCTTTTAAAAAAATATTTGAGGATAAAATTAATGATTAAGTAGCCAACCTTTTAAAGGATTTTGTTAAGTTGGAGGTAAATATGAAGAGCAGTACAGTCAAATGCATAAAATTGCCAAAACTAAGCTATGACTAATTAAAATCAAGAAAATTAAAATTTTCTACAGGTAACTGGGCTGTTCTTTCCCAAATAAAGTATATTTTTTATTTTAACATTTTTTTGTTTCAAATGATAGTTTAATGGATAATGTTCTTATTTTCTGAATTAAAATAGTAATACAATATATGTTTTCTTTTATAGCTAATAGCAAAAGCTGAAAAAATGAGATTGGCAAAGACTCAAGAGATAAGCAAGCATATACGTTTCTCTGAGGATGAGTAAATTTACAACTTACATGAAATGCTTATAAAGAGAGGAAACAAACTAATGATAAAATATCTCATTGTTTCATAATGCAAACAGACAAATGAGATTGTGCTGAATTTGATAGATCGGAATACTACTTGAGCCTGTTTGGAAGGAATACATTGAACAAACTCCTGTGTGTATGTTTGCACAAATATTTTTATAAGCTGTTGTAAGAATGAAATAAAAAAGTGAAATATTTGTTTCTTAAAATAAATGGGAATGAGACATCCTAAAATTCATTCTAAAGGTCTGCTTAAAATAGAAAGTTGTCTTGCTTTCTGATGAGGGGGAAGATGAGAAATTAGCGACACCGTGTACTCCATTAAAGAAGACTTAAACTGTAAATGGAATCAAAATTAAGTTGTACATAATCAGTTTTATTCCATTTGCAATATCAATTCCTTGCCATAGATTAAGAAACATGAGTTTAACACCATATTTTCTGTTTGTAACCCAAAATAATTTTTCAGTATTGTTATACAATAAAGGAGTCTGTGAAGCTTTATTTCATAGTAAGCAAAGAATATTTAGTAATTCTTACAGCCCGTTAGTTAGCTCTCACAAATTTTCCACCAGTCCTCTAGAGCAGTGGTCACCAACTGGTGGTCTGTGGACCACTGGTGGTTCGCAAGAAAATTTTGGTGGTTCGCAGAAAAATTATTTGCATTTTTTATATTGCATTAAATCAGGGGTCCTCAAACTACGGCTCCTGGGCCGGATACGTGCAATGAACGTTTATGTTGCTGCAGAGTCTCCCCCTTCTGGGTCTTTTTGTGTGGGTCGGAGAGGGGCAGAAATTCTGACTTGGGGTCTGCTTCAGCCTCCTGGCGTGGGGCTTTGGGTGAAGGCTGGAGGGAAGTGCCACTGGTGGTGAAGAGCCAGAGGACCTTGTTCCAGTGGGACTGCATCATGGCCAGGAACTGGCTGACATCTCAGCCTGCTGAGCCTCCAGGCGCCGGTACGTGGCCTTGCACTCCCGCAGGTCATCCCTCTGCTTGGAAAGCCTATGCTTGTAGTCCTCAGTGAGGTGTTTCTGCTGAGCCTCCTCGGTCAGAACCAATTTGAACTGAGCCAGCTGTTTTGCCAACTCTTTCTCGTGGTGGCTGCTTAGCTCCAACAACTGCTTCCTATTGGGCCCCTAAGGAGCCCGGTTGGGCAGGCGAGGAGTGGCTGGGAGGGATGGGGCGAGTAGAAGCCGGCGAGGCCACCCTCGACGTGAGTGACATCAAGTTGACCACATCCACCCAGTCACATGACCACATAGCCATGCCCATCCAGCCAGTCATTAGATCATATTAGTGGTCCACAGGATTTAAAATTATGAATTTAGTGGTCCCTCAGGTCCAAAAGGTTGGGGATCCCTCCTCTAGAGCAGCTTCGTTCAATTACAAGAAATATACAAAAGAGAATTTGCATGAAACAGCATTCTATCCTCTTTCTCACTGATTTATTCACCCCTCCAGGGTCAATGTGCCCTATATAGGGCCCCCGATTTTTGGAAAAACAGATTAGGGGAGCAGAGCATCGCTCTCCCTCTTCTGCTCATCGTGACTCCGCCCCGGAAGTCCTGTACTGGTATGTGTTTTCTATGAGAGTAATAAGAAAAGAAGATAAGTTCTAATAATCCTGCTGATCCAAGAAAAAGATATGCAAAATAATTTAGAACCATTTTAGTTTTGCAACCATTGACATGCTGACATTATCAGCAACACAAGCAATCATATAAGTAGCTCCATGTGTTTTAAAAGTTCAAGTAGCTCACTAAGAGCACTAGCTCATCCTGGAAAATTTAGCTGTCAAACTGCACATTCCAAAGCTATCAATAGACAGCTTCCTCCTCCATTTACTTTTACTGACTGCTCTGATACTAGAATATATTGTATAGGCATTCTTTCCAAAGAAGGACAACTGACATAAACTTGATTAAGAAGAGATTATTCTTAATTTCTGAACTAAAATTATATACACACTAAGTATATGGAAATTGTTATAGCAAAGAAAACATATTTATTTTCTATTCATGTTATTTCACACAGTATTTTATATAAAATACTGTAAGAATGTGAAGGTAACAATTTTTAGACTTTATCTCTGGACATAAAGTTGCTATACAATATGTGGAGAAATGTTTAAGTACTTTGTCATGAATAAGCTAAGAAATAAGTTTTGGATTTGGTGCAGACAATGCAAATACTAATTCTGATGCTAAACTAATGGCAGGAAAAATTGTTTCTGCAGACTAAAAAAAGGAGGCCCTAAAAAGTATTTGCAGCGGTGAGTGTAATCCACACTATCCAGAAACCACTGTTGACAGGCTACTCCTTGATACAGAGTTGTCTGTTATCAAGACTTACAAGTACTTTCATATTTATACCATTAAAACCACGTGAAAGAATTCGGTAATTTTGTTCATTTGGATTTAGCAGCAGCTTTCTGTATATGCAAAACTCAATTGGCTTTTTTCTGTTTGCAGTGGATGCTAAAACTTTCTAGCTCTCAGGCTCATAATAATTAGTCACAACTCTTGTGTTTCTTGATTATCTTTGTGTTGAAATATGGTTCTGAATAGCCTTTTCTATTTAACAACACAAAGGCAACAAAATTTTCAAATTTTGAGACCTTATCCTTACAATTATGCTAACGCTAACAAAAATGATGAAAATAATTTTTAAAAACCCTTTGCTTTCAGTCATAATAGTTTATTAGTTTTATTAGTTATATTAGTTATTATAACTAATATATTAGTTATATTAGTAGTTATAACTAACATATTAGTTATATTAATAGTTATAGTACAGAATTATGTTAAGATATCATAACCTTTTCCTGATTTACATCTTTTAATGAAAGAACAATAGTTAAAAATAGTTCCAGAGCAACAGCATTTCAAAGTATGCTAACATATGGAATTATTTAGCACCAGATGAAATAGTCAATAGTTTTTTATCAGCTTTCCCCAACTTGGAGTCCTGCAAGTATACAGCTTCATTTCTTCTAATTCTCAGCAATATAGCCAGAACCTAATAGGATATCTTAGAAGATTATTGAGCATAAGGAAGGGTAACAATGATTTTCTATTATAATCTGGATTAAGTATTTCGAGTATGTTTATTTCTATATATTTCTCCATCTCCTTTTAACATATACTACTCTTTTAAAGTCTATAGCTGGCCTACTGGAAGACAAAATGAAAGATTGAAGTTTTTAATTTGATCCAGTAAAACTTTTTTAATGACCAATTTTTAGTATAATGGCAACTGGTTATGGTATGTGGAAAATAATGTGTCTCCTTCTCCTTGTGGCCAATTCCATTCTTCTACTTATTTAAAATGTAGGTTTTTTAAAACCGAGCTTAACATCTGATGATGCCATATTGTGCAACAATAATATGGAAGTGGTTTGTCATTGTTTTCTTTCAAATTCCATGCCTCGGCTACAGCAGTAGAATTCCCTAGTGATCGGCCATCCAAATACTTCACTTAAATTTTTCAGTGTCTGCCAAGACCAGCTAGGACTCAGGGGTAGCCAAACTATGGTTCTTTGAGGACCTGTGGACTTCAACTCCCAGAATTCCTGAGCCAGCCATGCATGCATGGCTAGCTCAGGAATTCTGGGAGCTGAAGTCCACAGGTCCTCAAAGAACCATAGTTTGGCCACCCCTGAGCTAGGTGCTGCAAGTTGCTTGACATTAATAATTTAAGTAAGTGTTAATTCAGATATACATTTCAGAACCTTGGGTAAAGGACCAGGATTTCAACCAAGCAGCCTGAGAAGTACTCAAAATTAAATCCCCTGAATTTTGTGACATTTACCACTGTCTTTAGTATTTGTTCCATTCGAAGGAACTTTTATGTTATCCCAACAGATGTCAATCAGCCTTAGCTTAAAATCTACTTGCACAAAGAGATGTAAGCATGTTATAGATTTCTCAGAACTTAAAAAAAGGATTGGGGTTTTAAAAAAACCCTAGACATCTGCACATTCTTCCTTTATGAGGAAAATAGACAACTCTGCTATACATTTTAAGGATAGTTGACAATAGCAGGAGAATTAAGAAAACTTTGACCTAGCAACAAGAATTAACTGGGAAAAAATGAAAATGAAAAATATCTAGTCATTGGCATTTTGTAATGTTACCTCTTTTCTCTTTCAATAAATCTGATTCTAGAAGTCTTTGTAAAAAATATTTCTCTTACTAGGGGGTTGATACATATCCATTTTCTCTATAGTCAATCTTTTTTTCTCATAGTCTTTGACTTCCGCATGAGCGTATTGTTCCCTGAGCTTCCTTTATATCCATCATCTCCCCATCTTTGTTTTTGAAATCAGCTTTCCTTAAGCTTCCAACAAAGGAGATGACAGAGGAACAGTCTCTCACTAATTTATTTGGGAATAGTTATTTTGCTTAAATGTAAAATTAACATAATTTCATTTATAAGTAATAATACGGTTGGCTAACTCTTTACTCCAGTGTGGAAAAAGTAAATTTGAGAAGGATAATTACAGTAGATCATTTTGATATATGACAGAGTATTATATGCTTTTAAAGATACAGATAGCCCATTTAGCATTTATTTTCATGACAGGTGGCATATAAGAAGAAATAAATAGAAAATAATAAGAGTTTGAGGGTGAAGGTTCATTCTTCGAGCTTGTGGATTGATTTCCGAACATTTCATTATCAGGCTAGATTACAGCTTCAGCAGAGTTTAGGTGATGTCAGTGTCGGGGTCCCATCAGGTCACAGTCTTGTAATGGGTCAGGTGTGGGTGTATCAAGTGAGACTCCCAAATCGAAGAAACACACCACCTACTCAAAAACATATTCCCTGGAATCAATTTCACACGCGAAGAGGAAACAGACAACAGACTCCCATTCCTCAACATCGATATAAGGAGACTAGACAATGGAGAGCTGGAAACCCGCGTCTACCACAAACCTATGCACACAGACCAGATCTTCAGCTTCGCAAGCAACCATCCCACCACACATAAAGGAAGCTGTGTCCAGGCCCTCTTCAGAAGGGCCAGGACACACTGCAGCAGCACAACACTAAGAAAAGCAAAAGGGAAACAGCTGCTTGATGTTTTTCTCCATAACAACTAACTGAAAAAGCGTGTTCCAACACACAGCACCCAAACCACAACACACCAGATAGCCAACCACCATGCAAAAACTAACCCTACCATACACAAAAGGGGTGTCAGAAATGACAGCTAGAATTCTCCAACCTCTAGGAATAGCAATAGCCCACAAACCAACAGCTACACTCCAACAAGCATTATCCAGAACTAAATACAAGATAAAGAATGAAAGAAACAATGTAATTTACAAAATCAACTGTAACAATTGCAACCAATTCTACGTAGGACAAACATTAAGTCAATTAAAAATCAGGATCCACAAATATCAGCTGGCAGTCAAAGGCCACAGTTCCAGATTCTTAATCTCTATCCACACTAACACCAAACAGCACCAGTTTGATTGGAGCAATACAGAAATCATCGACCATGCTACCAACTGCCACACTCGTGAGTTCATCGAAGCCTGGCACTCCACAGGTAATTCCATCAACAGACACATCAACCTACAACCAGCCTACGAACCCTTCAGAATCCAAATCAACCACACAGAGTTGATCAACCACCAGAGACAGCATCGACCCTCAACCAACCCACACAAGCCCCCCACTACCAGCACTTCAACTCCCAATGACCCTCACCTGATATAACCTCCCCATCACAAGACTCTCCCTGGTGACCCACACCTGACCCATCAGAAGACCTACTACAAGACCCTCACTTGACACATCCACACACGACCCATCACAAGACCCTGACCTGATGGGACCCTCATCTGATGCAACCTCACCATCACAAGATCTACTGACAACACGAAGCCCTTATAAACAGAAGAACACTGACATCCCCTAAACTCCGCTGAAAATGTTACCTAGTATGGTAATAAAACATTCGGAAACCAACCTACAAGCTCGGAGATTGAACCTTCACCCTCACCTTACACCTGAGCTACAGCTATTCGCCATTATTGCAATAAAAGTTTCCTTACATTTTAAAACTATATTTATCTACTAGTATCCACTTAGAATTAGTATCCACTTTTTAATAGGGCATTTAGTTTCAAATTCATTGTGTTCCATCTTTGCATGATGGATAAGCACAGAATCAGAAATTAGAGAAGAGTCTTAAGTAACTGACATTCAAAACATAAAGGATTCCACCCATATTAATTAATTTCCATCATACCTGAAGATGGAATCATACATTTACAGATTATGTTTGATACTTGCTGTTTTTAATCAGAGAGGAATGATAATAGTTGTCCTGTTGGAACAGACTTTCTGATCAATGGCTGCATATGATGCAGTGGTACAATTTTTATTTAAAAGAGTGAATTACTTCATTATTCACAGAAAAACAGAACCAAACCTTCAAAGTTTGATTTATTTTCTGCCTTTTAAAATCCTCAATGTAAGTTCAGAATTAATTTAATATATATAGATGGCAATAGGTATCTATAAGTTGTAGTTATTGTGATGTTCTGCTTATGGTTGGCTTTTGTTGTTGATATGGCTGAAATTGCATTCCTATATATCACTCCTCACCAATGTGACAATAAATCCCATTTAATTAAGATATGGGTCTGAGAATTTGCTGCATCTATTAAAAAATCCACAATTAAGACATCTTAAAAGCCTCATTAAGTTAAAAATAAACTTCATGTTTACTACTTTGTCTATGCAAATTGATTTTACAGTAAATGTATTTACATTTCAATATTCTGCAGTATTTCTTCCCCTTACCTCTGTTCCTTATCATACTATTTTGAATTTCGAAAAGTTAAATAAAAATAGTATTACAGATGAATACAATTCACAAATAACCGTATAAGCCTAACATTGAAAATAAAGCAATATACATAGTATATCTGCATACTAATATCTGTTGAACAAGGTGAGTTATAGCTTAATGTATAAATAAATAGATGCATGAAGGAATAACCTTCACAATAGAGAAGTGGGCATTTCTTACACTGATTAAACTAACCATGACTTTCTAGCTAAAGTTAAATCAGAATAAGCTCATATAAAATCAGCATATTTATTTATTTACTTATTTACTTATTTATTTATTTATTTATTTATTTATTTATTTATTTATTTATTTATTTATTGTGACATTTATATACCGCCTCACAGTGCAAGCACTCTCTAAGCCAGGGGTAGGCAAAGTTGGCTCTTCTATGACTCGTGGACTTCAACTCCCAGAATTTCTGAGCCAATCATGCTAGCTCAGGAATTCTGGGAGTTGAAGTCCATGAGTCATAGAAGAGCCAACTTTGCCTACCCCTGCTCTAAGCGGTTTACACTAGTAAGCAATGTATATTTACATTGCCCCCAACAATCTGGGTCCTCATTTTACCTACCTCGGAAGGATGGAAGGCTGAGTCAACCTTGAGCCGGTGAGATGTGAACCGCTGACCTGCGGATCACAGTCAGCTAAAGTGGCCTGCAGTACCCCACTCTAACCGCTGCACCACCTCGGCTCTTCACACACACACATTATTACCATTATATTCATAATTTATTATTACCATTCACACACACAAATTATTATTTTTATAAATAAAAATAGGGTGGCAAACATATCTAATATTTCTTCCTCCATCTGTTTTCACCATGAGGTATATTGGCTGAGAGAGAGAGTGACTGGCCCAAAATCACCCAGCCAGTCCACATATTGTAGACTTCAGCACTTGGAATTCCCCAGAATTCTGGCTGGGAAATCTGGGAGTTGAAGTCCACACATCTTAAAGTTGCCAAGGTTAAGAAACACTGCTTTAAAGAACGGGAGCCCAGGAAGTATCCATTACTAAACTAAACCCATATTTCTTGTCTCATTTTCTACAGAAACTAACTCAGTTGGACTTTATCCTAATCAAGGCTTCTCAGGATCATGCTATTAATCTTCATGTAGATTTTTATTTTTCAAAATCAACAGGAATCTCTCTCCTTTTAACATTTTAATTTTTCAAACCAATGTCCCAGATCTGTAGCTAGTTAACTCTTAATAGGGAAGCCTTGCTGAAAAAAAAATCAATATTAATAGCATACAGACATTCAGAACTAAGTCCCTCTACATTCAGTGGAACTTGTGCAGTTAGAATTTTATCATAAATGTTATTATACAGAATATTTGCATTTATTATATTTATATCTTACCATTCCTCCAATAAGCACGCCTTTGTGAAGTAAATTGTGTAGAGCTATAGTTATTACCCAGAGTCACCTAAGGAGTTCTTGCCACATATAGTTAAATCAAAGGGCACAACAGCAATTGTACTGGTATTGAAAAAGCCTTTGAAAAGATGTAAAGGCAAGATGAAGGAATAAAAATGGTTAATAGCAGTAAAACATTAACTGTGTTATGTAAATACCTTTTATGCATGAAATAACTTGGCAGTAGATAGTAATGATGCAAGTGTTTTTATGGACTGATAGTTGTAACATTTCATAGTAAATATGTTACGTAAAACCTAAAGGCCATTTCTTCAGAAAGAACAACTGGAGTGTGAAATTATTGCTCTTATGGAAAAAAAGGACTAAGCTAATCAAAGTAGGCTAAAACATACTACATCTGGAATAATATTTACATTAAAGTATTGGTAAACATTCCTGATAATCAGAAATTTGACAAAGCACTGTACACTTGGGTCTTGTTCATTTGTTTACAATTTACTATCCTGTTCTTCATCTTGATGGATATAGAGTAATGTGCAATAAAAGTACAATAAAATACAACATTACAATAATTAACCTTTACTGGAAACAAGATTAAAAGCAAATAATTGTAATTTACTGAGAAAAATAGACAAATTTAAAATGCTTTGTTGGATCTGGCACTTAAGGACTAAATGGTTACTCCACATTGGAGACTGTTAATGGCAAAATTACTGCATATGCCTATCAGAGAGTTAATTCACTCAGTACTGGTGGCGCCAATGTATCCAGCAATATTTTATTCAGTGCTCATGAAACTTTGCAGTGAAACTTCCAGCTGATACAGTATTTGCTTAACTTCCTATCCCTTTTCTTTCATTTTTCTCTCCCAGTTTTCTGGAATTATCAACAGAATAAAAGCAAGGAATATGCTGGATTTAAGCATATGTGTGCTCATCTATCCATTGATCCTCTCAGCTGATCATTATCTGCTATTCTTCAGTTGGGAGACAAATCTCTCTCAGGAGTCTTTTGCTCCGTGATTTTCCAGAGACTAGGACTTCAATAACAACTCCAGCTATCTGTAGCAAGCCATTTCTCTTCTTCCCATCTTGGGTCTTGGATGAAGATGTTTCTGGGACTTTGCATCTCTTCCTCCAGGGCAGCCATGTGTTGACTTTTCTTCTCCTTCTACAATCTGTGAGCCAACAAATGCTCCACACATGCATGTCAACCTTACTCTCCAACTTTTGTCTCCAACCACTCCCTCCTAGAACAGTTTTTATAGTCCTCATTTTCTCTCCTCTCTCTCTCTCTAATTTTGGGTTAGACTGGCAGCATGGGATAAGGTCTACATCTGCCCCACAACAGTCCTCACTAGCAGCCAGTTCAGCTTATTGGACTGCACCTGTACTTCAAGTATTTCAAATACACCTGTACTTAAAGTTTAGAACTGTCAGGGGTAAGCAACCAGAACAGCTTTAAGAATGGGTCAGATACGTTTATTGTTGATCACCAATTTATCTAATTTTAGACTGCCTGTCTTTCCTTGGAAAAGATAGATATAGACTTAAGGGTTTTATCTTAAAACATTTCCTCCCCCAAATGGACTCCAAACTAGAATATACAGATGTTCCTCATTTAATGACCGTTAGTTTAGTGACCATTTGAACTTGTAATTGAAGTGTACTTACAACTGGACATCAAAGTTTCAGTAGCTGCAATACCCACAGGGTCACGCAAATATGATTTGGGCAGGCAGCCTACATTTCCATCTGTCGCAGTATCCTGTAGTCACATGATTGTGACTTCTCCTGCCAGTTCCCACAAGCAAAGTCAATGGGGAGGCTGACAGAAAGTCAAAATTCAATCATGTGAGGTATTTGCTTAATGATCCTTTCTTAAGAACAGTAATTGGAGACTGCAAGAACTGCTGTCATTAAGTGGTATGGTCATGTGACATTGCTCTTTATGATTACATTGCTTAGTGACGGAAATTCCAGTCCCAATTACCTAAGCAAGGACTATCTATAACGCGAAAGTCTTGAAGGTGGCTGCATGCCAAATCAGGTTGTTTTTCTTGGAAGAATCAAGAGAACTCTAGATTCCAGATCTCTGGGTTATGATAAAAACAGATCAGTTAGGGAAAAACATTTCTGCTAAGCTTGATTCTAAAGTGGCACCTCGCTATTTCTAAAGCCAGGGAAGTTAATTTTTCATGCAAACCTCTACCTGGATTGATGGAGCCAGAAAAATGACATGGAATACTAAGCAGTAATGCAGACAGAAAATTATAAATGGATAATAGCATTTAATTCCCATGGAAACACAAATAACTAGATGACAAAGATTTAGACTTTGAATCATGTGATCCTGAGAAGATCTGTTGTTCAAAACAAGTTGTATTTTAAACGATTCCAAAAAGTATATATTAATGGTCAAATTGTTTGCCAAAATATAAAGAAAACTGACAGATATACAAATTTATCAATAGATGGGTGATATGTATATTATTAATATATACATATGCTCTGAATGAGAAATATGAGAGAGAAAAAAGTATCAAGTGAGCTGTCTGTGGAACTGAAGCCATTTACCTCCCAATATAACCAAAAGCACTATAATGACTATTGATTTTTTTAGAAACAAGATGTGATCTTTAAAAATATCTTGATCCAAGTAATTCTGGGAATCCTTTTTTGCTGAACCAAGCAGAGCCAACACTTTGCTCTTGCCTGCCTTCCCTTTTACACTTTTAAGGTTCCAAGTTTAAACAGATTTAACTGGAGGTGCTTTTTATTTAAATCAAAAAAATGAGAGATTTGAGGCAATACCCGTCTATTTATTTATAATAAATTTTTCCTATATTAAAGCAAATATATTAAAATTTCCATTTTAATGTATCAATAACTTTTATAGCTTGCATCATCTAATGATTGATCCTTTTTTTAATTTCTCTACTTGTCTGGACATAACATGCCCTTCCTTGTTGGCAGAAAGGTTTCTATTTTTTGGCAGGAACAGCCATTAAAATGTTTCTTCTTTGTGTTCTCATCAGCTTTGCCACAGAGGACAGGATGGAGAAAAAAGAAACTTTTCTAAGGATCTGAAAATCAAGGCTGACAGGGAAAATGGGGTAGCCATCTCAGCATAGCTGGCTGGAGAATTCTGGGAGTTGAAGTCCACAAGTCTTAAAGTTGCCAAGTTTGAAGACCTCTGCAGTAGAATCTTGCTAGTCTCCATCTTCCAGTGTGCTAGTTCCCATTTTTTAAAATCACATATTTTGGTGTTTTCCAGAGGCAATTGTAAAAGACAGATCTTGCACTTTTCCAATATAGAAAAATATCCAACCATCACATATATTACTCTAAGATTAGAGATTCCTGCCTGTTGCTTCAAAAGAACAGATATTGCATTTATTTGATGCTTCCATTGATGACCACTGTGCTAACAGGAGACTTGAGTGATC
Source organism: Diadophis punctatus similis (assembly GCA_023053685.1). Lineage (NCBI taxonomy): Eukaryota > Metazoa > Chordata > Lepidosauria > Squamata > Dipsadidae > Diadophis > Diadophis punctatus. The sequence goes on along the minus strand of JALIGW010000006.1, from coordinate 50,222,167 downwards.
CATCCTTTTATTTTGATCTTCTAGAAAACAAGGCAGATTATAAACTAAAATAGCAACAAAAATGTTGCATCAAAATAACTGTAAAAGGCTGTCAAAAAAAACCAAACAGAAGTTAAGCATCCTTTTGAGTGAATGGCAATAAGGCCAAGCGCTTATTTCAGGGTTCAAAAAAAATATAAGACAGGGTCTTATTTTCAGGGAAACGCGGTACTATTAATCTTCTCATAGTTCCCATCACCCATCTCCTCCCACTAATGACTGTATGACTGTAACTTTGTTGCTTGTATCCTTACAATTTATATTGACTGGTTCCTAATATAATTTGATTGCTTATTTGTACCTGGACTATCATTAAGTGTTGTACCTTATGATTCTTGATGAACTTATATTTTCTTTTATGTACAGAGAGCATATGCACCAAGACAAATTCCTTGTGTGTCCAATCACACTTGGCCAATAAAAAATATATTCTATTCTATTCTATTCTATTCTATTCTATTCTATTCTATTCTATTCTATTCTATTCTATTCTATTCTATTCTATTCTATTCCATGGAACTTAAAACCCTGTTTAAAGAGAGATATATTACCCTGGATCAGGAAAGTTCTACTTTGCTAGTAGGCTTCAAAATTACAACACAACACCCTGTCCTGCCTGCTGATGGTTATGGAGCTAATGGGGCTTAGCCCCAAATAAATTGGCTGTGATGTCTTCCTTTCACTCGGTAAAACGTGCTTAGCTTTGGGGTGCAATCCTAGAACCCAAGGGGAAGGTTCCCTAGCAGAGTTTGAACCTAGCAGAGTTTGAACTTTGCTTATGTTATGTTTATACAAATACCTGCTATCTTGTACATGATTGACAAACAAATAAAATAAATAAATAAATAAAACAAAACAAACAAACAAACAAACCAAGCTTCACAATCACGTTTCGGCCACAGTGACAACTGGGAAAAGGTCGCTTTACCTTAGGATCTAGGACTTGGGAGCCACTAACCTAAGGTAACCTGAATAGGCTTGCTCTGCCAGCCAAACCCCCTCCCCTTTTTCTTTTGCTTTCCTGCGCCCGTCCTGCCGAGGACAGAAGCAAAACCTGGGCGACCACACCTCTGCCGGCTTTGTGGCGAGCGCCGAGTGGCCACAATCCTGCAATTCGTTGCGAAGAAACGCCGCTACGGGAACCATACGGCCCTCTGGCGTTATTTTAGGGGGGTGAGATGGGTGGATTCCTAATATCCGTTTCCACGCCCCCGCCCCCTCCTCCTCATTTTTGGCCAGCCGGTAAAGGCACGGCAGCAGCCACCGGCCGTATTTCAAGGCGCTGCCCATGACATCATCGCGAACGCAGCCTCCCCTTTCCTTCGATCCAGCTTTTCCCTCTCGCTTCGCGTAAGTGTGAGTGCGCGGGCGCGTGTCGCAAGGGAGAGAGAGAAGGAGAAAAGAGCGCTACGGAGCTCCCAGCGCTGGTCTCCTTCTCCTCAGTCAACCACGCACACGCACGCGCGCAGATGAAGCTGTTGCTGCTGCACCAAGACCCGCAGGAACAGATTGAGCACAGGCGCTGAAGGAGCGCCACGGCGTCCGCCGCCAGAGCGCAAGGAAGCAGCAGTAGCTGTGGCGGCGGCGGCGGCTGCGCCTCCGACTTTCCCGGGGAAGGTCACTCCCTGACCAGTCGCGTGCCCTTCCCGGGCTTCCCGGCCCCCTCTTGCACCCCCGGCTCTCCCGCCCACTTCCTCGCAGGCGGAGGCGGGCAGCTGTGGGGAATTCGGGCGTGCTTTCTGACCGGCTGTGCCAAGTCTTTTTTTTTGCCCGAGGTTGGAAAGAAGAAGAGCGACGGGTCACTGAAGGAAGGTGAGAGAGGAAGAGAGAGAGAAGCCCGGCAAAAGCAGCTCAGGGACTAGTAGTAGAAGACGGCGGTCGGCGGCACTTGCCACCAGGTGATACTTTCGTAGGACTGGCGAGACGAGCGGAGTGACGGATTGGAGACTCAGCCCAGGGACGGAAGATGGCTTCCCCCTCCTCTCCTGGCCCCCCTGAAGGCGGGACGTCGCCCCAATCCAGCCAGACACGCCTTCGGCAGGTGGGTGCGCTCTATGGATCCCGCGGAGGTAGAGGGTGGCAGGCGCTACGATCGCCCACCCTTTTACACACTGGCAGATACGAGCCCGCGTAAATACGCGCGCTTTCCCATTCCGGGATTCCGCGTGTATTTACATTTGGGAAGAAGCTACCTTGCGATGGGTGGGGATTTGGGTTGCGAGGAGGCGCGGTTGGGACGAGACCATGGCGGGTAGCAACTCCAACGCTAATAATAATAATAATAATAAAAAAGGGTCCATTTCATCAGCTGCGCTGGGGAATGGAAATGACCAAGCCAGGTTTGTGCGCGCAAGTGCAAAGGACCTGACTGCTTCACCGCGCAAGGTTGTCATCAGACAAGCTTGTTGACACCACTGGTTCCCTTGTGCTGTTGCATTGCACTCTGTCACAGACCCACTGCCAGACGATCACCTTCTGTTTCAGCTCCCTGCTTATATCAATTTCCTTTACATTCCTCTCAACATCCTCTTGTACCACCACATGTCACAATAATTAATGCCCTGCCTTTCAGTCATATCAAATGGGCTTTCTAGCCTTCATATTAGCATATCCTAAGGAGAGACCGAACTCCATGTTGCTTGCTACAGATGGGTAGTACAGAGAAGTTTTACCCTAGTAAAATCTGCAAATGTCATGTGCACAGGAACACCCCATCATACAAGCTTATCTGCATTATTACAATACAGAACATGTCCGTTGACACAATATGCAAGATCACTAGACAGCATGTTGCCTGGTTTTTTTTTAGCATTACTTATTTTTCTGCAGAGACTGATGTTCTATATGCAGGTACAGAATTTCATACCACACAGCAATTGCTGCATCCTCCTTCTAAATGACATCATTTATCTATATAACATTCATGCACATTTGCTGCCTAGCTCAGAGATCATGCAAAATACAGAAGATCATCCATGTATATTTTGTCATACTACCTTCCTAGACCATATCACATTCAGTGAGGACATATGAAAAGTTCCATTTATCTCATCAGTAAACATGTATAATTCCTATTACTACTGCTTTCCCCTTGCAAGCAAAGAGATAATATTCTAGTTCATTTCTCCCATCAAACAAAATATTGATAGCAAGTCTGTCAAATGTGAAATGTTACATAATATTTAAATGTTATTGAGGTATAAAAACCATATTTTGAAGGTGATACAGTTTTGCCAGAGAGTACAGTTTCAACCAATAATCCTGGGAAGGAAGGAAAATATAGCATTTAGTTGTCATAAACTCTGTGTGATAATGCAGAGATACATTCCATGTTGTGTTACTGAGTGATACAGAATGCAGTTTCCACTGTAGAACAGAATAGTGCTGCAGTTTGAGTATTTCAGGATTCTGATTTTATATGAAAATGGAAGAAGCCCTCAAAGTCAGTTCTACACTGCTGATTACTGGGAAAATGCAAATGAGTACATGTTATTTTCTTCACCTGAAATGTATTTTATCATGCATTTATAATACAAGGGAGTAAGAGTAGCTCCATCTCAGCCTGGATTCAGTCATCAGTAAATAATGTGAAGAATATGAGGGATGTCATTTAGCAAGTAGCTTGAGCTGCAGCATCAGCAAAGGAAACTAAAAAGATTTCAGTGATGGTGCTAAAAAGTTTAGCACAATAATCTCAAAGGTTATCTATTAATGCAGTGTCATTTAGTCTTTTATTTATTTATTTATTTATTTATTTATTTATTTATTATTTTAAAAATTCAGCATTGAACTTTTTAGGAGGCTGCTCTTTTAATTTTTATGATTGCAAATATTTTATAGGTACAATTCATTTTATTTGTACATACATTTGTATTGTCTCTTAATTAGATTCTGTTTTGTATCTAAATTATGAGCTGAACTTACCCTCTGTTGTCTTACTTTCTTTTTGGCTTTTTTCTTAGACTGATAAGCTGTGTCATGGATAAAGTAATGTCTAGCTATGTGATTTGAGAGATAATTTGGTTTCCAGTGCCATCCATTAAATTATCTAAAATGAATTTGTCTGCTGCAGTGAGCAATGCCTTGCAAAATACTATTAGGATTCTAATAGGAACCACATGGCTTTAGCAGGTCTTTCTCTCCCTTCCCCCCCCTCTCTTTCTCTCTCTCTCTCTCTGCATAAGGATACCATAAAAATGTGCTATCTATCAAATTTTGAAAACAACTGTAGAACAATATATATCTATACTTGTACCATATATTAACACTTCTTATCAAAATGTATCTGCCATATGAAAAAATAGTTAAATCATATGCTTTTGGTTAAGAAACAATTATGCAAAGTGATGCATTTTTGGAATTACCAATTAATTATTTTCATTCTGTATTGTCTCTTGCGGTACATGAAACTGGAAGACATATATGTTTCACAGAATACTGCATCGCTTTTGTATGTATACATTCATTTAAGGGTTTGCTAGCATTGCTTACCTGCCTGATCTCACTTGGTATACCAAAACTACTGCCAACTTCAGATTTAAGAAAATATACTCCCAGTTCTTATTATATCTAGATTACCGGTAATTTAAAATATGGAAGATTCTGGAAATGAATAGAGATACGTAGGGTGGTGTCCCTTCCTGCATTCACAGGGATTATGTTTACTTTAGATTCACTTGAAGTATTTGTTTTTCATGTAAAACATTTTAAAAAATATTTGCAGTAAAATTGATATTATATTGTTGTTCTGTCTGCTATGTGACAATAATTGATTGCCAGTGTAACTGCAAAGATTTGAAATGCAGACAGATATTATGTTCAGCTAGTTACTTGAATACCGTAACTACCGTAACTAATATGAGCCGAGGTGGCGCAGCGGTTAGAGGCAGGTACTGCAGGCCACTTTAGCTGACACTGATCTGCAGGTCAGTGGTTCAAATCTCACCGACTCAAGGTTGACTCAGCCTTCCATCCTTCCGAGGTAGGTAAAATGAGGACCCAGATTGTTGGGGGCAATATAAATATACATTGCTTACTGGTGTAAACCGCTTAGAGAGTGCTTGCACTGTGAGGCGGTATATAAATCTCACAAATAAATAAATAAAATAAATAAATAAACATTTAATTCTATATTAAAAGGTCAAGCTGATAACTCTAGTCATTTTTTATTTGTTTGTCTGCTCTTCTTGTTTCAGTAGAAACTAGAAAGACTCTACTTCCAATTAGTCACTCCTAGTTTATTTTTAGTAAGAAAAAAACTGAATGAAAATTTATTCTGAGTTAGTTTTTCAGTGTCAGGACTTGTGAATAAAATAGAATGAAATATAAGACTGAGTTTACAGATCTTTGATGGTTGGTGTCTACTTAAGATTTATAAAGTTTACAAGAGAGACAGTTTGTATAATCAGTAATTTTTGAACTTTGTCATTCTAAATTGCTGGTAGAGGTCTATGCATTTGAATACTGCATACATTTTTTCATTGCAATGAATTTTGCACTTCACTAATACAGTATGCAGCATGCAGCAAATTTCAGATGGAACTCTGGATCATATATTGAAATCCATACCTTGCAATTCATACCTAGTAATCTAATATACTATTTGTCTATTTGCATTTCTGCCTCTTCTGCCTCAAGTGGGTTGCTTCTTAAATTAGTATAATCTGGGAAAGTCCTCTTATAGTCTTGCTCCAGTGGCGAATTATAAAAAATCTGGCAATTTGTTAAAGGTAGGTACATCATCTAGTTCAGTGATGGTGAATCTTTTTTGGCTCAGGTCCCAAAAGGGTGTGCACGCGCGCAATAGCGTGTGTGTGTGTGCCCACACCTATAATGCAATGCCCTCCCTCCGCGCATGCGCACAACCCCTGCACTGGTCTTCCACGCATGCACACAACCCCTCACATTGCTCCCCCCGTGCATGCGCACAGGCTTCACTGAAGCCTCTGGACTTCTGGTAGGCCCGTTGGGCTGTTTTTTGCTCTCCCCAGGGTTCAGGAAAGCCTCTTGAAGCCTGGGGAGAGCGAAAAATAGGCCAACGGGCCAACCGAAAGTTCGGAAACGAACTTCTGGTTTGCCTGTTGGGCCAGTTTTCACCGTCCCCAGGCTGCAAGAGGCTTTCCTGAACCCTGGGGAGAGCAAAAAACAGCCCAATGGGCCAACTGCAAGTTCATTTCTGAACTTCCGGTTGGCCAATTGGGCCATTTTTCACCGTCCCCAGGGTTCAGGAGGCTTTTCTGAAGCCTGGGGAGAGCAAAAACAGCCAAAAAGAAGGCCAAAAATCAGCTGGCCAGCACGCGCATATGTGCTGGAGATGAAATAGGGCAACGTCTCACGTACTCTCAGATATAGCTCCGCTTGCCACCTGTGGCACACGTGCCATAGGTTCCCCATCACTGATCTAGTTTGTTAGAGACTAGTTAACTAGCATTCATTTTTAATGTTTAACATAATTGACTTTAAAAGTTGTGTGTATCACGTCACAGGCCTATAATACAGGAGCAAATAGACAAATCATTTATTGCTTTTAGATGCAAACATACCATATTTATTTGTAGCTCATCTTTATTTATTTATTTATTTGTACATAACTCAAGGCAACAGACACTCATGATACATTTGATTAAGAGAAAACCAAAAACTTTGCACATAGGTTTTGTTTGTTTTTGTCTTTTGGCAGCAATATGAAGACCAATTTGAGAATGTATATATTGGAGAAACACTGTTAAATTATTAAATGACATAGAGGCTGAATATATCTATATCTATATATCGTCTCTATCTCTCTCTCTCTCTCTCTCTCTCTCTCTCTCTCTCTCTCTCTCTCTCTCTCTCTCTCTCTCTCTATCTGACTAAACCTTAATTGGTGTTTGTGTGCCATTATTTTTACTCCTTTTGTCACATTGCCTTTTAATTGAAGTTATTTGAACACAACATGATTACCATTTTGCTGGTTAATAACAAATACAGATATTTGCTCATTCATTGATCTTCTGGAGTCCCTTTAACCCAGACACTTTATATTATCATTGTAATAAATCATAGCGTACATTTAAAGGGATTTAAAGTATATTAGTATTCAATATGCTGCACAAATCTGGAACTTGGAATAAACTATGGTTAATGCTATGGATACTCTCCATCACATTGAATCCAGGGCAAGTTTCTAGTGTACTTATCTTTCGTTGCTTCATTTTCTCTTTATGTGTTTCCATTTTTCTTCCCACCCTCTATAGCAGTGTTTCCCAACCTTGGCAACTTGAAGATGTCTGGACTTCAACTCCCAGAATTCCCCAGCCAGCATTCGCTGGCTGGGGAATTCTGGGAGTTGAAGTCCAGACATCTTCAAGTTGCCAAGGTTGGGAAACACTGCTCTATAGGGACATAAGATGTGTGTATATGTATCAGACTTGCAGCAAAAATAGTATGGATAAAGATTCTGACCCAAACTGGACTATTTCCAGTAAAAATAAAAGTTTTGGAACTGATTAAATGACAACATGAAATGATAGCCAACACAAAGATGGTTGGAATGCTGCCAGAAAAGCTGCTTCCAGGATAATCTGGGTAATCGGAAATTTCCTCAGTTGCTTGGCAGTGGATGACTTATTTATCCATGGCTGCTCTATACTGGTTCAAATATCTTGTGTAAACATGCTGAATAACTTCTGACTAGAAGCTAGTATTTTTTTAAACTGTATTTTAAAGCATTTTTGGGAACAATCAATTAGAAGTTTTCTAAAGCCTTTCAACATTATTAGATTCTAAAATCTGTTTTCTTTGCTTTTTTAAACCAGTAATTCCTAGCCAGAACATAACAATACCTATTTCATAAAATAATTAAAATGTGTGGCTATGTGACCTTTTTTGGAGGACACACTATCCATGCAAACCTGTTTTGAATGGTGAATTCTTCAGGTGACTGAATGACAGTAATAAAGACAGCAAAATCAGGTGGATTTTATCCAGGAACAAACCAAGGTAGAGCATTGCTTAAAAGTGAAAGCAGAGAGATATGTCTTAGTTTTGCTTCGCTAGCTTACGGTTGCCCAATATTAGCGAGTGAGAACTGTGCAAGGATGACCTTGGCATTGAGGGTTTATTCGCTGTATTTGGAATGGTAATTGTAAGACGCACTTTTAGGCTTTGTGCTGAAGTTGAAGCCGGGGGCTATGGGCTTGACTCAGGGGATCACGCCCACCAATGTTTGGTGGCAAGTGATACATACATTTATCTTGCTTCTTGATTAGAAGAACCTGACATCATCACATCAACCCTTGCTTTGAATGAGACTTCTGCACAGGTAGAGAAGTTTACATCATAGCAGAGTAGTATTGCTTGAGGTGCTACAGTGCTGATTGGGGTGATAATCAAATTGCTTTGATAAAGATTTGTACAACTCTACATGTACAATAACAAGTAGCAGTAGAGTCGGGCCAGGTACACAATTACTTTCACATGACATTCCTGCAAGCTGTTTGAAGAACACTGATGTCTTATGGAATGTACTTAAGAAATACTGCCCTGCATGTTCCTTGCTACTGCCTAATCTATTAATACAAGAGCTATCATTCATAAAGTAATTGGATAGTAAGCTAGATGCTAATGTTTGAACTGGTTATGCTCTTTAAGAAATGTTTGTGTATGTGGGCCTTCAAGTTAGTTTTGATTCCTGGTGACTCTGTGGACAAGTCCCTGCAGTTTTCATGGCAAAGGTTTTTTTGGAATTGTTTGCTCTTGTCTGTCTCTTGGGACTCAGAGAAAGTGACTGGCCCACTCAGTTGGTTTTATACCAAAGGTGGGACCAGAATTCACATTCTCAGTTTCAAGACTGATGCCTTAACCACTAAACTGACTCTCTTTAAGAGATGTACTGACTAGCAAATATAGAATTAGAAATAATCACTCATCTTAATCCTGCACTGGATTAGATTTATGATTAACCAGACTTTTCAATTTCTTATTAATTTTTTTATTGCTTTGAGGTTATATTATAGAAGATAATATTGAATTGTTTTGCATATGTGTACCTTGAATCAGCCTTTATCCTCCCACCCTTTTTTATTTGATTGTCAGTCTTCTTAAGAAGAAGCTTCTGTGGAACTCTGTATCATGTAAGGAGTCTCTGGTACTATTGATTGGGCATCCTATTACCAAATGGAAAAATCTCTGGAATGATAAATTTAGCTGAACATTTTATTCTTTTCTGATGGTGTAAGTGCAAATGAAACTGTGAGGGTTTTTTTTAAAAAAGTGTCAAGATATATTATTTTTTAACAGTGTTGTGGGTGACTTGCCATGACCTCACTTGCACTCTACCACAACGCAGTTTTGCTCTGACAATGCCACTCTTTTCTCTCTTAGTTATTATCAGGTATACCAGATTTAAAGTAGTTGTTTCCTCTTAAGAGGACACCAGCTCACCAGGGCTTTAAGGTGTGTAAAATCTAACATGTTGTTACTTGTAAGTGCTTCCTGTGGGTTCGATTAGAGATGTATTTTGCCAAATCCTGGGAATGATGGGAATGCCTTCACACCAACTATTTCTTTTTCAGCATTTGTACTTTGTTTTTCGAGTTATTTCATATCTATTGCCTGCTTCCATTGCTTTTGAAAACAAATTATTTCCAGGCTTCCAGGAAAGGAAGATACACTTACCCATTTTATTATTTTATCCGGGGGACGAAGAAATTTATGTTGGGTATTCCACTGTAACTGTTTTATAAAATGTACCTTTCCCTTAAAATAGAGCAGTTCCACTCATTTCAGCTTCCAGAAAACAAGGTGGGATGTTGAATCAGACTTTTGTTACTGTATTGCCAGTTTACTTGCCAATTTCACTTTCTGATTCTTCACCAATAGGTAGTCAATTTAAATTCTCCAGCTTCTTAGGACTTAGGGCACAATCAAGATAGGACTTGACTGCTCTTTCTGGGGATACTTCTGCCCTATTGTATTGCCATATCTTTACATAGTTTACATTATTTTAGCTTGAGAGATGCTAAATGAGATGTGAGAGAAGGGAGGAGGGATAGATAAACCAAATGAGAGAAACCAGGCCCACCCCAGTACTCCTGCTTTTTTGGATGGTTTTCTCATTAACAGGTGATGGAACCAGTATTGGAGCAAGAAGGAAAAAGCAATAAACTTTCCTATAATGAGTGGCACAACGTCAGTCAACAATGATTCAGAACAGGCACAGAAGAGACAGGATAAGAGTTTGGCTGTGGAGACAGTACAAGTTATGCTGGCATGGTTTTGGGTGACATAAGAATAATCAGATAGCCCTTTAATTCAGTATTGAGAAAAAGTCTACAACAAGATAAGCAGAAATGTACTCCATATATCAATAATATATGAAATGCCTGTCAGGATTTTAAGAATCATTGCATTAAATTTAAATTTTTATTCTCTTTCCCATTCTGTTTCCTTCAGTATTGTGTTTTTCTAATTAAAAAATTAAGACGAGACTACTTTTTTGTATGGAAAACACTTGTACAGCTTTTCACTAAAAACAAAAGGATTAAAATTCTATAATTTTTCAGACAAACAGTTATATAATTTTTGAAAGCTAGTGTGGTCCAAGAGATTTTTGAAAGTGGGAAATTAAGTCTTAAATTCCTTCTAGACAGTGACCATAGAGAAAACTTACCAACTTCTGCATTCCCAATTTGAATACACACAAGAGATAATCTCTTCCCATTTTATTTCAGTTATAAGCAGACCATATAATAGCTTCACACAATCCACTTTTATTCTGTTTTAGTTTTTAACTCTGTATTGTTGCTTTCATGCCTAAAAGAATTTATTTTTCACAATTGGGAGATCCTGCAGTTTCTAATAATTACCCTCCCCCCCAATTCCACGTTTTTAATGTCACATCTTACATTCTGTTGGAAAATCAGCTTTCAGTTGGGTAGACAGGCTTCAGCGTTAAAGAAGTGGGGAAGCTAATTCATGAGTTCTTTTATATCAAAGACAGACAGACCTCAGGTTTGGAAAATCTTTTTAAAATTATTTTTATTAAATTGTAATGTACAGTAACCAGAAGCTTATGCAAAAAACATAACATTAATTAATGACATCTGAGTTCAGAAATAAGACCAAACCATGTGCTCTAACTTTTTCTTGCTTTCTACATATAAATCCACTCTGGGTTATTTCCTTTGGGTTTTATTTATGTTATTTATTTCAGCAGTATAATGTAGGATAGAACCAATCATTACCCTATTATACAAAAACTGAAAATCAGAAATCTTTTATGACATATTTATCATTTGAGATATACCAGCAAATTCTGCTGTATTTTCTACTTTTCTCTGGTGTAAAATAAAATATTTTATTTTAAAATACTTTAAAGTTGGAATATCTCCCCCCAGCTGGCACTAATTTGACATAGGAACAATATTTTTCATTAACTCTGAATGAATCAAAAGAAGCTCTTAATTACAAAGGAAAAGCTTTGATTACCATCAGAAATAGCTTACAAATAAAACATGTTTAAAAAAATAAAAAAATAAATAGCTTTATACTAAAAGGATAAAATTACAATAGATAAGATTACTTGAAACTCCTGGTTAATGTAAGGTAGAAATTGTGATAGAAACATTTGGAAGAACTAAAAAGAATCATGTAAATATATGAGTATTTTGTTTGTATTTGTATTTTGTTTTGGCTCAGGATGAAACAGTCAAATTAGTAAAAACAATTAGTTTCCACTGTTAAAATAGTTCAAATTATAGGAACCTTTTGGAACGATTTGTGAAAAGTTACATTTTCTTACAGTAAGTTTAAGAAACTATTTACACCTGTTTTTCTTCTATCTATTTCTTCTGTGCTTGATATATTCCCACTAAGTTCAGTGCAGATCACTCTCATGTAAGATTCCACAAGTTTGCAGTCACAGCCGTAAAACCTAATGACAAAATGTTAAATTTTGGCTTACTGAATATAATACATAATTCATAACAACTATCAAAAATTTGGTGGGTGTTTAAGTTTTAATGCAGTAACAAATTATAGACAACACGTGGGCACAAGTTGATTCCTTTAGGTATGAACTACTTGGAAGATTCAACTTTGCAATTAGCATACAAATATAGATTTCTCTGTAATTTGTCTGATAACATTAAAATAATAGCTGTTTTTGTTTTTCCTACCAACTGCTGGGATCAATTATATGTAACTGTTCCACATTTTTCTGTTGTTGGTAATCAAATTATGGCTGTGGTTGAGTCCAACAATACGGCTGTGGTTCCCACCCTAAGAGGAAAAAAGCGGACTACCCTGACACTGTGCAGTCTGAGAACTTTGTCAAGTATCTTGCACTGCATATTGTATAACTAATTTAGTTTTACAAAGAGAAGTCTGCATGGTTGTAAAGTACTCTGGTTTATCTGCATGCTTTAATTGCTCCCACAGAATATAGGAGTACAATGAGGCAAGGACTTGAAACTTTTCAATGCTAAAGGAATCTTTGTTTACGTAACAAAAGATTCATTCATCAGAAATGCTTGCAAAAGATTAGAGATGAGTGTACGCTGTGTTAACCATTTGATTCCAGCTATACTGCTGTAACTAGGGCTCTATGTATAACAGCATTTCTTCTGTAATGTATATGTGAACAAATTTCATGTTGCATTTCCTTGAACATTGATGATAAGCAGAGTACTAACTGGTAGGCAGTGGTAAGTGGTTTTGCTTTTTCATTTGTTCCTCTGCCTCTGTGTCTACCAATCCAGTCTGTTACATAACTGAGTGCTTAAAGTGTAGGCTGCCTATCTTGATTTCTTTGCTTTTTGTTTCCCCACTCATTTGCTTTTCTGGTTAGCACATACTAAACACTGATTTGTTTAGCTATTTTCCTTCAAAATTCATGCATTTCATGCATTTTTAAAAACAATAAAATTTGGATTTGGTTCACTAAGCCTGACTTATTTTATTTATGGCTTTGTATTATGTCTGAATCCTGAATTGTGACTTATTCATGTTTTAGTTCTGGTTCTTTTTTTTTTTTTACTCCTTTTGAAATCTGGCTACTGAAAGAAAAACCATACGGAGGAAAACAAACGCGAAGCTGATAAAACAAGAGTTGATTATTTTACTTGTCTATCTGGCTTGCTCAACAAATTACAGTGAATACAAATCCTGGCTTACGCTAAATAAACCATGTTAATTCATTTTCTAATTCTTCATTTTGTTCATCAAATCTGTCACAGAGTGCATGTCTGTTTCTGCCAAAGTTTGAAACATACGGTTAATAGCTGTTAAATCAGAGGCCAGATCTTTTTTAACTCTTTGTTTGGTGTTTATATTGAAATGTGTTTAAAATGTCATTCCACTATTATGAAATTACACGATTCTCCTGTGCGCTGCTTGGAGAGTCCAAGCATGGGTTATCATTTTGTCTGATTGGCCAGGGACTGAGTTGCAATTTCTTTGGCCACGCCTCGTCCTCCGGCTGAACTCTAGTTGTTTCAACTCAGTCGGCCTAGAGGGACGCAGATTGAGTTGCTCCTAATATTTATCATTGATTTATTGCATTTAATTAGGATTTAATTTGGAATCAATTAGGAATTCATTGGAAATTGTGTAAAAATTTAAAAAAATTACCAATTTGGCTGAGAAAGTGACTGGTGCATTTGTGGGAGGCTTGTAACCTCTGCGCCCAGTGCGGCGCTCAGATCGCCTAGTAGCCGCCATTGCCACGTGTTGGCTACAAGGTCTGGCTCCTAAAGAAACCATAGCGCAGCAATCTGCCTTTGAAGCTTCGACATCGGCTCACTGCTCAGAACATCAGATTGCAAGAAGGCTTTGCTGAGCAGGTCGCTGATAAGCGGCCATTTTATGGCAGTTTTTTACTGTAGTTCTGATTGGCTCGAAGCCCAGGAGGGGCGCGGCGAGCTTCCTAAGGAGCTTTGGAGCTACTATAGCTCTTCCACAGGCAGAGGTTGCTGTCGGAGATCTTCCAGCCTTGTTTCCACGCAAGCAGCTGTATTGCCGGCTTGCAGACGTGAGGCAGTGAATGTTTGCAGGCGTAAGTGACCGTATTAGCAATAGCAAAAGTACTTAGACTTATATACCGCTTCATAGTGCTTTACAGCCCTCTCTAAGCGGTTTACAGGGTGTCACAGCTGCTGGACTCTGCTCTCCTGAGCTTGCAGATCAAGGGTTGCCTATAGAGCTAAATAACACTATTCTCAATACCATTGCTATGGGTATTGATGCAGCTCTAGCCCAAAGAGGGTTACTAGGCCAGGGGTCCAGAGTTCCTCCTCCGAGTTACTCTCAGGGCAAAGATTATATGAGAGATTCTCATTCCCTTACTCCTTCAAGGCATAGTGTAGCCTCTAGAGGGGAGGAGGAGGAAAATTTGGAGGATTTTTATTTATTTTATTTTTCTGAGGATGAGGGAACCTTCATATTCTGGTCTGTTTAACCCAGCCCAGTTTAGCACAATGCTGTCCTTTCGTGGATCTGACTCCAGGTTTTCCGTTCAACCCTATCAGCGTCAGTACTCACACATTCCTGACAGCCCTCAAGACAGATTATCCTTTCGGGACAGGGCTCGTCAATCTCATTTTAGAAAGCCCTTCTGTGAGTCCAGCAACCGTCCGTACAGGCGCAATAAGTGACTCGCGGTCACACATTCCCATTTGGGGCAGGTTATAGGAGTTTGCCGACTAATGGCGAGAAATGACTACAGATGCATGGGCATTACAAACTGTGAGGCTCGGGCTCATCCTGGAATTTACATCCAGCCCTCTGCATCAATTTGTCCAATGCCCTGTTTCCAGAGAGGCCACAAAGAGGGCCCTCATGCTGGCCGAGATTCAACACCTGAGGGACATCAGGGCCATAGAACAGGTCCCAAAGGACCAGGAGGGCAGGGGTTTTTATTCAGTTCTGTTCCTGGTTTCCAAGACTTTGGGTGGTCAGCAGGCCATTTTGAATTCAACTTGTACATAAAGTGTAAGAGGTTCAAAATTCAATCCCTTCTTACAATCCTGGGTTGCATCTGGAAAGGAGACTTAAAGACCTAAAGGAGGCATATCTCCACGTACCCATCAGGCCATCCCACAGGTGGTTCCTCAGGTTCACTTACGCTGGCCACCATTGACAGTACAGGGCTCTCCCCTTCGGACTGTCCTCAGCTCCAAGCTTTACCAAGCTCCTGGATGTTATAGCAGCGCACCTTCTCACCAGGCCCATCCGCCTGCAGTGTTACCTGGATGACGTGTTAATTCAGTCGTCGTCGTCAGTGCAGGCGGAAAGGGATCTCAATTTCACAGTCCATGGTTTCTCCGTAAATTGGGAGAAAAGTCACTGTACCCCGTCCACCAGACTGACCCATTTAGGGGCAGTAATAGACACTCTGTCCTCACTAGTCTTCCTATCGCAGGAACGCAGAGACAGTATAAGGGAGATGATACAGCAGGTGCGATCATTAGAATTGGTGCCTCTACTACTTCTTTCCCAGTTGTTAGGCAAAATGATTTCATGCCTTTCCATCTTACCCTGGGCTCGGCTCCATTCCAGGCCCTTACAATGGCTGCTCCTGCTCAGCCAGAGGTCAGGTCACAGCAATTCCACAATCCAGCAGCGGAGGGAATCAATGCCCTATGACTTCCTTGGCCGTCGGAACTCTTGTATGCCTTCCCTCCGACCCCACTGATTCCACAGGTCATCAGGAAGATCATGGAGGAAGAAGCAGAGGTGATCCTGGTGGCTCCTCACTGGCCGAGGAGGCCATGGTTCGCAGACTTGATGACACTGTCCATCTCACGCCCTTGGAGGATTCCCCCTCACAAGATCTCCCTTCACCAAGGAGCCATGCAACATCCAGATCTGCAGTGGCTCAAACTAGCCGTTTGGCTATTAAGCAGGAGACGCTCAGGAGGGGTCACTATTCGAGGAAAGTGATTTCCACCATTCTGGCTTCCAGAAGAGCATCTACCACCAGGATATACCTGGGCGGCCTTTAGTCGTTGGTGTGCCACTTGGAACTTCTTACCTACGACGGCGACTGTGCTGCAGGTTTTGGACTTCCTGCAGGTAGGCTTTGACAAAGGCCTATTCACGAATACCCTTCGCAGACCAGTGGTTGCTTTAGCCACCGTACTTCAGGGAGAGGGCGCAACCCCTCTTTCGCATCACCCGAGGGTATGGAGTTTTTTGAAAGGAGTTTCCAACTTGTTGCCTCCAACTGTCCACAGGTACCCTACCTGGGATCTGTTGGTTGTACTGCAAGCGTTCACGGCATTTCCGTTCGAGCCTCTCCACTTGACTAGTATCAGATTGTTGACTTTCAAGGTTGCATTTCTAGTTGCAATCACTTCAGCTTGCAGAATTTCAGAGCTTGCCGCCCTGTTGGTACGTCAAGACTTGTATGTCATCCGAGTGAGAGGCGTTGGCATACTCTGGACGTCCGCAGAGCGTTGCGCAAATACATTAAGTGGACGGAGCAGTTCAGACGCTCAGAGGCGCTCTTTGTCTCCTTTCAACCTAGGACAATGGGCAAGAAAGTGTCACCATCTACCATTGGTCATTGGCTGAAGGCCTGCATCATGTTGGCGTATGAGCATCAGGCCAGACCAGCTCCTCGCCGCATAACAGCGCACTCAACCAGGAGTGCAGCCACCACTGTGGCGTGGGCCACGCAGGCTTCTATCCTTGAGATTTGCAGAGCAGCCACATGGGCTTCACCATCGCCGTTTGTGAGAAATTACAAGCTTGACATGTTTGCCTCGGCAGAGGCAGCATTTGGGAGATGAGTGTTACAACGGGTTCTACTGGCCAAGGGGACCTTGGACCAATCTGTTTCCCGCCCAACATCAATTTAGCTTGGGTATATCCCATGCTTGGACTCTCCAAGCAGCGCACAGGAGAAGGAACATTGTCTTACCTGAATGTTGCTTCTATGTGTGCTGCAGGAGAGTCCAATCCCACCCTGGTTCTGGTATGGTCCGGGGTCCAGGAGTGGTCAATGTATTGGATGGACTGCGTCTTCTCCAGATCTGGATCTTCACTGAAAAACTGGAGCTCGGCCGGAGGAAGAAGCGTGGCCAAAGAAATTGCAACTCAGTCCCTGGCCAATCAGACAAAATGATAACCCATGCTTGGACTCTCCCGCAGTGCACATGGAAGCAACGTTCAGGTAAGACAACATTCCTTCTAATCTTTCTTAATTATGTTTAGGTCTTTTTGATAGACCTGCAATCACAATAAAAAAAACTAGTTTTGTTCCCCATCTCCTCAGCAAGCTTGCTCTCTGTGTATATTTGCTAAACAGCATCTGATTGATCTGGCTGTGTGATCTTTTCTTTGTAAATTCCTGTCTGGTACTAGTATTAGCTTTAAATGAGAAAGCATACGTATTTGTGCTGGTCTGTTGACAATATACACAGCAGGATAATAGAAAGGAAATTATCATAACTGGAAAACATCTGTTCAGTATGAATAGCTGTTGTCTCTGGCAATTAATTCTGGGGAACTTAGAAGAACATGATATGCACACAATCAAGATGAAAAGATCCATGGTGATTTTCTGTGTAGGCTTCATCCATAAAGCGACTTTGGCATACATCCATACCTGGAACTGGGAGGAAATCATAATGGTGTAAGTCACTCTGGACCCCAAATTCTCCATTAATTCCCATCTGGAAAATGGATAGCATGCTGTGCTGCTATCGATGCAACTCCTCTCCGTGACATTATAAGAGCAGTGATTGATAGCTTTTCCTAACTGAAATTTGAATATCATGAACTTCAAGAAAAGTCACCACCTATTTCCATACAGACTGTGTGCCTGAGTGGTATTGTAAGATGTAGATGCTCTATCCAATCAATTCCCCCCCCCCCAATTAACTGTTAACCAATCAACAACCAATAGTTGGTAATAAAGAATTCATCTCTTTTTATTGCAAAGTAGTGGTGGTATGGCTTTGTGTTGCTCAGTTGCAGCTCCTGTTCAAATGTTATTGGAGCCAGAATTCAACAAAAAAATTCCATTTGCCTAAAAGAGGTGGATTAACTCTGGAATTTTCTTTCATCCATTCATAAAATTTTTCAAAAATGATTAATTTGTTGATTTATCAATCTACCAATCACTAGATGGCAGCAAAGAGATAAAGTTTTAATATCTTTGACTACCAGGTAGTGGTTACCAAGATGCAGCCATTAGGTAAATGTTGAAGAATTACACTTTTTTTGCATAAATTTTATTATAAGTTTTAAAGAAAAGATAAAAAATAGCAAAAACTAATACAGAATAAAGAAAAAACAGAGAAAAGGGAAAAGTGCAGAAAAAAGAAATAGAAGTTTCCAATTTTTGTTGCAGAAAATTTATGTATGATTACAAAGATATCTCTTACTCTATGGTTACAAAAAAGGTCACCATTTTTATAATCTATTTTTTTCTAATTATCAAAATCACAAATCACAAGTATATTTTTTCTGTTTCATGCAAAAAAATTATAAAGGATTTCTAGTCAGACATAAATGTAGACGTTGTCTTTTCTTTTACCAAAGAAGTCAATTTAGCCATCTCTGCAAATCTTCATTGAACATTCCTCTGTTATGAAAAATGTTGAGAATATAGTAATCTCGCTGCAGGTGTCATATACATAAACAAAGCTCATTGTCTTTTTTCTATCTGTCTGTCCATTAGTCCCAAAAGAAAAGGCCAAGAGAGATTTTCAGATGTCTATTGCCCCTCACCACCCCAACCTGGAGCCTTAGCTGGTGCCAAATCCTAAAACTGGCTGAGCACATAAGAGGGGAACCCCCTTTTCTAGAGTCAGCCAGGTCTCAGTAATGCATGCCAGGTTGACTCGTTCCTTGCCAATAAGATCTTGGATAAGGAGAACTTTATTTTTTGGCTGACCTAGCATTCACCAGCAGTAGCCAAACCCCATGAGCCTCTGAGTGAATGCTGTCCAGGCACTGGGAGTGAGCTCAGGGGGCCAGAACATGCCATCAACACTTGGAACCAGCTGATGAGTTCATGGCCTGGTCCTATCTCAGATTATTTCAGGTCCAACCCAGGACAGTGGTCACATACCGGATATGAAAATGGGATAAGAGAGTGGCAGGGAAACAAAAGTAGTCTGAGGATCAAGGCTTCAAGTATCAGAAAGCTCCAGTCTGAGAACAAGAGTAGAGGAATGCATATCCACATTTGGATAGTTGTTTCCAATTGAGATTGGTAGGTGCACCTAAGCAGCCACAGTTGAAGGCATGGCTTACTTAGAGCTTACTGGTGTTATCTTGCTTTCTGAGTAACTGAGCAGATTGCCTTTGCTCTGTCCTTGGAAGTTGCTGGTGCATCATATGGCTAGGCCCCCTGCCAGGACCTGCTCCCTCATTATCTTCAACTGCCCTTAGCTTCTCATTGTCTCCTTTCACTGCTTCTGGTGATTGATTGCCTGCTGGGTTCCAAGGTTGACAAATTGTTGGTCAGGTGGTTCAGCCTCTGACTCAATAGAGTCAAAACAGTCCATAGCACTTATAACAGTATACTATGTACTGTGAATCCTAAATTTCATCTGGAATATTTGTCTTGACTGGAGCATCAATTCTAGCAGTCTTAGTCTTTTCTGCCAAATTGGTTCCAATGGTAGTGCTAAAGATATTCTGCTCTGTTGCGGGCATCTATGCCATGTTCTTCAGAACCTCCTTTATTCACCATCTCATGAAGTTGCTGGAATTGTTTCATTTGGAATGAAGTCCCCTGTTGTTGATATTTAATTGGATCCAGAGAGAGTCATTTATGCCAGGAATAGAACATATGATGATGTCAGACAAACTGAAAGGCAGGTGTACTTTGTATAACTGTTGATGGAGGATAGTATTTAACTTATATTGGCTAGATTGCATGTCATCATTAGCAATGGATTCATGGCTTGTGGAATACTCTTGATTCATCTTGATCAGTGAAAGCTCTTTTTTTTTCTGTGGAAAAATGATCTTTCAGCGGTTTTCACTATAGCTTATACCATCTGTGCCTTTTGTTAGAAAATGATGCTGCGTAATGTTTTGGATTCAGCTTCAAAAGGTGTTTCAAGGCATGCAGACATACAAAAGTAGAGGTCTTAAACTCTTTGGCAGTTTCATCATGTTGTAGGATCTAGTGCAGGGGTGTCAAACTGGCAGCCTGCAGGCCACATACATCATGCACGTTGTCCATGGGGTCACGGTGAGTCAGACACGACTTCACAACTAACAACAACAAGCTGTTATGCAAATTTAAAAGTAACAAGAAAAAAAACACAAAGAAAAAGAAATAAAAGAAAAGCACAAAGTAATTTGAATTTACAGTGCATCATAAGGTTAAGGAAGTAAAGTGCATGTTCTCAGAATAATTGTTAATTTTGTTAAAAGCTGAATACTTTACGTCATTTTATCTGTTGAGTAATATAGGTATAAATTCAATAAATGAACAAAATGTTAAAATAAATATTTATTCAATTCACTTTATATAAGAGTTTCAACAACACTAATCATCATTGTATGAAATATCAGTGAAAGAGAAAAAATATACTTACCTAGTCAGTAGGGAATCTACCTTTAGAAATCATCCATAAATTAAATGTTAACACTTTAACTAGAATATGTATTTTAATGTCGTACAAGCCCATTAGTAGAATGTGTAAAATGGTTTCCATGTTAAATTAAGTTCTGTATCAGATTTATTTTGCAGAATATAAATTAATATTAGATTAATTTAAGCATACTGTAAAGGCTTATTCCAGCGTTACTTGACATTCTGTTCTTTCATGGCATGTCCAACATCTTGTCCACAGAGGAGAAGTTGGCCCCCATTCGTCCAGGCATTCAGAATAGTGTAAAAAACTAGTTCTGTCTAACTACCTTTAGGATTGAAGAGGAGCATGCAGTGTTGGGGGTCATTGGGCACTTCCTCCACTTTTTAACTTGCCTTTTAAAAGTCTGTCTTTAACTTTGTTTTTAATTGTTTTTAATAGTGCTTTTATATGGAATATACATTTCTTCTGTAAACCACCAAGAGTCACTTAGACAGTGAGATGAGTGGATATAAATTTGTTAAAACAAACACACAAATATTCTGTTCCTGTTCTTGTCCTTCCTCCTTGTGCCTATATAATGAACAACTGAAACAAGACAGTCTTTTTTATTTGTATAGACTCTCCACATTGTGTAGATAATTTAAGGTTCTTGATTATGCTGATGGGTTTCTTGCCTCAGGATTTACAAAAGATTTGTAGAAAGTAATAAAATGGAAACTAAAGATATGGTGCTGAGCTAACATAAATATGTTCATCCTTTTTCCTCCTGTAAAGCTTCAGGGACTAGTGTTAGCAGACTTGAAGGCACAAATATGCGCGCAACCCCCCCTACAGTAAGTAGCTTATTAAGTGATTTTTAGAATGTGTGAAGACAGTATCTTCATGAAACAATTTGGGTCAAAGTATAGTTTCAGAAAACTGCAGCGCACAAACTGACAAGCTAATTAAATGAAATTACTTGTAAGCATAGTTTGTTTATTTTGTTTAGAAAGTGTTGTACACTACCCATAGTCACTTTCACGTGAGAGGTGGCTATAGAAATATGATAAATAAATAAATAGATTTAAATACGCCACCTACACACTTGATAGTTTTTGAGGTTTACAAAATAGAATAAAAACCTTGATAAAAATAATATGAAAAGTGTAAAAACAAACCTAAAACAATAACTAGATTATAAAATTCCAGCACAATATTTACATTAATTCACATTCATTACAGTATTTATACACAAAGACTATTGATCCATACTATCAGTACGTTATCAATAAATCCCTTATTATAGCCTTTATGCTACAAAAACAATATATGTCAAATATGTAAAGTGTGTATTTATTGCTCCTTTATTGCTCCAGATTTCCCCAAACGCTCCCACACTTCTGGCAAGTCCCAGAGCAAAGTAATAACAACCCCCCCCCCCCCCCACACCTCTCAAGCAGCCTCTGGCTGCAAATAGTCCAGCCCAGTGCTGTGTACACCAAGGCTGCACAGCAATAAATCCAGCAGGGCTAATCGAGTTCAGGAAGCAAAGGATCCAGTTAATTAGTCCCGAAAGCCAGAAAGAATGCAAGGACTCTTGGAAAGTTCAAATGTTGGCACTTAACACTTCAGGAACTCAGCATTTGTTCCTGACAAATGCCCCTCCCCACAGCGTCTCCTTAAGTCTCATTCCCCAGGTGTGCCTTGTGTAGATGGGTGGGGCACTCTTCTCCCGAGTAGCCTGCTCAGTTCTGCGCTGTTCTCACCTTCTCTTCACTCTCTGTACTCTCGGATCAGGAGGGAGTGGTCCTTGCTCCTCGCCTGAGCTCTGTCTTTCATATTCATCCTGCCCCTGTTCCTCCCTGTCTACAAGCTGTTCTAATTCTGAAAGGGCCTGGCCTAACTGGCCCTGCCCTTCCCCATTTTCTTCCAAAGCCAGCGAAGCCACCCCCTCAATCTCTGTCGGCTCAGGTTCCAGCTCATCTTCCCCCGCAGATTCAGGCTCCGATGGAGGCATGACATATATTGAAATACATAGAGACATGAATAAAAAGCATAAAATACAATAAAATAACATAACAAAATAATAAATAGTACAAATAATAGTGGCAATCACCAATTAATACTAATCTTCATTCATAAATAAGATGAATGGTCAGGCAAAAAGAATTAGGACTGTCTGTTAGATTGCAGCATAATAGATTTATTGAAGTCTGTACACAAGAATCTAGTCAACTAAAATTCAACACTAAATTGGTGCCAGATAAGGGTCAATGTAATTCAGGAGGGGTTGGACTTGGATCAGTTGTGGCAGTGTAATGACTCTAAGTTAATGTCACGTTTAACTCTGCCATCCCAACTCTGCCTGCTTTTTTCCTACATGAATAGAACCAATAGAGGTACCAAATTGGCATCCTAGGAAGAAACATCAGTGTCATGGTTAGCTTAGTTAAGATGAAGCCCTGGTGAAATTTTAGGTTTGTAATGAAGGAGAAGAAGGATGATAGCACATGCTCATTCAAAACAAAAAACAAAAAACCCCAAGAACTATGGGGTTGAATACAAAGCTTAGACTGGTTTGGAAATCAATATTCCAGATACTCTGCTTAAGATGACTCCTGGCATTTTCAAAACCTAATTGCCAAATGCTTTCCAAAGAGAGACTTAAAGACTGGAGTTTGCTGTGAGCTTTTGTTACTCAAATTGATTTAAAATGGTCTCTGAGAACCATTGAGGCCAGACATAGGGGGAACAAATAAGTTTAACTAGAAATTAATGATTAATTATTATCAGGCTCTGGCACAGACATGGAAACCAAATTTGTCTCTAACTGAATTCTGGTTTCTATTCATTTCATAGTGACGTAATAATACTCCATAAGGTAGACGTTTTCCAATGCATTTTAAAAGTAGACTTTATTGTTTTAGCCTTTATATTATGAGTAGTTACAGATGAAATTCTGCATACTGTATGTGCTATATTTGTGCTGCCATGTTAATATAACGTGTTTGAATGAAATCCTAAAAGTCTGTTAGCTACTTCTTGAGTAACCACTTAGAAATATATCTGATATGCCTGTATTCAGTCATGTAGCTTATCTCACTGTATACATTTCTGGAGAGAGATGGCTCAAAAAATGAACTCAACTGACAATCAGGGGAATCATTGCTTTTTATTTTAAGAGGTTTTTAATGTAATTTATCTGACATTTGTGATAATGTGTACTGTATAGGAAGGCAAAAGATGCATTGATGCAAACTTCTTAAATGTTATCTGCTTACATATCCCATGGTTTTTGGATGTAACATATCTTAAACAAGATCCTGATGTTAAGTATGACTGTTTTGCAGTCTGATCCCATGCTAGTTTTCTCAGAAGACCTAGATTTAGTTATTCATAGAAAAAAAATATCATCCTAGAATGTTCATAGTTTTAAAGTCTTCGACTCACCTACTGATCATTCTCTTTGTAAGTCTTGGACAGCAGCCATTGACAAACCATTTAATATTTTATGTGTATACTATACTTTTCATATAAAATAAGCAGATTGCTGACCAGGTTTTTTCATGCTGGCAAACTTAATTTCAAGAGGTTCAGAAATAGAAACAATGTCGGCTGGCGGGACCGCAGGGGAGAGCCTTCTCTGTGATGGCTCCGTCTCTATGGAACCAACTACCGCTGGAGATCCGGACCATCCCCACCCTACTGGCCTTCCGTAAAGCTGTCAAAACCTGGCTCTTCTGGCAGGCATGGGGATAGTGACCAGTGTGAGGATATTAAAATGGTCACCCCCCCTGTATGATTGATGATTTTTGTTTTTAATGTTTCATATGTATTTTTAATTTTTATATTGTGTTTTTAAAATCGACTTTTCTCGATCTGTTGTACGCCGCCTAGAGTCCCTGGGAGTTGGGCGGCCTATAAGATTGATTAAACAAATAAATAAATAAATAAAGTTTCTGAGCAAAGCTGTTCCGAGCTAGGAGGAAATCTCTCTGGGTTGAGAAACCTCTGTGTTCAGAAGCTCTCCGTTCTCGGTCAGCTTGTGTTTATTCTTATAGCAAACTTCTTGTGTACACAATTACAAAGATTGACTTACCCCAAAGATAGCTAACTAGTAACAAGTTAATATCTAAAAGAGACCTCTGAATCATACAGACAGACATGTTAAACATATAGGTGAGTGCCTGATTGCTAGTTTAATCTTTACCTTAAACAGAACAGAGAGCTGAGTAAATAATCTTTACCTTAAACAGGACAGAGAGCTGAGTAAATAATCTTTACATTAAGCAGGATGTTCAGTCAATATTAACCAAGACAGGCATTCCACATCGTTGGCAATGATTGATAACAACCTACATATATACAGTATGTGCCTTTAAATAACTGATTATATCCACCTTGCTCAATGTTATCATTAACAATATGCATGTAGTTCTGTCATCTGCATAATAACACAATTGATTCTGCCTACTAATAAATAATATAGTTCTGAATATTACCTGGTTATTTTACTTAACATTTGCCATTGAGAAAGGCTGCACTGACAAAATTCCATGCTTTCTTTATTGTGACATGTAAGGCAAGATTTCAGGTTTATTCCCTTCCTAATAAGCTAGAGCAGTGGTAGCCAACTTTAAGCATACCATGCGCCAAATTTTTTTGCAGACGAGTTCAGATGCGCCATTTATGATTTATTTATTTATTTGGTCGTTTTTGTATGCTGCCCCACTCCCGTAAGAGTGGAGTGAATGTGCTCAGTGCGTGGGATCCATGCATGTAGCCTTCCAACAAGCTCAAGACAGCGCCGCCTGCAATGAAAAACTTTATTTTTTCGACCTACACGTGGAGCTGGTAGGCTACAAACAGCTCAAGCTGATCACTTGTTCAGCGAGAAAGTGATTACAACCTTCTTATTGTCCAATCCCCTTCTTCCTGAATAATTCTGGAGAGTGCATGCAGTTCAAAGTCAAACTGGAACCTGGTAGTGACGAAATGAAGCGAGCAACGCGCCCTAGGGCAGAGGAGGAAGTAGTTAGTCACAGGGCCACGTGGAAGCCCCAAACAGCGCAGGTTTTTGCGTTTTGTTTTTTTGGTTCTCCCAACTTTTTGAGGGAAGCGCCCAAGTGGGCGGGAACCAGGGGCTGAGTCACGAAAAAGCCCTTTCGAGGTTGCGTGGCTTCTCCTCTGCCAGAAAGGTGCAGCAGCGGGAGAAATCACTCAGGGTGGTCCCCATTTACCACCTACCCGAATTGGTCTCGAAAAGTTTTGAAGAGGTTTCGGAGAGGGAGAAGCAAAGAGACACAGCGCCTGATTCCCCCCTTTTTTCTCTAAAACTGCATCACCTTTTCTGTCTGTTGGATGATTGCAATGTGCCACTTGCAATCATCCAATGCGCCACATTTGGCGCATGCGCCACGGTTTGGCCACCCCTGAGCTAGAGTAATGACCCATGTTTCGTTCTTAGCTATCACTTTCCAACCTGTAGAATCCTGATTTGTACATTATAGTAAACCAATGGTGCAACCATACAATGCTGCCTAATCCTGAAGGCTTCTGGCTATGCTGATGTTTGGACATGTTAGTGTTTTATCTCAATTTTCACTCAGCTTTCACTTCTTACATTTTTTAAAACATGAAGTTAATACTACTTAAGCTTCCTTCACACTATTGTATTATGTCCCACTTTTTGTATTTTTTCAGAACTGCAAATGACGTGTACTAAATCTCTTTAAGAGAGAAAATAGTGGGTCAGTAAAAGAGAATACATCTAGGGATCAATCAATACCACAGACCTACGAATTATAGTACCTGTTACATACTGACATACAGAGTACAGATTTGCATAGCCGCCGCTGATTGGCTAATCTAGCGGCAGGAGAAATAAACTGCTGTCAGTGGCTAGCAGGCTTCAGGGAAGCCCTTAAAAGCGGCTTCCCTGCAGCTTGCCAGCAGTCCGTATTAATTCTAGCTAATAGACAATAAAGGTGCTGAACTGTTCCTATGTCTCACCTCTTCCTTTACGCGCGAATTTAACAGTACCAATTTTAAAAAGTTGCTCTGAGAGTTAAAACTATGCCATTCTCTAACTGCACTCCTATTGAATCAATCTCATGGTGTAGGAGGTTAGAACTTCTCACATTTTCTTTGGCCTGTCAAGCAAGTTTGTATTTAGTAGGCATCTCTTTTCATAGCAGATAGTAGCTGGCTGACCTTTTCTGACGCATGAACTAAGCAATATCCAGTCTGAGTTCTTAGATGGGAAACCACAAGAAAATTCCCAGGGTTGTATGTTAAGAAGAGCAGAAAACTTTGTGAAGGCAATGGCCAATCATTTTTTATAACATTGCTAACATACTGGATGTTTGTGTCCATGTAGTCACCAGAAATAAAGCTCTACCCAAAGGGTATAGCTATCTTATTTTATCTTATTTTATTTTACGTTATATATAATATATACCCACCAGAGGGCGCATGGGTCTCTACAGAACATGTGAAGATAATTTAAATTTATTAGCAGTCAAACTGATAAAAGTTTAAGTCTTTATCTTAAATTTTAATGAACAAAAATCCACGTAGAATAACAATATCACAGAAATTAAACCTCAAAAATAGTGGTGGGGGATATGTAGAATGAAATAATAAATAAAACATAACATTAGTATATATGTGTTTGGTGTTGTTTATTTATTTTGTGCCTTCACATCAATCTTCACTCTTTGATTGAGTGGACTACTGTAGTCCCTGCAGTTTTCTTGTCAAGATATTTGGAAGGATTTACCCTTGCCTTTTTCCTGAGAGAATTTGGCTTTGTTCAAGTAGAATTATAACTTGTAGTCCCCTGGTTTCTAGCCTGATGCCTATAAAATGTTTGAATTTGTAAATGCAGTGAAATTTAGTAATTCCTAGCCAGACCTGTGATCCATTCTGTCATTCTATGAGAGAAATGTAATGAAGTCTGAGGTGACCAGAATGACATTAAATTTTAGGATGACCATATTTCTTTTTACACAAGTGCTGGACAGTACTGTGATAATCTAAGAAGGGTATATATCATAAATAGAAATATAATTGTAGTGGCAAACGAACTTCAATAATAAGCCAATATTCACTTACTTAAACATATAAACGGAAGGATCACAGGTAAACAAAGGCAGTGGGAGGGAGAACAACTTCTGACTTCCTGCTGCTTTCTGTATTGATTTTGCTTGTGGAATGATGACAGGGTGTGTCGTAAATCACAATCATGTTATCGCAGGGATGCTGCAACAGCCACAACTTTGAGAATAACACTGGTCTGAACACTGAAAATTTCAATTCCACCAGGGTAGTGAGTCCCACAGCTTCTACACGTCCTATAGTGGATTTTAGCAACTTTGATTCAAAAAAATTTGGGCTAACTTGATGGTACAAACAGACGAACACAATTTTAGTTGTATACAGATGAATGTTGGGTATATTTTGATAAAACATTCCCAAGAGATAGCAAACTCTTACGCAATGTTTGTGTATGAATGAAATTTAATGTAGTTCAGATTTCTTGTCGATAAAAGTCAGAGACTATTTTCTAACCACCCCTACTATCTACTTAGTAAGCTGAAAGATATGCTAACAACTGCAACAAGAATATTTTTGTTTTTCTTTCTGGACATCTGTTTGAATGTAATCTGAATTATGATTCACATCCGTGGATGAAAGTGCTAAGTGAGTTTACCAGGGTGTTAAGATAACTCTGGACTGCCTTTTTGGGTGAATATAATTTCTGTATTTTCCAGAATGCACTTCTTGTAAATCAACCTTTTCCAGATTGATTTACTTGAATGTCAGTTCCCATTGGCTCAGCTTGCTGACAATTCAAATTGCTATAACCTAATTCAGTAAACAGCAAGATGCAGAAAGCTGATTTGAGCTATAATTCATGAAGAATTCAGCATTTATTTGCAAACTGACCCTTATAGTTCCCCCCATATAATTTGTAATAATTTCTGTAAGATAAGAACAATTGTGTAAGTTCTTTTCTTCTTGGAAGAAAATTGTCTGAAATGTGTTTTCATAAATATTTCTGTCGTAGGAATCTGTAATTTTCTTTCTTTCTCTTTGGTAAGTAGTTACTTTTTGGAGCCTTCTGTCGTTTTACTTGGCTTCTGTCACTTGGCATTGTTATTTTGAGAAAGAATGGAACAGAAAATCTGCACATCACTGACAAATTTGCAGGTTTGTTTCTGTGTGAAACTATTCTAATTGGAGATGTTCACATCTGATCGTTTTTTAAAAATTGGCAAACACTAACCAGTTGCTTGGAGACCCCAGCTTTTAAAATTTCCAATAAGAAAATTGGCCTTAGACATTTCTATTTTTACTCTTGACTATCTGTCATGCTTAATTACCATACTGCATCCTCCTTATGCTGGTCTATGATCTTAATAAAAAAATTGATTTGATAGCATTTAAAAGAAAAGGCGAGAATGACATAAAGCAAAGGCCATAAGGATCTACTGTAGACTGTATCTGGACTGTGCTGAAATTCCATGATAATACAATGTGAGAAAAATACAATGATTTTTTTTTAAGTGCTAAAATAAAATTAAAATAACACACATAAACTCTAATCAATAATAGTCAGAATTATATATGCACTTGAGCTGTCCCTTGTGGAATTTAATAAACTATTTAGGTTTTTGTTATTTTTAATGTTAAATAGAACACTGGATAGTAAAAAGGAATTACATTCTTATTGGATGTATTAAATATGCAACCTTATGTATGTACGTGTGGAATGGATACATGGAGAAGATTGATCCACTGCTTATTATTTCTTTTCTAAGAATCGGTTTTTTGTTAATATTAGGTCAGGGGTCTCTAAACTTGGCCACTTTAAGACTTGTGGACTTCAATTCCCAGAATTCCCCAGCCAACCCTGGTTTAGGTATTTGAAAAGTCATATATAATTGGAAAAAAGAATGTCCAAACATTTTAACAATTGACAATATAATGTCAGTTAACTATTTGATTGGGAAGCTTTAAATATATAGTACTGTATGTAAGACAAATTTTATTATTAAATATTTCACTGAAAAGTTAAACCGAGCAATTTCCTTTAGAGCCACATGCTATTGAATACTAATTGCTTGGGGAAATGAAAAACGGAAGACTGATTATTTTTACGCTACCTATGTATTTTTCAATTGCAATCTTGTTTAATTGAGACCACCATGGCCACTTTTTTTAAGCAGAAAAGAAAGATACAAATTCAATCAAACATGCTGTATTTCGTTTTTCCAAGAAGTAACAGGAAAATAATCTGGGCTAGACAGTATGTTGGGTCTGGCACCTTTCAAACATCTTGTAGCTGCAGTTTACCTAATCCAACAGGTAATTTGCTTTGTTGCTGTTTTGACTTTTGGTGTTTAGCACAGTTTTCTCCAATCTGGTGCCTTCCAGCTAGCCACGTTGGGAAATGGTAGCCCAACAAATCTGAAGATTACTATTTAAGGAAGGCCAGAATATGAATCCCCACCTGATTTTAGCTGATCTTGAAATGTTAAACAAGGCCTGACCTCTTTAGGGCTGGGATGGGAGGCTATAAGGGCATAAGATAGACTGTGAAATAAAGAAATCCTGGAAGAAGTTATGGTAAGGCAGATTACTTTAATTTTGTTGGTAAAAATTTCTCACGGATGTGTACAAGAAACCACTAGAAAGTAAGCTTGACTGGAAAGAGATTTTACTTTTTTATTCTATTATGAAGAATAGAATAGGTTTTTGGTTTTGGTTAAGCTAACAATTCTTATTTCTCAGGTATCAAATTATAAATATACAAAACATGTTATATATAATATTTGCTTTCAGTAAAAATTGAATTTTGTAATAAATATTTAGCATTTATTTTTATTTTTAAAAAGTATTTATAGGTTGCTCTACAACATTAAGTTTTCAGGGTGAGTTATAGAATAAAAGCAAAGTAAAATCAATAACAATACAGTGACAGTACATAAACAGCAGAGGTTAAAGGACAAAAAATAGAGCTAAGTTTGTTTTGAGAGGTACTAGAAGAACTAAAAGAAAATAAAACTATTTGCATTGCACAATGAGGGTGCCACCACAGAAAAGGTCTTTTCATTTCATTACCACACTTTATCTAATAGGGGCATCCAAAAAGAGATTCCTATGATGATTCCTTTACGGATCTTGGTCAAATCATGAAAGCTCATGAAATTCAAAAAGCAGCAGTTTGAAGTATTAAATTTACACAGTGCCTGAATTTACAAATCATACTTAACCAACACCCAGTGCACTATTTTATGATTACATGTGAACTAAGTCCTATAAATTTCTATAAAGGCTATAGTAAAAAGCTAAGAAGGACTAACTTTAAATATTAATAAACTTTATATATTAATAAAATAACTTTAAATATTAATAAAATCAATTAATGAATATTATATTTTAAAATTGCATGAGGAATTTTACTATAATAATAGGGCACAATTTAAAAATGTAATAATATGATTGGCTCTGTTCTGTTTACACAGTCCTTTCTAACACTGTGTTCATTCTTTTTACTGCATTTTTGTGCTGACACCAAGGAATTCAAAATCTATTTTACTATATTTTACTATATTAACCTAACGTAATTTACTCTCCATTTTAAAGAGGAGAGTCCTCTAAAATAAGACTGTGCTGTTTGAAAACTTATTAGAGAACAGACATTTATATGAAATAGCCCTTTGCTTGAAGGATTACCTATTCCATGAAGACAAAGATTTAAAAGAAAAAAATGATACTAGGACTATGAAATTCTGATTACCATTTTGCAATTTGTCAACAGAACTGACAAGTCACCAACTTCCCTGCTGTTGTAAGATGTAGCTTTTCTTTTTCCATAAAAATACTTACCAATTTTATATTAATGCATAAAAACTAACACAAGGTGGTTACAACTTCTGCTAGAAGTACTGTACTTTATCTTGACACCAATTAGGGTCAACATTCCAACATGAACCAGAGCTAAAAGTAGACAGATTTATCTATTATTTCTTGTTCACATAATACCTTCTCTGTCTCTTCTCTCTTTTCTTCTTTTTTCCCACACAGCTGGTTGTCACAGAGTGAGTAAATAACTTTTACCAGAAGCCTGATTTGCTTGTCTGTATACTTTTAAAATTAAGCTGGGGATCACATGAAATTAAATCAAGAGCTACCCAACTAATATTCTATTTAAAGTAGCATGTGTAAATTTGTATAAAATGTTATTGTTTAGAAAATGCTTTCTTCTTTTTGGGACAAGTGACCAAAGTAAGCTAAGACTTTCCCCGGTTTTGGAACTTGTTTTTATAAAGAGGAACGCCAACAACCATCCATCCTTAGCCCATTATAGTTCAATAAATGGCATGGATCAATTTAGAGGGTTATATCTGCAATCTTCAGTGTATTTCTCCATAGCAGTTGTATATAAATTGGCAGCACTCTGTACACTTGCAAACATGTTCAGTTTGAATTTCTCCATTAAAGTGAGTTTGCTTTTCAAGTTCAGTATTGTGGGTTTTCTTTCCCTGTTTTCTTTCAGTTCTGTGAACAATCACAATCCAACATTATGTTACCAAAGAGAAAAACCTCCTAATTCTCAAGATTTATTATGTGGCTGCTTGGGCGTGTTTTGCCAAGGAAAATAAGCTTTCTTTGAGCTGTATTCAGCACACTCTTTTTCTCACCGGAACTATGCCAGAAGATGGCATTGCTGTGTGATGATTCTCCCATCTCCATTGCAACAAGTCATTAAGAACCTAGTGCAAAGGCTGCACTTTAAAACTCCATTAGCATGAGTCACGCTAACAGGAAATGAATTTTCTTCCATATCTCTCATCAAGGACAATTCCATTAAATGCTTCAAAGCCTGTAAGAAGTTGGATGGGATTTTTGTTCTTCTTGTTATTGGTACATGAATAAAAAGCTCGTATTACAAGATGCAGTTGAATTCTTAATAAGCTTTTAAAACCTCCAAATATGAAAAATGAACATAAGTGCAAATGCTCAGACATTATCAAAACCTCAGATATTGTTACTTTTTTCTCCTTATATACACATACGCTATCCTCAGTGAAGAAAATGAGCACTAATTCATGGATAGTGGGTGTGGTCATACTTACAAATACATAAAAAAGAAACATTTGATAACTCTTAATTCTGTATAAAGGGGACAGCAAATTGCTCCCTCTATTCCCCAAATATATTAATTAAGCTATAATCCTGATAAGTCAGTTAAAAAGCAAGTTAAAGCATCAGATTAAAAACTAGAAGACTATGAATTCTAGCCCCACCTTAGACACAAAGCCAGCTGGGTAACATTGAGCCAGTCATTCTCTCTCAGCCCTAGAAAGCAGGCAATAGCAAACAATTTCTGAAAATGGCAGAGACTAGAACAGGAAGTTGCCAGGTATCAAGACTGACTTGAAACCTCCCCCTCCCAAAGTCCTGTTACAAAGGAAGGCATAAAATTTTATTTCTGTTTCCTGCTGCTTCCTGGAACTGTGGAGACAGAGTATTAGCCGGGAATTATATTTTAATTCAGTTGCAACATTTTAAAATTCAACAAACACTGAACAGTGATTTATTTATATAAAATATTTCTAGGCTTTCCTAGCAAAGCATTCTGAAGGCAGCTTACAAAACTAAAATCACTTCATTGTAATAGGCATACCAATTCCAGCATTTATTTTATTGTGACCTCATCTTTTATTCAAGAGCTCAAGAAAATGTTTTCTTCACAGCAACACATCCGTGAGGTGAGTTTGGGCTAAGGGAGATTGCTCCAGAACCCCCCAATGAGTTTCCATAGCTGATGATGTATGTCTCCCTGCCTCTAATCCATCTGAATTACACACTAGTTCTCATTTAAAAGCAGTTTTTCCTAAAGTTAAGACACACCTCCTAAATTCTAAAACCAATCACATTTTTGATTTGGATAAAAATCTGGGTAAATGGGTTTTCAAAAGATAGTAGTGAAAGTATCTTAAAACTCATATGGCAAGCCAGTCTATGACTGTTAGAATATAGTGGAAGAATCCTTTTCTTCGTTTTAGGCCAGGGGTGTCAAACTCGATTTCACTGAGGGCCGCATCAGGGTTGTGTTTGATCTCAGGGGGCCAAGTGGGTGCGGCCAGGGTGGGTATGGCCAGCTTGACGTCACTTGTGGTGGCGCCTGTGGTGGCCCAAGCAGTCTACCAGCGAAAACGGGCTCCTGAGCTCCGTTTTCGGCTACGATGGCCTCCTGCAACCCTCTGCCAGTGAAAACAGAGCTCGGGAGGGCCACCTGTGGCCCTCCTGAGCTCCGTTTTTGCTGGCAGAGGCACTGCGAGCCGATCCTTCGCTGTTTCCAGGGCGGCCCCAGGGGCCAGATCTAAGCACCCTATGGACCGGATCTGGCCCCCGGGCCTTGAGTTTAACACCCCTGTTTTAGGCAATTCCAAAGTTGCAAGAAAGCACGAATAAAAGTGTATTCCTAAACTTAAAATGCAGTCAATATTTTAGAAATTGATCTTTTAAATTCTCAGAAATGTAATGGTAGCAATTCAGGTTTTGTGAGTCATATGTTCTGCTGTCACATCCTCATTAACACATGGATGATTGTTTTCTATATCACATGAGATTGGGGCTATTTTAAAAGAGACCCCAAGATAGAGTTATATAAGTAATTATTAAGGTCTATCTTCTCCATGAAGGACTGTAGCTAATGTACTCAGCGAAATGGGTCTTTTTAACTTGAGCTATACAAATGAATAGAGCTCTTCTAGACCAAATTGATACATTTAGTCTCCATTTAACACTAGAAACATGTCAAGCAATATTACAAAAAACAAATTTCTGGAATTAAGTTATATAAAAGCAACTTAATTATATTAAGTTATATATAAAGCAACTTAATTGGTCAAAGCTAGATAATTATTTTTAAATAAAGTGATATTTGTTTTCCAATGAAACTTGCATTAGGGGAAAAAAATTGCCATTAATGTATTTTGATCTACTGTTGAATAGTCAGAAGCGTCAATATATTTCCCTTCCTCTAGTAAAATTCTATTAGGGAAAAATACCAACCTGCTTTCTATATGAAAATGGTTCATAGTATAAGAGCCGAGTTGGTGCAGTGGTTAAATGCAGCACTGCAGGCTACTGCTAGTTCAGCAGTTCAGCTGTTCAAATCTCACCGGCTCAAGGTTGACTCAGCCTTCCATCCTTCCGAGGTGGGTAAAATGAGGACCCAGATTGTTGGGGGCAATATGCTGAACTCTGTAAACCGCTTAGAGAGGGCTGTAAAGCACTATGAAGCGGTATATAAGTCTAAGTGCTATTGCTAAGTGCTATTGCTATAGATCAGTGATGGTGAACCGTTTTTGGCTCGGATGCCAAAAGGGTGTGCGCGTGCGCGATAGCGCGTGCATGCCCACACCCATAATGCAATGCCCTCTCCCCACGCATGTGCACAACCCCCGCACTGCCCCCCATGTATGCGCACAACCCCACACACTGCTCCCCCGTGCATGCGCACAGGCCTCACTGAAGCCTCAGACTTCCGGTAGGCCCGTTGGCCGTCCCCAGGGTTCAGGAGGCTTTCCTGAAGCCTGGGGAGAGTGAAAACAGCTGAAAACAAGGCTGAAAATCAGCTGACCAGGGCGCATGTGCTGACATGGGGCAACGCCTCGCGTTCCCTCAGATATGGCTCCTCATGCCACCTGTGGCACCCGTGCCATAGGTTCGCCATCACTGGTATAGATGCTGCCAATGAAAACAGCGTTCAGTATGTGCTGAGCCTAAATGTCTCTAAAAGAAATTACATCATGTAGCGTTTACTTTTGTGATTTCTGAAAATTTGCACTGTTGATTTTATTTAACAGAAAACAAGTAACAATAAAAAGCTTTGCATATATGCACAATTGCACAGATGGCAAAGATTTATTTTTAATTTTAAATAAATCAAGCAAGCAGTTGCTTGACTCTTTAATTGATAGCACAGTTCTAAATTATGTTTACTGACAAGCTAGTCTTGCTGAATTCAGTCCTTACTATCTTTTACTAGGATCCAATTTTGAACACAGAAAATGAAAGCACCACCAATTTCATTTGTATAAATGTAGCAACAACACCCTGAATGTTTTTTTTAAAGTAGGCATTCACCAAAGTTCTTTTCTTTGCTAGTCTACACCAACTTCAAACTGGAATAGTGATTTTCAAGCTTTTTGCGTTTGGGGAAATGTTTTCTATGTAGGCTTAATTGCTAAGGAAGCCTCACATATACTGAAGAGGACTTTGTAACAAATTCTTAGGCACGGGTGTCAAACTCATGGCATCACATTGCCATCACGTGATATTTTGCGATGTTTTTTCCATTTGCGGAGCTGGGGTGGGTGTGCCCTGCGTGGGACACATCCGGCCTGCGGGCCTCCAGTTTGACAGCCCTGTCTTAGGGCATGTTAACATCAGCAACATGACTTTGGTGAGATTATTTGTGATACTCCAGAATAAAGAAAACAACCAAAATGATTGAAATGACACATTGTTCTCACATGAGATCACACAAGATTTGGGCATTAAAATTGTAATTCAATATTGACATATTTTGGCACCCCCTATATCAGTGATGGCGAACCTATGGCACGCGTGTCACAGGTGGCATGTGGAGCCATATCTGAGGGCACACGAGGCATTGCCCTATGTCAGCTCCAGACTGCATGTGCACGCTGGCCAGCTGATTTTTGGCCGTTTTCGCTCTCCCCAGGCTTCAGGAAAGCCGCCTGAAGCCTGGGGATGGCAAAAAACGGCCAAATGGACCTACTGGAAGTCCGGAGGCTTCAGTGAGGCCTGTGCGCATGCGCGGGGGTCAGCGCGGGGGTTGCGCATGCATTATGGGCATTGCATTATGGGTTTGGGCACATGCAAGCACGCTATCGCGCACGCACACACCCTTTTGGCACCCGAGCCAAAAAAGGTTCGCCATCACTGCCCTATATATTTTACAAAATTGTACAATAGTCCTGACACCTTGAAGATGTTCTAACGTCTGGAGTAATCTGTTCTCAAAGGGCACTTTCCTGGATCTGTGATTGAACTATATTTATATCTGTGTGATGTTGCTGTGTATGGAGCTTTAATGAGTGAACTCTTCAACTGTTCAGCTTCACAATAAGCCATACGATTCAAATTTAGATAATCCTGGACACCATAGCATGGTCAGATATCACATTTGGCTTCTTACTCAGTAAACCTTTTTAAAAAAGCAGTGTTCATCCAACAGCTTTATGTGGAAACTTGCCCAGTAAAAATCCACATGTATAATATATATGAAAAGTGAAAATTTGATGAGGAAGAATGTCTAGTAGGCATCAAACTGGTATCCATGAAGCAGTTAGCCCATAAATATCCCTATTTATATCACAGGATTCCTCCCCCCCCTTAAATTGAAAACTGGAGAGAAAAGGAACATCCTACTTGCTTTCTCATTCAGACAAGCTGCTTCCTCCCAGATGCAGTTGGTCAGAGCCAGAATCAGTTACTGCCAAAAGCTGGTGTGATTTGAAGGCATTCTTATATACAAGGGAAATCATGCGGTGTTGTGTGGTCAGCAAGGACTGGCTGGAATGAAACACACGGATTACAGTAAAAAAAAAGGCTGCAATACAGAAGCTTTCTGTCTTTGACATCATTTACAAGAAAGGCTGAAGGACTCTTTTCTGCTAAGAGGTATCAGAGTGTGGGGAAGAATGGCCAAGCTCTTCAGTGAGTAAAAATATTTTATTTTAAATAACCGAATGATGCATTTTATGACTAGCAACTCTGTCGCTTTTTCTTGTGTATTTCTTTGAACAGATGCACCACACATTCTTGCAGAAAAATCAGATGTTTTGATTTCTATTATTTTCTTGAAGAGAAAAGCCTTTTGATTTGGGAGATAGGTATTTATGCCTGTGTTTTGCTTCTGAGAGTACACTGCAGCCAAAAATAAGGATAACTTCAGTAGTTGAAAGCTAATTAAAAAATGCAACATATGATAATATATTTAAAGCAAGAAAGAGAGCAGAAAATGGTGACTAAGAAAGAAGTGTTACTTGTTTATTGATAAATAGCTTCATTGAATTCAGAGATTAATCCTAAGTATATTCAGTAGTTCATTTTCCAGGTGGTTATCATACCTGTATTAGGTTTTGTTAATATGAATTTGAAAAATATTAGAAAAGCAACAGGTTGTCCTATGACATCCTTATAAATGGCTTATAAACATACCTTACAATTGCCATTCTATTTTTGGTTTAAGACAGAAGTACAGAATATGATATTGCTATGAGTTTAGTGATTTGGTAGCTAATTTTGATTAACTATAGTTAAAATAGGATGGGGGTGGTTAAATCCTAACATTCTGCTATGTGAGAGAGAAAAGCAATCGGAATGAACAAGATAATGAAATCTGTCATTTTCAACTGATGGATAAGAAATTGATGGGAGAAACTTGACAAGACAATATGTTTATAAAAGGCGCTTTGTAATTCGGGAAAGCATGAAAAACAAAATCTTATTCAATAAAGGTAGTTCCCTTCACATTATCTATTACTTATTGACCCTGTGAAGATTTACATTTTATTGTCAGTGTTTTATAATGGAATATATATGCCATTATTGGATTAAATAACTGATAAGTATAATAGCACTTTTTTTCAAGCAGCTTTTAGATGAATAGAAATATGTCTCTAGCAGTGAATTTGAAGACATTTTATAATTCAAGACATTTTATACTGGAAATCTTGTTTTTATGCTTGTAATTGTGGGATAGG
Source organism: Diadophis punctatus similis (assembly GCA_023053685.1). NCBI lineage: Eukaryota > Metazoa > Chordata > Lepidosauria > Squamata > Dipsadidae > Diadophis > Diadophis punctatus. The sequence continues at coordinate 50,183,790 of JALIGW010000006.1, read as the reverse complement.
GATCCTCTGAATATAATTTACACAAAGC